>OW026524.1:12343701-12448701 GCA_932274085.1 Protocalliphora azurea
TGAAGATGTATCAGTGCGTTTACAAATTCTGTTTACAAGCCCTTAATTAAATTAAAATACATAATATATTTTCTTTTTTAGTAGTATATCAAAGTTCTAAAGTTTACTGCTCAAATATTAAGTGCAGCATCTTTCGAGTTTTTTTTTTTTTTTTTTTTTTTTTTTTTTTTAGCAGTGATACAAAATTCATGTTGGTTAATAAACAGATGAAAGACTGAAAAACAAAAGAATTGACTTTTTAATTTATTTTTATATAACGTCATGTCGATTAAGTCAATTTTTTGTACGTGCTAAATAAAAGAAGGTTAAACAACTGATCATAGTCTGTAAGACGGCGCAGATAACTCAGCTTAGTTCTAAATTCGAACCGACTGCAAAGAATCAATTAGAGATAACAGTAAATTGGAATTTCTGCAAGAATAATTAAAATGAAAATTTGTATGATTTGCTTATTATAATTTTTGTCGTGTAGCATGGTATTTTAAGGACAAATTTGGCAATGACCTTTTTTCAATGCCACTTTTAATGGCAATTGAAGGAATAAAAGTTTTGAGAAATTATATTTAAAAAAATAGAAAAAATAAACTTTCGTTTTAGCATTTTTGGATGTCAAAATTTGATTGTTGCAATAATTTGAGCTGTTTATTTTATTTATTTTATTCTCATGTAATATGATTTAATATTTTTTAATTAAAAAAAAAAATAAAGTAAATAAATAAATGCATATATATATATATATATATATATATAAATGTATTTTTGTACATAAGTGTATCTCAAAAGAGATTTTTGACAGACTGTATATGATAAATATGAGTCTTTACAGTAAAGCACACAACTACATAGTAAAACGCATATATGGACAAAGCATCAATACGTATGTTAATGTTCATCCTTCCTTGTTAGACTTCCAAACTTACAAATATGTATTCACAAAAGCAGTATGATAATTTATTCATTAGTCTCTTAATCTAGACAGTCCTTAAAAAGCATTTACATGCTTAGGCGACATGTGAACCTGGACTTAACTTAAATATAATAACGCAACTCTACGCATGCTCTCGAAATAAGAAATAAAAACAAATATTTTCGTTAATTCTCGTGAAATTTCGTTATACATGTACATGGCATCATCTAAATAAAAATTACATATTAACACTTTATTCAGTATAAAAAATGAGGTAGCAAAAAAAGTTTTAATTCCGTTTTCGTTAATAACTTTTTCACGGTTTTTATTGTCAAAATTTCACAAGAACACTTTCTTTTGAAACTTAGATAAAAATTGTGTATGTATATAGAGAACATACATTACATATCCAAAAAATATGTACAAACTATGCAATATAAATTAATAAATGATTTGAATATAAAAGTTTTTTTTTTTTCTTTCCTTAGTGTAAAAGCAATGATGAGTGAAATGACTTTGTATTCATTATAAATTTTATATAAGCATAATACAACTTATCATGTTTGGGTGTGAAAACACAACATATAGTGTTAGATATAATTTTGTTAAAAATTTTATGTAAATGCCGTTAAAAAAATAATTTAAAAATATTTCCTTTAATGGTTATTACCATTTTACCATTTTTCTTCAGTTTCAATAATTGTAAAGTTTGTCAAATAATTTAAAAAACGATTGGTACAAAACTAAAATTTTTATTAAATCAGAAAAAATGTTAATCCGTTCCGCATAGGCCCCCTAGTACGCCTAGGAAATTGTATAACGTAAAACTTATTATTTATTTATGATTTAAGCCCAAATTACATTAGCAGCTGCTTTCACATTAAGAGCGAGGTAAAAAGAGTGAGAAAAGAAATGAGAGGCTCAAATACACAAGTAGAATAAAGCAAGATGGTTGTCGCTGCTTACACTTAAATGTAATTATAATATCAGCAACAAGTTATTCTGACAGTGAGCAATTGATTACTTTATAACTGCTCATATGTACATACATTAGAATGCTCCAAAAAGCTGACTTTCGAGTTATGTTCATTTTGATTTAAAAATACAGTGTGCAAAGCTATGCTGCTTTATAGGCACCAGTAATAAAAATTAAAAAGAATTAGATCTTAAGAATTCGCCGTACCTGCGATCTCAATTTTTGCGGATTTTGGCAAACATTTTTTGTTTTATAAAGTAAGTTTTATTTGTGTAAATATTCCGATTAAACAAAATTTTAGCATAATAAGATTTTTGACGAATCCGATCGTCTTACTTAATAATATATAAGGAAATAAGTTACGGATTCCATTTCCTGAAAAGTTTTAAGATAAATAGATGATATTTACAGAGAAGACCACGGTGGGACGCTGAAGAGTGCTGATGAAGGTCGTGGCGGACTAGAAAATGCATTCCATTCTGTCGAGAGTCCAATAAAACTTTTACAATGTATTCTTAAAACTTTTACAATGTATTCTTAAGCCGAAATACAAAAATTCTAAAATAATTTATTTTTTTTTTAATAAAAATTCTCACATTGTTACTTAGCGTTTCCATCGAGATAAAATGTAAGATTTTTCCCTCAGAGAGCATCAAATTTACATACATAAGTATTATATTAGTGCACACTTCAAATTAGTGCTATATATTAATATATTAATATTAATATGGATGTATTTCAAATATAAGTACATGATATAGGTATTAAACTTCAGATTCACCATACAAGGAGTTCATGATCACCGAAAGAAACCCTGATAACCGAAGAAAAAGTTTATTTGCACACTGTAGGATCGTAGACAAAATAATACATATTTTGATGGATATTTTCTATATCAGAAAAGTTTCAAAATGGTAGCCTGAATTCCCAGAAAGTAAAAAAGTTCCTAATAGGAACGTTAGAAAAAATATTAAAGTAAAGGAGAATATGCAAATTATTGAGACCATTTTTTATGAATGCGTCTAAAGGGCAATATAAAAACTTTTTACAACATCCTAGTCAGGAATTCAATATCAAACATATTGTGGGAAATGTAGCAGTTAAATATCGCGTATAAAAATCTAAATTATCGAACAAATTTTGGGAATGGCAAGAACTTTATTCATAATAAATGACATTTTTAACAGAACAATGTACGCAAATGAGTGCTGTTAGAAAAGATTGCTTTCTATCAGTAGAAAGCAATGAGAGTTCTATTTTTTTTTTTTTTTTTTTTTTTTTGCCTGATATTGCATTATAACAAAAAAGTAGCTGAGTGTCCAAACTAAGTCAATTTGATATGTATTGGGTTATAATAAAAATATTTAAAGAACGCTTAAATAAAGAAGTGTATGCATTCCAACAAAAAAAGTAAACGCAAACACAGTAAAACCCTTATTTATGGTATTTAAGAAAATATTAAATATTTTAGTAAAAACCAATAACAAATTTATTTTTCTTTTAAATTTAAAACTAGAATATAACAGTTTTTAACAAAACTAAATTACAAAAAGATTAACCCATTGGTTTTATTTTTATTAGTTGAATTATATGGACTCATTTTTTCGTCCGCTGTCCTTATATCATCTTTGAAAAAGAATTGTAGGCAAATATTCCAACCGATCATTATTTTTATCATTTGAAATAAAACAAAATAAAAAATACGTCATTTGTTCATATTTTTTCAGCGTTCGTAGTTTTTTATCACTAAAAATCCGACGATTTGTGAAGGAAAATATTACCTGTAAATATTTAACAAGATAATACCTAATGCAATAAAATTTGCCTGTACCTAGCTACCACCCGGCATGCGAAAACAAAACATCTGTTACAACTCGGAATATTTATTAAATTGTACTTAAAATACTTTTGCATTGAAATTGTCATACCATTTATAGTAATGATGATATTTTTTAATATATATATATTTGAAAGACCAATCTTTTTAAAATGAAAAGATTTCAAAAATGCGTATTTGTTTATAATATTTATACATAAAAAATATGAAGCCCCTGTGGACGTATAACGTATATAATAGTTACACTTAAATGTGTGGTATTGAATGCATGATTTGAGATATTAAAAATAGAAATAGAAGTAGAACTTCAGTTATATAACGTAATAATAACATTACAAGAGCAGAAGCTAAAAATATATGTTTATAAAATTAAAGTTTTACTAGTAATATTAAGAGATTTAATTCAATATTTAATAACACTACCCAATGAGCAAATAAGATCCTATTGCAATAATTTCTATATAATTTTGGCGCATTGGACACAAATCATGGTTTTCAGCAAATTGATCTTAAGCCCTTTTGACTCTAGTTTTTTTTTACGCTATGTCTAGACAATAAAATTTTTTATCAATTACAGATTTTTTTTATCTTTATAAAGTAGGTCAACACGTAAGATTTTTCTAACATGACAAACTTCAAATTCTTGTCATGATAAGATAAAGGAACAGTTAGAGAAATATTACACACGATGTTGTTTACCCCAGGTCTACAATTTAGATTAACGCTAATATAATATGTGAGATAACGCCGGCAGAAGAGAGTAACTATTTTGTTTATATTATGTTAAATCTTAAATAAGATATCATTATTTTCAATTAATCACAGTGTAAGCATATCCTTTTTATTTGAGAAATCTCACATTTTTATCACAATTTTTATAAAAATGTTTTTTTTTTTAAATCAGCCATTAACAGGAAATAATTTTACAAAAACATTGTTGTTTTTAGTAATTTTCAAAATACACACGCACACACAAACAAACTTTTGTATATGTGTATTTATAAACAGTTCATTTTATAATATAATTGTATAGAGAAATCTCATCACAACAGTCCCACACCAAAAATCGTCAAATTAAAATTTTATTTGGGGTTTTAAAGAAATACTAAAAAATTAACTAAAATTTTAAGTGTCGTACAATTTTTAGTATTTCGTATTATTTTAAAATGTAAATTTAGCTTTAACAAAGCAAACGATAATTGCAATAGCTAATACTCGTAATAACACTGTGCTAGTTACCAATTTTAATAAACTGGGCCCACAACATACTGGTAAAGCTGATTCGAGTACGCTGAATTCAATGGTGACAGCCGTTTTTCGATATTTGGGGTTTAAACTTGATTATAAAAGTAGCGAATTAATTGAAAATTATTTATTAAACAATAAATCGACATCGATCATAAATTAAATAACTTTTAGTCCAATTTTAAATATATATTTTTTTGAAAAGTTGCTGATTGGTAGCACTAGTTAGCTTACTTATAGAATTATAGTAATATTTTTTGCCAGTTTAAAGTTTTGTTTATTAGGGTTTAAAATATATTTAATAATAAGAATTCAATATTATACACTTCAATGGAATCTTAATTGTTTATATTGTTTAAATTCAACCGTTAAACCCCTTATTCACAAACCAATTTTAAATTTAAAATACATTTTATGAAAAATTTTATTTAAAATACATTTTAAATTTAAAAGTTGTTTGTGAATAAGCTAAAAAACTTAATTTTCCTAAACTCTGTTTTAGCTTTACAAAATGAAATATCTCAAAAATGAACGCTTTTAAAAATGTTTAACAACACTAAAGTCAGCATCGTCGATTTAGTTTAACCCAATGGGTGCCCACATTGTTAAAAAAATTAGTCTCATTTTCGAGCACAGTGTAATTGAATTAAAAAACTACTACTTAAAATACACTTTTCCTTTTAGGTCATCAACTATTAAAATTGATTAGACTTTATTATATTTTTTAAAACAATAATTCTAAGATTATATAACAACGTTGATCCTATAAAACTTATAAATTGTTTCAAAGAATTAATTCATTCATGAACGTTTATTTCATTGTGACCGAAATCATTAATATCCTTAATATATTTGAAAGATGATGGAAAACAAATTATCAAACATTTAATATTGCAAAATATATTTTTGGGGATAAAATTTCCTAAACGAAGTTGAAGCTATTTACAAATTAGGGCTCTTCATTTTGCTAGATAAGCAAATAATAAAAATAGTCGATTTCTAGTAAGAAAATTTAATAGCTTTTCTCCAAAATTGCCTATTTAATAAAATTTAAAAAATTAGCCAAATAAATCGCCACCATGTCATATATCGCCAAAAAATTCGCCATGTCGCCAAACGGAAAATTCAGTCGCCAAAAGCAATTCAAAATCGCCACGTTTGGCGAAAAAGCGCCACATCTGACAGCCCTGCCCACAATACTTCTTACAATACTAATATTTAAATCTACACGTGAGATAATTTTCTCAGAGCGAATTTGACACTCTCTGAGTGAAAAACATTACATATTCTGTTACGTGTAGATGGGCTGTTGAGAATTAATCCTGAACAGAGGTCCAAGTCGATAGAAAATAGCTGCTATGTAACATTTATTTTTTCTATATAATAAATCTTATTTCCTAAATTGTTTCTAAAATAACAAAGCAGTCGCACTTTATCTGGACAGTAGAATAACAACATTCTTTGTTCCGCTCTCGCACACATATTTGTTTCTGTTATTGGGTTAAATCAAGGACAAAATGATACCCTACACCATTCTGTATGTACATCAAAGTTCGGGGAGGGGTCTTACATGAGACCTGGGGCCAATTGCAATTGTGATAAAATTTGGCATTACATCAAATATTAACATGATACTAAGATTTGTATGGAATTTAAGCACGTTAAAGTAATTTTCGGAAGAGGGGTTTATATGGTCTATTATGTACCGAACTTCATGCAATTGATCATGCAGGACTTTTGTGTGTGGGCTAAGGGAAATAATGAACAGATCATAACCAATTTCAATAGGCTTTGTCCCTAGACCATAAACGACATGTGTGCTAAATTTCATTCAATTATTTTCAAAATTGCGACCTGGAGTTTGATTACAAGGTTTACATGGACTGACGTACGAACGTATGGAGGAAGATTTTAGTAAGCTATTATAAGCTGATTGGTATACATTAAGGTAGGTTTTAAAACAATATTTTTGGGTGTTACAAACATCATCAAAAATGTATATTACGAAAAACCACCTATGGTGGTCTAAGGTATAAAAAGTTGATATAATTGACTTTTTAGACAATTCATAAAATTTTTAAGGAGAGAGAATTGTACTATTTACATATATAGTTATAAACTCCAAATATTTATGTAACTACACTATTTCTAGTTGTATTTCAGAAATTTCTAATTATGTTTCAAAAATGTCTATTTATGTTTCAGAAATTTCCATTTGTATTTTAGACATTTCTAATTATATTTCAGAAAGTTTTATTTATATTTTAGAATTTTCTAATTATATTTCAGAAATTTCTAATTATAGTTCAAAAATTTTTATTTGTAGTTCAGAAAATTCTAATTGTAATTTAGAAATTTCCACTTGTTTAGGTTTCAACGAAGCCAAAATGGATAAGACACCACGAATGCTGATGAAATGCTAATTATAGTCCACAAACTCTGCTTTGGTACTGCCAAACAGAGACAACAAGGCATTTTACGATTGCAAACTTGTTTACATTTAGTATTTCAAAACTGTACTTTCGAAATTGCCATTTGTATTTAAAGATTTTCCAATTGTATTTCAAAAAATTATATTTATATTTTGAATAGAAAATTTCTTAAATATAATTAGAAATTTCTGAAATAAAAATCGAAATTTCGGAAATAAAATTAGAAGATGTTGAAATGTAAATGAAAATTTCTAAATTACATTTCGAATTTTCTGAACTTCAAATGGTAACTTCTAAATTAAATTTAGAATATTCTAAACTACAAATAGAAAATTCTGAACTAAAAATATTAAATTTTTTAAATATATTTAGAGACTTCTGAATTATAATTAGAAATTTCTGAAATATAATTAGAAATTTCTAAAAAATAAATGCAATTTTCTAAAATATAAATAGAAATTTCAGAAATACAACTGGAAATGGTGTAATAGAATTCTGTTTTCAGAGTGTTGTGTTATGTTTTATTATATAGTTAGTTTTTTTTTCGAAAATTTGATTTCCTTTCAAAATTTGGTAAAGAAACCAAAATATTGACTACTAATCTGTTTCAGCCGAAAGATTCGGCGGCGGCTCTGGCTCATAATAAGTTGTCGGAGGCGGTGCAAAGCCGGATTGGAGCCGATCAATTTTAAATTAAAAATTTAATTTTTTTCACAACTTGAGATTATTTATCGATCTTAAGATTTCTTTAATATAATCGTGCTCTTCATTTGGTAAATTTTTCTACTCTTCGCAATATAAGAAAAATATAAAAAAATGCAAGTGTCAAAAGGGCTTTGTACCTTGTACCCAAATATTTTTGTTTTTTTTTTTAAATTATCAAGTATGTTCCTTTATCAAATCCAATGAATTTCACTTTTATAAACTAACTTATAAACGAAAAATAATATTTTGTATTAATGTTGCAAAGCCGTATTATTTGCGAAAAAATTTTAATAGTTTTATTAGAAATTATAAATTGCAATAGGACGTCTTTCCAGAAATGTTAATTTGTTGAGTAGAGTACCATTCAGGAAACTAGCACTTTTTAAATCCATCTTTGGTGGTTACATATGTTATGTTGGTGACTGATTATATTTCTTGGGCAATTATAAGTGATGAGACAAATTAGTGAATTAAGTACTCGATAACTTCTAACAAATCAAGAATAGTGAGAGTTAAAAATAAAATATTTTTGATTTAGAGGTAAAAACATCATCCTTTGAAAAATTTGTCGTGCCATATAAGAATGTAGTGAAAAAAAAAACATAAAAAGCTATGTATCCGTGCTTTTAAACTACAAATAAAGTAGTAATTAAAAAGGTATCTAATGATTAGTTAGAAAAATATGTGAACTACAACATTTACAACTATGAACATGTATCTGATAAATGTATAAATTTATTAAGAAAAAAAAAAAAAAAAAAACTGAAAGATTCACAGTATACTAACACGTTATGTATATGATAAACAAAAATAAAATCGATAGCGAGAAAATTGCCTCTTTTGCGTACCCAGCAAACAAAATATTCAAAGGATTAAATTGATATTATTTTTGTTAATACTTTTCATATTTGAATGTTTGTTATATATAAAAAGTAATAAATTTAAATTGTTATACATATTTGTAATATATCACCTTTTAAACATTTTAGTTCTACCTACAGCAGAAAACAAAAATAATTTACTTATTTTTCACATTTGTTAAGCAATTTATAAAAATTAATATTAAATTAATTTTTAATGAAAAATATCATCAAAGAACGGCGAGCTAAATCAAATAATAAAAGTTATATTTTAGGGTTCAATTTACGTATTTTTTCATGTGTCACGAAAAGCAACAATTGAAATTTTGGCATCACAATAAAAGCCTATGAGAGGCGCATTAAATGACATAACAAAAATTTCCGAACAGGCCCAAATATATCATAGTAACACCAAAATAATTAAAGGATTTCTGCATTTTTACTCTATGAAAGCCTTTATCATCCACAATTATAATTGTTGTTTATTAAAATATTTTACTTAAATTGTTAATTCGTTGACTCACATTTTAATGTAAAAGAAAAATACTTTTAAAATAAATTGTGATTGTTTGTTGTTACGTTTATTTCTAACTGTTTGCAATAATTTTATAGTATTTTTAAAAAAATGGCTTAATCAATTGTAATATAGCGTGCACACGCAAGGCAATATGTAAAGTTTTTCTCTCATATATTGTCAAATTCAATCACAGAGAGGTTTGTCTTTACGTGAAAAGGCTATGTTAGATTATACCGCTATATACCGCTATAACCGCTTTAAATAAAATCGTTGTTCTTTACTACTAAAATATTTCTTATTAAAGGAGCTAATAAATTGTTATTTTTTACGTTTTAAACATGTTAAATATTAATATCTATTCCTTCAAAATCTTCATTTTGAGAACTTGAATACATTCGAGAGTCGTCAATTCAAATTTGAAAACTTGTAATCTATATTTTGCTTAGTTATTTTATATTCGGCTGACATAGACATACAGAGCATTTGCAGGCAAAATCAGCTTGTAATTCTTTAAAAAAAAAATTTATTTTCTGCTGTATCTCTATAATGCAAAACATCAAACTAAGGGGCATTTTGCAAATTTCGATTGTATTTTAAATATATTGATTTGCAAAAACGTTTATAGTTGGAGATGTACAAAATTTATTTGAATTTTCTTATTACTATTTCAAACCCATGTTTTCACAATATAAAAACATGTTGCAGTCAGAAAGTCCACTTAGATGTGTTTTTATGGAAAGTACCCGCTAAGTACAAAAAAACACCGGCAGATCTAGCGGGAAAACCGCCTTTTTGACAACACTGCCACGGAATAAAAATAAATTCTTTTTGTTTTTTAATTTCTTCACATTTCTGCCAAAGGAATTATTTGTTAACATGTGAAAGGTCTTTGAGAGGCACATATAATTTCGATAAATATTCGAATATATTAGAATTTTTCACAAAGAATTTTATTTTTCGATTTTGTACAAAAGCTATTAAAAAATTTTACGAAAGAATGTATCTTAAAATAAAGAACACCTCTATTTAGTTGTACATACTATGTATAGCATTATAAAGCAGAAATATTCGCATTATTCATTATTCATATTGAAGTACAGTAAGATTTTCTATTGCATATATTGAAAACGACATTTTTGATTTTATAACGAGGAATTTTTAATATTTACAAAATTATAAAAACCTATTTACATATACACATACATACTTCCAGTCTAAAATTTTAATATTCCCGAGAACTTGTCCTAAGTTTGAAAAACATTTTCATAGCAAAATATGGTTTTACCAGTTTAACGGTTCATATTTTTATTTGTTTTAAATTCAAACCAATCACAACCATTTGACATTTGGTCATAAATCACTATTGATCGGTGTTTGCTGGGTATGATATAAAACATCTGCAGTAGACGTTATTGTTTAAAAATTAGAAATTCCTAAATAGATGGAATCAGAGTAAATAAGTTTTTAGAATAAACAAATTTTTATTATCTATTTTCAGACGAAAATTAATTAAATAAAAAAAGTGTTATATAAGTTAATTTTAAATAAAATAATCTTAAAAGTATCTTAAAGGCAAACAAACAAATTAAGTAACTTTGGATTTATGTAATTATATTTAATATAACTGTGAATCTCTAGCTTTTAATTATTTTTTAAATATGTATATATGTGTGTGCGTGCGTGCGAAAACTACGATCACATTATGGAAATAAAAGTTGCCACTAGTTTGGTCACTAGAGTTAAGCAAATATTTTCCTCCATCCTTTAAGTTCTTTTAAGAGAAAAACAACCTCAACTAAAATTGTTTTTCTAATAAAAGAATTCCCATAAAATATCTAATATTTTCGCAATGTGATTAAAGCATTTTACTAATGATATGTCGAATGTTATTTTAATTAATTTACATAACGATTAGAATAAATAATATATAATTTTGTTAAGACAAACAAAAAATACTTTTGCGTGCTTGCGTGTAATTGATGAATATGTTATGTACTTGCAAAGTAGAGAGGAATCGCAGTAGTAGTATTCCAGCATATAGATTTTTGAGTTACAAACGCATTTTAAAATGTATGAAAAAAAAAAAACAAAATAAAATAATAATAAATAGAAGAAAAATATATGATATATAAAATTGTTACTATTTTTTATATTTAATTTGTCAAATTTATTAAATGTTATTATTGCTTAAAATTTTTTTAAGCTAAATAATATACTGTTTATGTTTAACTTAAAAAAACAATGTAGTTTAAGTTGTTTACAAAAAAGATGAAATAAAAGATTTGAAATAGAATAAGAAATTATTACAAAGACAATTTAATAAATAAAAAAATCAATAAATTAACTAAATAAATACTTAAATAAATTAATTAATAATATGTATGTGTGTGTATGTATATTAGACTGAAGCGGTATACTATACTTTATACTCTGATTTAATGTTTATTTTATTTTCAATACCAATGATTACTAAATAAGAACACTTTCGTTGTGTTATTTTATAATGGGGCAATTCCAAAACTAAACTACCCAGTCTCGATTTTCACCAAATTAAATATTAGTGAAATTTGGAATAAACATACTTACATAATACAATCATATTATATACATAAATAGACTGCTTGCAGAGGACTTCGGTTATAACAAACTCGCGCCGCGACCTTCTAATTTTATTATTATTATTTTTTTTATCATTCCTTGTAAACATTCATATAAAGTTGTTTAAAAAAATCGGAATTGTTGTCAAAAGAAAAGATCTTAATTCCTTCTTTGTATAATAATACAAAAAATAATGTTATAATAAAAGACCAAATAAAAAAATAAATCATAACAGTTATTATTAAAAACATAAAGTAATAAAATTTTTAACCTAACTACATACATATGTATGTTTTATTAATATTTTTTTTTTCAAATTTCACTGCAATATTGTAAATATGAATCGGGGTAAGAAGTTTATGCTAATCGTTGTTTTTACCTTTACTCTTACAGCAACATGAACTAAACTATTTTTGTTAATGAAATCAGTTTTTTTTTCGATAAGTAATATAATATTTTTTTATAAATAATAAAGGGTAGTCCGAAGTGCTTTTTGTCATTTTTGAAACGCTATAAAATGTCTAGTTTTTGTACTATGTAAAAACTATTGATACCCAATAAAAGGTGATTATCTATGTATACTTTTGACGTAAATAAAAATTAATGTTGAGTTTTTATCCGCGTTTGAATAATTTGCAGTATTATCTCGTAACCTCACTTTTTAATTTGGACACATACTAATGTATGTGCTACACAGAGGTTTTCAGTTAAATTGAAAATGTTTGTTCAATATTTTTATGCAACGGAGATCTACTAAACCCTGATTTGTTGGGAGCATAAAATTTCTTTAAATGGTATAGTTAAATGGGATAGTTATAGCGAAAGCATATCTCAACATCATTATTATCAAAACTACACTAATTGAATTTGCGAATGGATAACCCATATATTACAATGAATAATCACCAGAAATAGCCAAATAAATTAAGTACTTGACAATCTATACCATATTACAAGTTTAGCTACTTCTGGCTATATTAATTTGTACAAATTGAGACTATCATTTAGAAATTATCCTTAACATACCAGAAAATAACCAACAGAAAGAATACTAGCTTTTTAAGTAATTAAAAAAAATATATGTTCAAACACATCTTTGAACTTGAATTGCTCTAAGTAACACAAAAAATTGGTCTATCATGCTCAGAATAATTTCTGTGCACCAGGTTTTGCATTACTTTATAATTTATTGATCAATTATGTTCAATATTTAAAAGGCATTCAGATGATCATATATTAGTATACAAGTGTATACAGTTTTTAATATAATTTACTCTTATTTGTACTATAGTGATCTCCTGATTATATTTTAATTAACTTTTAATTTCCTAACAATATCGTTGAAAAAATATAAGCAATTATACATAAATTCTATAAATTTGTATAATCAATTAATCAAAAATACAATTAGTTGGAACAAACGACTTTTTTCAATTTAATAGTCAATTTTAGTGCCAATTTAATACATATAACTCTTTCCTAAAAAAAAGTTATAATTGGTTCCATTTTAAATTAAACCATAATTTCTAGTCAAATTTTTCAAAATTGTATTTTCTCCTTTCATCCTATTTTTGTAATAACTTAGTAAATACAACTCCGACCAGTATAATATTTTACACATATATTATTTGAACTTATGTCATTTAGGTTATGAAAGAATTATTAAAATATATTTATTAGTTCCTGAGTTATTGCATTATGAGAGTGACAAACAGCACCGTACCACAATTTTTTTTGTTTATGAAACAATACGAATGAGTAAATAAAATAATTAAAACAGTGATAATTAAAAAAAAACCTCGACATAAAACTTGTAAAAATTAAATCCTTGATAAAAAAAATTGCATCAATTAATTAAATGACTTTTATGGTTAAGGATCGTTTTTTGTGAACATATATGTACTTTTTTCTTTTTTAGTTAATATATAAATTTATAATACCCTTCACCAGAGTAGACAAGTGTATACACATACATACATATATACACAAAAGTTTAGCATTTTGTTTGTAATATCCAAAAAATGCATTCAAGTTGGTGTCAGTTATTGTGACTCTCCTTCTGAGCCACTAAAATAGTTCTATAAATTTCTGAGATCTGAGCAAAAAAAAAGGACGCTATTTGTATAATAACATACGGACCTAGTTCCTTTTCGGTTCACTAACATATAAAAGCTAACATTGGTCTGCAGAGAAGTGTGTCCTTAAACACAAAAAAAAGTTTATTGTGCATTCAATCATAATTTATTTATCAATTTTCATGATATATGACTTATTTTTAATCGTAATATTCTACTCGCCACTAATTTTCAAATAACTCCGAAACTACAGAGCTCATAAATGTTCATAAAAAAATCTGTACGTGATAAAAAAATATTAAAAGCAAATTCTGATTAACAGGGTTCATCAAATCGACTTTCGAATATTCGAACAATCGATTTTTTGTTGAAAAAAGTCGAAAAGTCGAAATCGACTTTTTGGTTAGAAAATTGTCGAGAAATTGTCGACTTTCTTGTTTCCACAAGGTCGACAAATCTAAAAAAGTTGAAAATAGTCGAAAAGTCGGAAAAAGTCAATAGTCGAAAACAGTCTGAAAAGGTAGAAAAAATTTACTTAATTTAAAATAGTTTTTATTTGAACTACATCATCTAACTGTTGGAAATAGTATCGCAAAAACATATTTTTGTTTGTAACCAGCACTTTCATTGCATACACTGCCTGTTAATTAATCAATATATTTGATATTTGAAGAAAGTCGAAAATAGTCGCAAAGTCGGCTATTGCGAAATTGAAAAAAGTCGAAAAGCCGAAAAATCGACTATTTAAAAATTGAAAAAGTCGGAAAGTTGAAAAATCGATTATTCAAAAATTTAAAAAAAGACTTTTTATTTCAACTATAAAACTCTACAGATTAATCACGTTAAAATTTTTGAAAGGAGGACAAAAAAATTTCTTGCAGACCAGTGTAATTTAAATAAACGTTCCTCCATAATAAACATAAAACCGTTATTTTATTAAGCCTCCATGGTTTAAAGAGCTAATTTAATAATAAAATAAAATAAAAGTACGTAGTTATATGAAATGCAACACTATTCCCATCAAGTACCACCTGGTAATAGACTACTGTGAAATTTTGAACAAGTGTCGTCATTTACTTTGCGTAAAAATTAGGATTTTTCGAAGTCCTTAAAATAGATATTTGTTTGGTCAACAATTTCATAGTTGGAGCTGAATCTCTTTCTACCGAGTCATTTCCTTAGGTTTGGAAATAGGAAGTAGTCACTAGGGGCTAAGCCCGGAGAATATGGCGGACGAGGTACCAATTCGTAGCTGAATTCATAGAGTTTTGCCATTGAGACTGCACACGAGTGCATCCGTGCATTATCTTGATGAAAAAGAACTTTTTTATTGGTTATATGTGGATTATCCCGCATACATCCCAACAAAATGTTGTCATCATCTTATTGGCCGACAAACTTACCTTGGCCTTCTTCGGAGCAGGTTCACCCGGAGAAACCCATTGTTTAGACTGCTGCTTGGTCTCCGGAGTACAGTAATGGATCCATGTTTCATCCACAGTTACAAAACGCCGCAAAAACTCATTCAGATTGCGGTTAAACAACTCCAAACAATCCTTTGAAGTTATCACACGTAAACGTTTATGGTCAATTGAGAGCAAACGCGGCACCCATCTTTCAGACAACTTTCTTAAACCCAGCTGATCATTTAAAATCGAAACCAGACTGCAATATGAAATGCCTATGGCATCAACAATCTCACGCACTTTTACTCTTCAGAAGGCCAATACTATATCGTGGATTCTTCCGCCATTTTCGGGTATACTAACCTCAATTAGCCGTCCAGAACGTTCAGCGTCATTTGAACTTGTGCGACCACAACGAAAGTCAGTAAACCACTTTTTTACCATTGAAATCGATGATGCAGAGTCCACATAGTATTTATCGAGCTTTTCCTTGGTTTGATTGACGGTTTCGCAAAAAATAATGTTTAATGAGCACTCGAAATTCACTTTTTTCCATTTTTAGAAAAATACACGAGGTTGTATGTTTGAACAGCTGTTAAACGCAAAGTAAATGACGACATTTACTCAAAATTATACAGTAGTCTATTAACATGTGGTACTTGATGGGAATAGTGTTGCATTTCATATAACTACGAGGGAAGTTCGAAAAGTCACGGACTTATTGATCTGCCCTCGTATGTATGGCCCACGTTTTACTTTCTGTGCTTATTAAATTCATACTAAAAAAGAAAACGTCTGTTTTATTAATTTTTTTTCGATATTTGATAATTTAAAAATTGCAGTAGCAAAACCAATGAGTTTGTCATTCCGCACAGTGGGGTCAAACGCAAATTTTTTGGTAATAAATCTGAATCTCCTAAACTACTGGTCGTATCAAATTGAGATGTATGGAAGAGCTGTAGAGGAGGACCTAAGCTTTCAGAAAAATCATCTTGTAGTCACCCTGTCATAACACGAGATAAGCTACAGGGTGTCAAAGTTGACTACCTCGAGTATGTAAAAGTTAAAAAAAATCGTAACTTGTACAAATGAAGTCCGATTTTAAAGATTTTTATATTTCTGGAAAGTGCTTGGCAAGATAAAGAAAAAATGAGCTTACTCATCTAAGTTATCTCTTACAGTTAAAATGATATTTACGACTTTCTTTCGTTTTTCGGGAATAAGTCCGGAGATATATGAGGTAAATTTTTTTTAAAAATATTCTGTAATTTGCTACATATTTCAAAATAATATGCTGAAAGAATTTTTGGATTATCTCAATTCGTCTAGACGTGAAAAATATTCAAAGTCAGCACTCTGAAATTGGCGTGAAAAATGGCTATTTTTTTACAAAAATATAGTACAATTCATTCACTTTTTTCTCAAAGTTCCGTTAATAAAAAAATTTTTTCCTTATTAATTTCAAATGATAAGGCTTCATAAATGGTTAATAAAGAAATTTTGAATTGATTTAAGTTTGCACCCTACATCCAGCATTGGCCGAAAATTGTCAATTTTAAAAAAATAGTTTCATTTTTATCGATTAATAAAAAAAATGTCACGCGAGATTTTTTAAATTTGTTTCGCCACGAGCGGTTAAAAAAAAGAGAAAAAAACTACAATTCATATTCATAATTCAAGGATTGATATAAACTTTTATTATTTATTATAGCAAAAATTATAGATTTTTAAATAAAAGTTTTCTAGAAACAATTGAAAATATACGATGCAAATGTCTGCAAATATACTGCTTATCAGGAAGCAATTTTGTAAGAGTATTGAAATTGCGAATGATTTTTGTTCATTACACTGTGCGACAAATGGTAGGGGTCAGTGATCGGGAAGGGTTCAAACTACCGGGGAAAGTTATATCGGTAAAAAAGAAGTTATACGTGTCTCGGCGTTTCGCTGGGTCACGTCTAGGAATCGAGATATATCGATTTGAAGTTAGTAACTATCATATAGGGGAAATTGTGACCTTTGGTGGTCTTTTTTTGACATAACTCGAGAACCACCAGTCCGATTTTGCTGAAACAAATTTAAAAAAATTAGAAATTACAATTCCTTTAATCTGTTTATACAACGTTTCGCTACATAAGCAACAGTTTCGCAGTTATAAATAAATGTATATCGGGACACCGATATAACATTTCCCGTTGGTTTCATCCCATCCCGATTTTGACTGTCGCATAGTGTTATTATTTGTTTTTTTTTTCTCAGATATCTATTTATTTGTTTATCTATGGTTTAATGAATTTACTTACAAGTTGTTTCACATGAAATTTTAAATCAACATTATTTTTGTCATGTTAAAAAGTTTAGATACTTTAGTTTTATTATAGATTTTATAGCTGTTCTTTGTGAATATTTTAATTGAAAATATTTGTTATATATTGTTATATATTGTTATATATTGTTATATATTTGTGACATTTATTTTCTTAACTAACCATTTATTTGACACAGAAATTAACTTTACCAATTATGGACCGGAAATTCCAAAATATTACTTGTGCAACTAAAGAGTTAAATAAATACATTTATCAATAGTATTGAATAAGATATTTCCAATGATGCCCTAAAATAGAAATTACGATTTAAAATGTCCAAAATATTCAAACTAATAAAATAGTATTTAAAATAAAATCATAGAAAGTTTTACTAAAATTTTAATTTTGAGAGAATGAAAACTAATTTTAAAAATGTTATTACTCATTATGTATTAAACGTCATTTGTCTACCATATGTTGTAATTTTTTAACAAAAAGTTAAAAATTATGTACACTGTTGATCGAAGTCCATATATTTAGAGATATTTTAAAAATGGTTCAGCTCACGTGAACGAAATATTTAATTAATATTTTGGAACTAGTTTAAAACATGTCAATCTTTAATTTTAGCGAGGTACATTTGCCAAAATTTTTTGTCTCCATACAAATCCATGCACTATAATGTACATCCCAGCAGTTCTAAAAGTTCCAATTTGCCTCTTTGCACTAGCTATATTACTACTTATATGATTCACTAGTTGCTTTTGGTAAGATAAAAGATCACATTTGCACGACATTTCGCTAACGATATAAATAATACACATTGTTTAATGTTTCAATAAGATGAAATGAATATATATATGAAACTCTATTTATATGTAATGCATAGAATTGCCACAAACGTTATAACCACTAGACCATATTAGTGGTCTAGTCAGCGTTGTCAACTATTTGTAACCAAAATGCTTGGGAAAAATTCCAAAATTTGCTTAAAAGCGCTGGATTGAACTTAAATGAAAGGAGCACATTTGTTAAAATCAGCTTTTTATTAAGAGTAACAATTTAAACACAATCCATATTGGTTACCCTTTAAGATATTTTAACTTCTGCACAAAGAATGAATTATATTTAAAATAAAATTAAAAACTTGTATTTCAGTTAAAGAAGTAAGAGGTCGAATTTTATATATGAACTAAATTATTATTATTATTATTATTATTATTATTTTTCAAAGAAATTAAATCCACAAAACCTACTACCATCGGACAGGTTTTTCTGAATTGTAATATTTGCTTCAATCAGTCGATTTTTTTGTAAAATGATGGGCTTGAGGAATAAGATTTTAACGAATAGACACCATAGACACAATAGAATGAAAAACTTACTTTAACCCAAATGGACCTAGTGCAGCCATATGGTAACGTAACATCGTGTCTATACTAGACGAATTTTTAACAAGACAAACGTCAAAATCACTGCGAATCTATACAAGGTAACCTCAATTAATCAGCTGATAATTAATTTTTATTGTTACATCTTTATTTTTGTTTCTGTGCGGCTGTTTGCCAACTTCCATAAATTAGGGTTAATTCTGATGTTTGTCTTGATAATGTAGATACTATATAAACAATGGTTACATAAAAAGTTACATAGTTTTTAAAAAAATCTGAATTACATTTCATCATATGGAAACTTGTTAATTATTTTAATATGATGGAAGGTTATTTTATGAGTTTAGAAGCAAATGAAACTTTTTAAAACCCTTAAAAAAATTATTGCTAAAAATGTGAAAAATTAACGACATGAAAAAGTAATTCATATATTTTTTGAGATTATGCAGCCTTTAGGAAAAATATTTTATGATTTATATGTCCAAGCAATGCTATATTATTTTGGTATAAATTAATAAAATATATAATTTATTTTTATCCAGTTTTTTTTTTTGAACTATATATCTGCGTTACCATATGGGTTCGCCGTAGGATTTTCCTTTGAATTTTTGCTTCGAAATGTGTGTTTTTTTGTGTAAAACGTGTTTCCCAGAAAATTGTCCATCAATGAAGCTTTGAAGAACTTGAATGTGAAAATGATGAATATGTCTGAAGGATTTTCATCGGAGGTCCTAAAGATTATACTGATATTATTGACGAAGGCAATGCCTGTAACATTTCTAATCGTAATATTCCTCGTTTAGCCCTTGAAGGATTCCTTTAAACCAAAATATGATTGTTTATCATATTGAATATAGAGGAGAAAAATTTTAAAACTGAATTTTTACATATCTAAATGGCATTTGTGTTGAAAATTTTGTTCAGCTTCAGCGTAAATAGAAAGACTCTTAGTTAATTATAGTTCGTAATACAATAAGTTTTGATGAACATGATGAAGGTTATTTTTTTGTAATAACAGCTAAAATAAGGCGTTATATCGTGACTTGTCCAACTCAAGTCATATTAAAGTCCTTAAGCAATTTTCCAATAATAATATTTTTTTTTTTGAAAAATTTTATCATTTTCTTTTTACAAAAAAAAAAAAAAAAAAAAATCTATGCAGTGCCTGGCGTGACCATAAGTTAACCTTCCATTTTTCCCGACCTAAGGGCCGAAATAAGATTTTATATAATAGGTAAATTTTCTTAAGCCCCATAGATAAATATTTGGTAATTTCATCAATATCTGAAACAAAAAACATTCTCGGTCATTTTGGGTTAAGTTTTTTAATAAAAAAAAGTTTTTTACTTAGTGGAAACGCAAAATCGTGGCTCAATTTATTAATTCACTATTCAAAACCGAATTAAATTTGATAACCATTTCATTAGACTAAAATTCTTTGTACTTTACATGTATTGAATTAATTCTATAGAGAATTAATTCCTTGAAACTAAACAATTAAAGTTAAATATATATATATATATATATATATATATATTTACGTATATTAAATCATTCAAATTTTTAATTCAAATCTATTACAGATTATATTTAGAAAATATTTCCTAATTCATTTTCTTGGACATTTGAATTAACAATGTGATTATTTTTGAATTAGTTCTATTCAAACAAAAGGCCTTTAAACGAAGCTACAAAATTATGCTATGGTATTGTGGAATAAAAAGTTAGCACCAATTTAGCGCCTTTTTGGAAAAACGCTTACCGATACTTTTGGGTTGTTAGAAAGCGTTAAATCTACCGCGAAAAGCTCTGAATTGGCAACGCTGCACCTAGTCCTGGTCTAGTGGTTATAACGTTTGACTACAAAGCAGGAGAGAATATGATTCTCTTTCTCTCTCCAGGTATTTCTTTTTTATTTTTTCTTTTAATATTTCTATAGTGAAATAACTAGTGAATAGTTATGCATATGGTGCTAATTGGTTACCTCTAATGATATCCTGATGTTGAATTTGCCAGTTAAAAGCATTGCGACGTTTCGGAACTACCTGGGATATTACCCAAATAGATTTTAAAATTAAAAAAAGAACTATATACATAAAAACAATATTAATATAATTTGCAAATACATTTGCATCATTGGAAAATTTTGAATTAATATCAGTAATAAATGAACATGACAATAAATACGTCTAACTTCGAGTCTATCCTAGACAAATTTTTATGAAGACAAACGTTAAAATCAACGTGAGCAACAGTTGTACAAAAAACAATAACAATAATATGACTTGTTAAAAGATCAGAGAGAAATATCATTTCTCTAAAAGACCCTTCATACAAACCCGAATACTACATGTACTTGAGCAGGACATAACTCATATCTTATTTTCATATATACCATGTATAGTATATAGTATATTTAATATTACATATATATATTATATTTTTCAGCTCAGACATTTCAACATATATATATATATATATATATATATATATATATATATATATATGTTTTAAGTAAATGAAAGCTTATTTCATTTACTTAAAAACATGTAGAATTATAAAAATTTTCGTTTTATTGGAGAAACCCTTTAACGAAATTAAGAAATAAGTAGATCTTGATTACGAAATTAAAAAGTATGACGATATAGCAGGTTTCCATACTTCGGAGGACTCAACATAACGGTTTCAGGTGTAAAATACATATAGAATATATTTCTCATCAGTCATCAGTATACGAGAGTTTACTCCATATGCAGCGTCTAAAGTATCTACATATGTGCTCAAGAATAGGGTGTTATATTCAATCAATAGCCAAATATCTAAACTTAAAAAGTAAATCAATAAATCATATCTGTATTATAGGATTAAATAAGCTATTATTATTATTTCTTTTTTTAACTAAATACTGAAATAATTTACTATATTATATTTAATTTATATCTAACTGTAAAAACTAAATGCTGACTTGGTTTGCTAAATTTTTATGTGTGTCATTGCGTAGCGATTAGTTTATTTCTAAGGGAAAATTATCGATATGTATATTTATGTTGATTACGTTAAATATAATTTAATTGTGTTATATGAATAACACCAGTATATTATGGCTAATCATTTTTGCAGCATTTACATATATTTTACTTTGATTGAGGTGCAAATTGTACATTCAGTGTTTTAGGCTGCTATTGAGATATAAATAATTAACAAATTTTATTTTTATTAAGTATTATTTTAGAAAATTATTTTGCACTTTAATCTTTTCTACCTTTTCCGATATCTTGTTTTGTGCCTCTTTTTTGTAACTATGTGAACATTTTTTTGAATTATCCCATTAGAAATTAACAACTACTATAATTTTTAATATTGAAGAACTCAAAAATCATATGAAAACTGAAGACGTGAGCTGAAAACATAGCGTTACATATACATATATCTCGGAAAGGAAGAAACCAGATCTTTTATTTTCCCGCCTGATCTGAGATTCAAAATTCTTTAAATTGAAGAATTCTCGAAATAAATACATATGTTCCAGATTTTATCGACAATTATATAAAATATGAACGTTCGTAACATCGAACCCCTCTCGGTAGTAAGCATTGGAGTAATTGTAAAGAATTCTCAAAATATCCAATTTTTCTCCATAAAATCTCTATATTAAATGGATCGAGAAATTATTTATTTATAATTTCTTGAGAATTTTTTTTTTTTACCATAGAAATTCGAAGCAAAAATGAATTCAGTAAATCTTTAGAAGAATCGATAAGTAAAATTGTTATTCATGTTAAGATTTTTTAAATAACTTATGTACTTTAATTTAATTTCTTGCAGGAACAAATTTTCTCTAAAAGATTTGAATTTTAATAATAGACAAACTAATATCTTATAGTAATTAATTGTAATATTTTAACTGTAGTATATTATCTTTCAAATTTGAGTTCATTGCATATATATACATATATGCATATGTGTAAGCCTGATTATCAAAATTTGTGGTCAATTGAGATTATTTTGTATACCCTAATACATATTACATATGTTTATATACAATGTGGAAATTTAAGTCCACTATCCAAATACATTGCGAGTGTATTGAAAAATAACTAAGTAGTGGTAGTTCTTAGTGGCTTACGATTTCGACGTTGCGAAACTAGTTCTAGTTAGTAGAGATTCGGATGGCAAATCCTGGTTCAGAATAATATCAGTGTTTTTTTTAGGGATTTGGACAACCCAAAAAAACAGTATTTATGAATGACTTCGAATTTTTCTTGTTGTATTATATTATGTTCCACCACGCTCAGTGTAATATCAAATAAGTGGTAACGAATGAAATATATAAAAAACGAACTTGAAAATGGTTATGTTTGCGGCGTTTATTGTAAAAAAAAAAAAAAACAAAGTACTTATAATTCAAGTAAACCAAAACTATCATCAACAAAAAAATTAGAAAAAAAAAACAATAAAAATATAAGTACAAAATAACCGGTTATTTACGGAAAAGATCATTATAATGTTATAATTTTGTTAGGACTGTATACACACTTTCTTTGTGTTATGTCAAGTCAAGATACGGACAATTTGAAACTTTTTAAAATTGAACTGTCTTTACCGTTTTTTTTTTTTTTTTTCTAAAAGGGAGTTTAGTAAGATATTAACAAATTTGTTTATTTTATTTGAAAAGCGTAACTATGACATTAGGTGTGAAATAGGACTGTCGAGAAATTCAATTATCGATGAGGCATAGATCAGGAAGATATGACACGAATTATGTCAACATTCACAGCGCCGGCCTTATAAAAAGAAAGTCGAATTATCAAATCGCATGATTTCTGTGGAGAGTTTACGTCGCCTCTATGACCATAGTCGAAAATTACTCATGCAGAATGCTTACTATGGCACTAGCCGTTAGCAATTAGTGCCGTCCTGGTTCAACCACATGCTCTTCACTTTCATATCCAATTTTAGCCGAAATAATTTTGCGGATACACTCATCCAAAAAATGGGCGACGTTGTTAAAGATGAATTTTTTTCTGAAATCGAGAATACAGTAGAAGAAAACACCTGACATGCTATTGGTTTTTATTGTCTAAAAAATAAACAAAAGCAAGAAAATTAACAAATATAAATTAACATAAACACGATGACGTGTTAAAATATACCAGAGCCTACTCAAAAAAAAAAAAAAAAAAAAAAAAAAAAAACATAATTTTGTGACCCACAATTTATGACTTTTGTTACAATTTATCATAAATGACCATTTGTCTGTGAATAGTATAAACCATAATTTACAAAAACAATAATTGTTTGTATTTTGTTAGTGAAAATAAAGTCGAAATGCCATGAATAAAAAATTAGAAGAAGAAGAGTAAATAAACGCGACAAAAATATTACATACGAATACACAAACAATTTGACAGTTTCGCGCGGTATGTACATGACAAAATTGTAAATCAACTGGTCTTACGATTTCACTTTTTTATTACACTATGAGTATAAACATTATTTTTTAAAATATGTATTTGTATTCTTTAATAAAATTTTTTGTAGCAAATCAAAAAATATTTATTTAGATATCTATCAATGTCAATGATGGAGTCATCTCACTACTAGTGAATGTCTTAAAGTAAGATATATTCCCAGGGGGTAGAGAGAGGTAAGGGTCATTTTCATACCCGAAGCGGGTAGGACGACTCACTCAAAGACCAAGGACTATAGACCTTTCAGCCTATCGGCTTTTCTTTCTATTGTCTCAAGACAATAGAAATACTGATCGATCTACATCTGAGGAGGAGTATGGGAACTCAGGTCATCAGCGACGCTCAACACGCCTATCTTAAGGGTAAGTCTTTTGAGAGTGCTCTGCATGATGTGAGTTTTATTGAACGGGGTCTGCTGCATAATAAATACACCTTGGCAGCGTTCCTTGATATAGAAGGGGCTTTTAATAACATTAGGATAGAGGCGATTGAGGCACACCGCAAGGGGGGTTCTTTCTCCATTATTGTGGCTTTTGGCAATGAACGTCATACTGAGACAGTTCGATGCCATGGGAAGGAAAATCGTAGCCTACGCTGACGATGTGGTATTGTATGTCTCGGGTAAAGTTCTACCCACGACCAGCAAGGTCATGCAATCTGGGCTGCGAGAATTTTTCAATGGGCAAATAGTAATGAATTGGGAGTCAACCCTGAGAAGACTGAACTAGTTCTGTTTACCAGGAGATATAAGGTTGAGACATTTTGTCTACCAGTTTTGAATTGGACGTAACTCAGTTTGTCAAGGGAGGTCAAGTACCTGGGCATTTACTTGGACAGCAAATTGTCTTGGAGGACAAATACTAAGGAAAGGGTCAGGAATGGGCTTAATGCATACTACGCATGCAGGAACTCTATAGGGGAAAACTGGGGTATAAAACCGGTAATTGTATATTGGATGTACACATCGGTTGTGAGACCTATACTCACTTATAGATTCAATTTCAATTGGCAATACGGGTTCCATGAGAAGTACACCTCAGGCAGCACTGGACATCATTCTCCACCTTCTTCCAATTGAGAAGTTCGTGAGAGGAATGGCTGTGTGGAGCTTATTTAGACTGAAGGAATTGGGATTAATAGGGAACATCACAGCGGGGCATACTTAATGAAGTCAAATTTGGTAATCGAACATTATCCTCGGCAGCCCAAACGGATTATGTCGGTACTATAATTGACTTCGAGGCTACTCCCGTTATTGAAATCCCTAGTAGTTACCTCTGGACTGGAGCGGAAAAGTTCCATAGAGAGTGTGCTATCTTCACAGATGGCTCGAAGATGGAAGTAGGCACAGGGGCGGGTGTCTACTTCATGGGAACAGATATCAGACGATCTTTTAGATTGCCTAATAGTAGCAGCGTTTTCTAGGCATTTACAAGGCCTTAGGATTACTGGAGGAGAATTGGGTCATATTTCACGGCCATAAGGGAATGGACTCAAGGAAGAACGAATCATGCTTGGAGGAGTAGAGTGGACTGCAAGGTATCTAAAGCGTTATGGCCTAGTCTTAAACCAGCAGATTCGATGCATCTTTTGGGCATGAGTCGTGGGAATCTAAGGGTCATTGTTGGTATGACTACCGGTCACCTCGCAATGGGGAATATGACCAGTAAGTGGGACACAGGCACGTCAGACTTTTGTAGGACGTGCGATGATGTGGAGGAGCTAGGGACAGTGGAACACATACTCTGTCATTGTGTAGGTCTTCAGCGTAGAGACTGAAGTGGTTTGGAAGCCATATTCTACATGGATTCGTAATGGGGATAAAGTGGCTTAGAGGTAGTCAGGGTTGATTGATAGGTCTTGGGTTCCACACTTTTCTTTTCTTATGTTTCTTTTCCTTTCTTTCTACTCTTGTGCCTTATTCTACTAGGGATCTTCTCTTTCTTCGTTTTATTATCTTTTTCTGGTATTTATAAAGGGACCACAATGGACCGGATGGTCTCTGGGTGGAGGCGTGAAGACGCCGCCATTTTTAACCTAACCTAATCTATTTAAATATTAATTCATCATGAAGAATTTTTTTTTCAATTTATTTAAATATACAAATTTTTTCAGACAGTTTTAAGAGTTATGGCATATTTTTGTCATAACATCATATTTTTGCATATTTTGTCATATAGAAAATCCTTATTTTAGAGCATATTTTAACAACTTAAATGGCATATTTTTCCATAAAAGCATAATTTTGCATATTTTCCACTTCAGACATTTTTGTATATCTCGCACACAATGGAATTTTTTACATAATTTGCCATTAGTAAAAATTTATTTTTACTGTCACATACGTTTTATATATACAGTTTAATAAAAATTTTGTAATTTCCTGATACATTACCTTTGATTGAACATTATAGAAATTATATAGAATGTATTTTTTTTTTAGATTTTTTTTTTCAAAATTATCTTACTACAACCTAAGTACCATTTAAAAATAGAAGTAATATTTTTCAAAAGAGTACAATTTAAATAAAAACAAAAAATTAAAAAAATCTTTTTCCTACAAAATGTGCGATTAAGGTGAAAGGTTGTATATTGTATAAATCATTTAAATAAGTATTTAAAAAATGGTATAGTATAACCTAAATACAATTCAACATAATCGTAATACTATAGGACGTATTTCTAAATTATTTTTCTTGATATGTTTAAAGGATATGATTCACTATCAGATTTACTCGATAGATGTGTCAGAAAAACGTGTTTATGTATATACGAATGTATGTATATATGTACGTATGTAGGTATGTATATATGGATGTATGTATGTATGTATGTTCAAAAACTATGTGTGGCAGAATTTTTCTATAAAATTTTATAAAATAACATTTTCTTCTGTGCGATCAAAGCAAATAAAGAGAAAATGATAATGATTGTTTTATTTGTGACAACACACTTTCCTGCGACTTTTTTTGTGTGTAACCGAATTTTTTCAGATTTTTCACTGACAGAATCGTATTCCACAAAAAATCCTCTAATTATATCTGAAAAAAATAGCTCAAAAGTATATATATATATATATATTATTTTTTCTATTTATCAGAAACTATTTTGACATAAAAAAGAAAACTTTAAAAGGCCATAAGATAAAAAATTGACCTTCGGCGCGAAATCCTTTGCAGGGTTTACTACACTAATCAAGTGCAGTTCTGTTGTATAGCGTTATGTAGGGTAATAAATCATGTTCTTACACTGGAATTTATTGATCTACATACATGCTGTATTGACGAAAATAGTATTTTGAACAATACTTTTTTTGGTTCAATCCAACGATTTTTGAAAATGATATGGTTAAAACTCAACCATCATATTTTTTACTGTTCTTCAATTGAACCAACTAATAGTTATTTATCCGTTTCAGACAATTTTAAGAATTTCTGTCATCGATTCGTTACTGCATACTTTTGCATATTTTGTTCCTTATTATGCATATTTTGCGATATTTTTATAAAAAAATCCTTATTTTAGAACATATTTTATCGACTTAAATGGCATATTTTTGCATATTTTATACTTAAGAGCATAATTTTGAATATATTACACTAAAAAGCATAATTTTACATATTTTACGCTTAATATACAATTTTAGCATATTGTGCACCCAATAAAATTGTTTACATAATTTGCCATTAGTTTAATTTTCTTTTTATAGTTATACACGTTTTTCAAAACCGATTCTCCAAGAACTTTAATTTAATAAATTCATAGAAATTTTGTAGTATTAGATTTAAAGTTTAAGAGCACATTATAGGTTGCCCTAATATATATATATATATATATATATATATATATATATATATATATATATATATATATATATATAGTTTTAAAGTATGCCCATATTTTTTCAATAGACGCTATTCGTAAAAAATTCGGGACGACTAAATATATGCACTACTCATTTTGTTTTTTGACATTGTTAATTATTCATAATATATTTATTATTACTTTTTAAAAATTCAAAATTTTGATTTATTTTCTTTGCCAAATTCTTTCTTGATATATAGTATTTTTTAAATTAATTCAATAAAATAACATTTATGAACATGGGAACTTCAGTTTTTTGACCAATGCTGTTTAAAAATATAATATATGTATATAACAGTTCTATCTAATTTGATTTAGTTCCAAATACATGCAATATTATTTGGAAATCTAAGCTTTCAATTACTTTTTTTTTTTTTTTTTTTTGGTAATAAAAGAAATGAAGGAAATGCAGATAAATTATAATAACGATAAAAGAAAGCATTGCAATTAAAAATAGTTAAATGCCTACGGATAAAAGTGTATAAAAACAGAAATGCCGGTTACAAACAGCTATGTCGCGATTTTTACACTGAAGTGGACTTATTTCGCAAACATTAAAATTCGTAAGGTTTTACTAATGTTTATTTATTCAGATTTTGAAATATCATCTTACAAACTTAATTTTATGTTTTTTTTTTTTCTTACGAAATGAAAAATCGAGACATAGCTGTATATGGGAGATTTAGTCCAATATATGTATTTGTATTTAAATTTTTTATGTTTATCTATACAGTGCCTAAATTCATAATAATATCAACGTTAATGATGGATTTTGGATTAGTTGTACTTTTTTTAGAATTAACATATGTGAAAGAGTATTAAAATTTGGAACACAGAACACAATATTATGTTTAAAGTTAAAATGCTGTATAGGATTTATAATTGTATGAGCATAGAGTGCTTATCTGTGGAACTTATTTATTTAAATAAATGTCCATTGATCAAAATGTAATTTTAGAACTTGTACATAGAAGTTATACTTAGAATGAACATTGCAACGACATTTTATATATTATAAAAGATGGTAATAAATATGAATGTTCTGAACTACTGGCTAAATTATATAATGTATGAAAAAGCTTTCAGGAATAAATGTTCATTTATTTAATACATACTCGTACCAAGTTAGAAATAGTAAAAATTGACCACAAATATAGCTGTTGCGTTCGATATTTTGCTGGTAATCTCGGATTATTCGTTTAAGAAGTTCAATTAACTCTACAAATGAAGGCATACGACCGCTCATCCACATGCATTTTCATTTCCTTTCACTTTGGACCTAATGGATATTTTCTGATTTCGTTTTTAGTGTTATGTTAACAATAAAAAAATATAATCGGCCCTACTAATAGATAAAAATTCCGCTGAAAATTTTCCATTTTTTCATTCTACACATTGTTATTAAGATTTCTATGGAATTTTTCCTAATTCTCTTTCTTCCTATTCTAATTACAATTTAAAAAAGAAATAAATCCGACAGGAAAAAAGTAAAAAATGGGAAAAATTTTATTCGAATTTTTTTCCTAACAATTTTGAACAATTTTTGAAAAATATTAGTATTTAATAAAAAAATACGTATATAAAACAATAGTTTAAACTTTAAGTCAAATAGCTCAAATAAACAACAGCTACAACATTCATTGACACTAATTCAGGAGAATCCCGAAATATATCGTGGGTTTTTAATGGAGAAAAACAAGAACACCAAAGGTTCTGGCGAAGGGAAAAAGGTGAATTGAATTCACTAACATACCGGCACTTGATTATAAACAAAATTATAAACGATTTTAAAATGTATTTACCAACATAACACTCAAAACTGGGAACAATGATCTGTATGTGTGTTCCATCAACGCATCTAATAACACCTGAAATGTTATATTTCTGATAAAAAGCCAGAGAAAATTTTTATATTTTCTTCTGTTGTTTTGGGCATTTTTACCCACGCTGGGCAAAGATGTGTTTCAAAAATGTTAAGAACTTCTGCGAGTATTTTACTGAATGTTAGCTGAGCCAAAGAAATATTCTAATGCTGGCTTGTTATTCGCCTTAAATAAAGCAAAGCAAATTTGTTAACCCTATAATGTTGCTGAAATCCATTTATAACCAAAATAAGTTCATACTTATTTATTTTGTAAGTATAATGATTAGGTCAACTCAAGTAGCGGCTATATTGTATATTTTGCTTTTTTTGCAATATAATTTAATAAAAAAAACATGACATTTTTAAATATTGAACATCCGCGCAACTACTATTTAAAATGTAAAAAATAAAACAGCTGCTTCGGATTTTCCCACTCTCAAATTTACTTATTCCCCGGGAGAGATCAAATAAGTGCGAAGGGGAAAACTCCGCACGAATATTCATAATAGGACTGAATGTCTTGTATTGAAGCATCACATTTTTTATTTTAATTTTCCCTAACATTTTCTGCAATTGAAGGCATAAGACCACTCATATACGAGCATTTTCATTCCGTTGCACTTTGGGCCCGTTAGAAATTTTCTGATGAGCACATTTTCGTTTTAAGGGGTAACAATAAAAAATAATGTTTTTTTTCTTGAAGCACCACCTAATTATCTTAGATTTTACTAAGGATTCGTTGTTGGCCCTGTTTCTGATTCTGATTTTCCCGACTTCTTATGATCAAAAATTAAAGATGTATTTATAAAGATTTGGCGTATACAATGGTTAGTAGGGAATAGATCTTTTGCGTCCCACTAATGTTCTACCATCTGTATTTTGCTTTCAATTTGAATTAAACGGTAATTAAATTAAAAATCAAACGAAAGACAATAAAAATTACAAAAAAGGATGAAAAGACTTTTAACTAGAATGGATCCAAAGACAAAAAAAAATTTTTTTAACGACGTGATAAAAGAAAACAAATTTCAGAGTCGTTATCGGGGCAAACAGTTCGCCATACATAATTTTGAACTAGGTAGCTAGAGTTACTAGACTGATTAGAAAACATTGAACATCTTCTGGAATAAGCTTTTCTCAAGATTATTTTGAAACCCATAAAGTGGATTTATCAACAAAATAATCCAGCTACACTTATGGAAGGTGCAGTCTTTCGTTTTCCGCCTACTCACCCTAATTTAACATGATTCGAAGTATTTGGGGTTGGAATATTCGTAAACTAAGGATGAGCTTACTGAAGGAATATAATCAGCATATGCCGAAATTTCCCTTGATTAGTTGTTATAATAAATAGTATTCATATTTAAATACTTAAATATGCTTATAAAAATTAATTTTTAAAAATTATTTTAATTTGTACAAGGTAAGATTGTTTGATTTCTTGTCCAAAAAAATTTGGTGTTTGAGTTGAACCAAAGAAAATAATCGAATTTTTTATATGGTTAAAAATGATAAAAAGGAAAACCCGTTAGAAAGCATTTTTACTTGCTTTCTAAACTTAAATAATCTATAATTGTTTCAGCATTTATAGAAATTTTTGCTTAAAAATGTATTGGTTCTATCGTAGTAAACCACAGAGTTTAATATTATGTAGGACGTTTTTGACTGCTGAGTGGATTGTTTAAATAAAACTTTGTACAGAAAATACATATTTATTACCATTTTTATTGTGTGTACATATTAAGCAGAAGGTATCATAATTTTTACGTGGAAATAGAATACATTTAGAACTAAATATTTGTTAACACGTTAAAATACTTTAAAAAAGTAAGTTATATAGTGCTGATATAATATAGGTTTACATCTATAAAACAAACTCTTGCCTACCAACAAATTATTCATAAGATACATGTAAGATAATACTATGCATGTACACACTGAGAAAAACATGGCTGCGGTATTATTACGGTAACTATTTTATGTTTAAAGAAACAGTCAGAAACAAATTATAGTTAATTTCAATAGTATTGTGTTCATGGTAATAATAGTCATGTTTAATTTTTACTATATTATGGTTATCCATATATATATATATATATATATATATATATATATATATATATATATATATATATATATTTTAATATGGATGACTGAAACACACATTTTTATCATAAACAAAATATGATAACCATGCAAGCATATTATTTCTATAGCTATAAAATGTTACAAATAAACATAATATGTTAACATTTTTCAAGTAGACATATTATGGTTGAAAAATTCATAATTTATTTGCTTTTTTAACATATTTTGTTTTCCACAAATTTTAATATTTTTACCACAACTATTTTATGCTAAGTGTTTTACTTTAATAAAAAAAAAAAACAACTTCAATATATTTCTCATTTAATTTATAAATGAATAGATATAAGTCAAAAAGTTTTGCTTATATCATGAGTGATTCAAACAATATGTGATATTAATTAACTTTAAATAATTTAGTAAAAAAATAATACTTTAATATTGTTTTGCACAACATTTAATGCAAAGAATAAATTATTAATGAAAAAATAACGTTTAATCATAAGATAAATTCGAAGCATACAATAATAAATTTTAATCATGTTATGATCACTTTTTATAGTAAAACCGAATGATAATATGAAAGAATCGGATCGTAGTATGAGTAAATCAGATCACAATTTGATAAAACCTGATCATATGATAACAGTTTTAAATGCAATATGAAAAAATCGGATCATAATATGATATGGATCATGTTATGATTATGACCATTATTATTTATGACCATAACAATTTTAACAGCAACCATAGAATCATAATCAATCACAATATGTGGCTCTTAGATTATGATTACTACTACCATATTTTTTCTCTGCGTGTAGATATATCTTAATGTATCTTCAAATGTTGGAAACGGAAACGACCTAATGCAGTCTATAAAATGCATAACAAATTATGTTACTTATAAATAATTTTTGCAATGAACAAAAAATTAATACTATAATACAAGTTTTCTTAACCATTACGCAATAAAGTACATAATACAAGTTGTCTTAACCATTATGAAATAAAGTTTAAAAAAATTGTTTTTAAATCTTTTAAGCTGCGAAAGAAGATTTTGCTAATAAATCGGTTAAATGAAGTATGTATCACAAAATTAACGTTGTGTTTAATAACTAATTAGTAGAGTTTTAATTGAACAGAAAGCAATCAAACAAAGAAAACAAAACTTAATATATTTCAATGAAAAGAAATTAAAAAAATAAAAACAACTACGGAAGGCTTACAGCTTGATCAGTAGAACTCTTGCTGTAGGGGACCGGTATCAAGCGTTCTTGCAATTCGCCACCTATAACCTTTAAAAGGGAGAAGAAACAGAAAACTAAAGTATCGTTTAACGTAAACATTTTTAATTTTTTATTTTTTTTGTTTTATTATTTTAGCTTTTAGGCATTATCATATTATTTGTCATAGTAATAGCAATTAGTATTATAAAAAGCACATTTTTTAATTTATAAAAAAAAACGTAAATAAATTAATATTATAAGGGGAAAAAGCTAAATTAAATGCAGCCATCCATTTCATTATTAAATATGGAAATCATATGAAAAAGTATTAAAAAGTAATAACAAAAAATTGTGTTTCTATAGTATACATATATAAATTAATATTTTATTGTATATATACGCATGTCTGGAAAATAAATCAGACATTAGTACGTGTCATTACATACTTATCCATACATATATTTTGTAAAAACTTTATACATTTACATAATCAATTACATTTGCTTATTAAAGTTCAGTTACTATAATTGAACTATACTGATTATCTCTTATTTGGTTCAACGCTTTATTTCAGCAAATCAGTTCATTTTGCCTGCAGCACTCTTTTTCAATAATGTTCTTCAAATATTTCTCCATTTCAAATGACATGTACGATTTGATTCTGCAGTTGTCCTTATGACATCAAAGAACAGTGTTACTATATAGGTGTTTATCACTCATTACATTTTTCCATGAATCCATGGGACCCACTTACACAACTCCTAGTACGTAACTAGCTGAATAACTATAACTGAGATTTTAGAGAAAGGTTCGAAAGAGTACGTCAGCTAATGGTTTTCACATACAAATATATAGAATGACTGTGCTACTCACATATAACGAGTTATTCAAGTACATACAGTAATGAAGAAATAATGACAATATATTGCTAAGTAATGAGTGGGGGTTAGATCTCATTTGCAATTACATATATGTAGGTTAGACTACACCAAAATTTACCGACTTGGTCTTTAAAAAGATATTGTGTGAAATATTAGTGAAATCGGATAAAGTTAACCCATGCCGCATCGGGCCTGAAGATTGTAGTGTGCGTTAATAAAAGGAAAATTTGGCTTTTTACAGTTTTTTTTTTTTTTTTTAATTGAGCAATTAATACAAAATTTCATTTGTTATTGACCATAGCAAGGCCTTGTTATTTAAACGCGCATTCACAATGTTCTTTTCGCACTAAAGTGAAGACCGATCGTGCCCCTTCTTTCTTTGTACTTTCTTTGAAAATATTTTCAGCAAATTCTAAGTAGTTCTCTTATTATATAAAGCAAATCAATAAGTAAAATTAACTTTTTTTAATTTATAGTTCTTTCATTTTATTTCTCTTCGGGAAACAAGCAACAATATAACAATTAAGATTAAATTTAAAATTGTTTCAAATTAAAATTAACCGAATAAATTCAAAAAAGGAAAAGGGACTGAAAGACATTATCACTGCTGCTCCATTTAGACATCAGTTGTACCAGAACTGCACTTTTTTTTGTGATAACCTTAAACCGCCGTATTCATATACAAGTCTTTTAATAATATCTTCATAGATACGAAGATATTTTATTGATATGTCCATCGAAGTGTCGATGAAAATGTGGTGCTTCCGATGTTTCTTCACTTTTTGTTTCCTCATGTAGGTTTTGTTTCCCGAATATCTACAAGGTGTTCGTAACGACCTTGAGGCCGGTATTTTGTCATCTTTAGATGTTTCTTCCCTTGTTGCTCAATGAATAAACACAAAAATAAAACCTGAACTGTTCAGAGTCCGAAATAATGGTGATGGCAATGCTGTCCCATTACTTGCCGGGTTACGAATGAATTTAACAGTGAACTACAACTTGCCTCCTGAGTTAAGGTTTCAGTCTTTAGGTGCTTGTAAATGTATTTTTTTTTTTTTTTTTTTTTTTTTTTTATACACAGATACTTCCTCCCCCATCGATGTTATATTTTTATATGAGTAGCAATCACAAATAGTGAAATATTAACTAAACAGTACACTGTAATGTTATTATTTTTTTATTTATAGAAAAATAAATTCTGATTTCAATTATAAAGGATATTAATATTAAAGTTTTTCGTCAAATATTTAAGGGTATTTATGTATAAAAGAATAAAATTATTGTTATTTTAAAATAAATTTTGCAAATATTTTTGTTTAACTTTCATTACGCTGGTCGGCAAAAGCCTTTTTTTCTCCTTTAAACAAAAATAGGTAAACTAGATAGAATTTGACGTGCTGAACACGAGTCTGCTTTTAGTTTTTTTTTCTATCAGTTCTTGATTTTGTCTAATCTTTTCCTCTTTTTAGACAGTCACGTTAAATTAAAGAAACCGTTCTCGAGTTATACAAATGTGATCACCTAAAAAATATTAGACACGCCCATTAAAAAAATCAAGACGTGATAGAAACAAATCTGAAAGCAGATTCGTGTTCAGCACAGCAAATTCCATCCAGTCCACTTATTTGCGTTTAACGTAGGATTTTTAATCCGATTAGTGTTATCTTTCACTTTCTTTACAGCTTTTTGGCTTACATATTTTTTTAAATTTCAAACTACACTATTTTTGTTTTTCAACTATTATTGTTTTAAAAGCTTCATACCTGTTCTGAGAATTATTTCACGTTACTTTACAACTGTCCTGGACAAATGGTAAAATTACCACAAAAAAAAAAAAAAAAAAAAAAAAGAAACTACAAATATAAAATTTTTTCAAAAACTGCTTGTTTTGTCAAAAAGGTGATTTGGTGTTTCGAAAACATATGCATCTGTAAGTCATACAGGCGAAGCAAACAGAATGATTTTCATAATTGTTTTCTTACCTTTTATGCTTTAGTATTCCATTAAACATTTTCATTTTGAAAATGTCAATATGGATTCCAAAAAATCTTCTTTTGATAATAACTATCCGTTTTAATTAAAATATTTACGAAAATATTAACACTCGTATAAGAACAGAAAACATTAGTGGGGAATGTAAATAAGATAAGTATTGTTTTATAAAAAATAATTTTGTAATTTGATTTACGTGTAGAGCTTGTGTGATTCAACTTTGTATTCTATATAGCAAATTGAGTACTTTAAAAGGTCATAAATATTATTTTACCTGGTATGTGATTAATTTCATTAGATTCAATGACCACTTTCAAGCGCTGGCGGAAATAAAACTGCAATTTATCACATTGCTTAACGTTTTGTAATCAATGGACATTTGCAGTGCATTAATTACATATTTTTTAATTTTTTTGTATTTTTTATATTCACTGTTAATGTTGTTTATTGTTTTTATTAGTATTTTTTGTAATTTTCGTAAATATTTTAAATCCAACGGGCAGTATTTATCAAAAGAAGAATTTTCATATACAAATGTCTATTTTTATGCAATATTTTAAGTCAAATTAACTGTTTGGTAAAAAGTGAAATTGTAAAAATATTAAAATAAAAAAAAAATCTTGAAAAAATCGGCTTTCAAATACCATTTAAATTAAATCACATTTTCAAACGCGTTACTTTGGGAGAAAATACAAAAATTTTCAAAATAACAAAAAAAAAAAAATAAATAAATAAATAAATAAAATACTTTTTTAAAAACTATCCAGCTCACGAACGTTCATCAGTAGAAACGAAATATTTTGGGTACCATCGTAAAACATAACAAGGCTTGTTTTCAGTACTTTTTTCCTCTCCTAGAGAATGAATCGCCTTAATGTATACGTTTTGTGTCCCCTTTCATGTCCATAGTATCCACATTTCCAACCAAAAATATACAATTTACATTTACTTATTTACAGGTGTGAAGAATACATCTGTATTTATTAATATCAGTTCAGTACTTTAAAGCACAGAGAGATCAAGATCTATAACATTTTATAAGTAATATATAAGTACATTATTCTGCAATTTATAACATAATTAGAATCTCCTGGAAATATATTAGTTACATGTTTTGCATTTTTTTGCTAACGTCGTTTATTTTAAAATTGGCCTTAGTCCCCTCCTCAAAAAATCGATTTAAACATACAAATAGTTAAATTTTTACATATAAGTTTTATCTTAATTTAAATTTTTATTTATTCTCTCAGAAATCTTAAGAAGCAATATATAGTAGAAGAAAAAAGTCAATTAAGAAAATTTTTCGTAAAAATTTAAGCATTTTCATACCTGACTTTATCGTTTTGGTAGACAATGTTAGGCCGTTTTCAAAATAATGGGCGCATATAACATTAAAAGATGACTAACTATAACTTTATGACATGTTTTTATATTTTACTTAATAAAATGTATCTCACTTAAAAAATTTTATACAACCTATTGCGGTTAGGATATAAAAAATGTACTTGAAAAAAATGGAAATGCATTTATGCATCTAATGAATTTTATAACGAAACTTTTACTTTTTTAATTAACTTAAAGCCTTTTTTAAAATCTTTAAGTTGTATACTCTTTGGGTAAAAGTTTGCAAAACACTAATCTATTTAAAGAACTAATTTTTGTTTAGAAAAAATTGGTATTTTTCTTAAAAATTATGAAGAATTGTTTAACCAGTTAACCACTTTTAACGATTAAATAAAAAAATTTTAAATCGAATGGGGAAAACGCTTTTAAAAATGCATTTGAGAAATGCACTTGCGTTGTAAATGTACTTAAAAAAAAAAGAAGTATTATTATGTCATGCCTTCGCTGTACTTTTTATTTCAGTGAAACCGGATAGCAATGAATACGGATATTTAAAACTATACACTTCGTATATTTTTGACAATTTATCATAAACAAAAATCAAGAATAAAATTGCAATCCTACTCCATAGTGTAAATGTCTGTTTAATTTGAAAAAAAGGTCACGAAACCTAATTTGTTCAACGATCCTTTATGGAATTCACATGCATAATAAAATTAATAAACTCTTATTATTAAAAACAATTTCGTCTTTCTTATTTCAAGTAAATTATATAAGAAATTCTTTTTATAATAGATAAAAGTATATTCTTAATACCGAAACTAAAATTGAAGGAAACGTTATTTGAATACCGGTATTTGTGGTATATAATAGTTTCGGTAAAGTTTATGATTACCAATTTCAAACAGTATTAAATCGGTATCGGTTTCCAACCTTATGTTTTTACTTCAAAACGATGGGGGTAGCGAAGCACCTAAATTTTCATTATTTTTTTTTTTTCAAAATTAACCGCCATATTTTATAAAACACTTCCCTCACTTAGAACATTTTTCCATACAAATTTTTTAAAAACAAAATCATTTTATGTATATGAAAAAAGTGTTTAATGTGAAGTGATTTACAAATTATCTACCTAAATAGGAACTAAAATATTAAAAAATTATGAAAAAACTGAATAGACTTAAAGTATAATTACGAATATACACACGTCTACAATAAGCATATATATCTGTAAAATAAAACGAAATTTACATTAATATTTACAAACAAAAGGAAACAAATTCATTATTCCAGAGTTGTTTGCAAGTATACTAATATTTTTTTTTAGCCATATCTGTACATTAAAAAATCAAATTCAGTAAGCTTTATTTTGGTATCTTCATTAACTTAACCTGAAAGATATACATATTTTCTAAAATAATTAAGAATGTAATATATAACAAAGTTTATTAAAAAATACAAAAATTCCCCCTCCTTAAATACTTTGCCAGGATCCGCGACTGATACATAGGTATTTTAAAAATGTTTACCTTCTTTAAAATACTCGGAATTATACTAAATAAATTATATACATTTTTTTATTTTATATCTAAGTAGAGAGGGAAATTAATCCTAAACATAATATTATATAAATAGTTTTTTACGTAAATGCTAAATAAATACAAAATTATATTTTTTTAACATACTTCGAAGTTGAAATTGGTACGGATAGTTTGTCAAGTTTGAACGGGTCCTCAAATTATATATATATATATATATATATATATATATATATAATCAAAATTTCTAGTAATGAGCTTTCATTTCTGTTTTTTCAAGTTCGAAATTTCGATATCAATATCGAACTTTTCATACATATCCAAATAAAGTAATAAAGGAAGATTTAATTCATTTATGTAAGTTTTTGTAAACAATTTCCGCCAAAATTGCATAAAAATACTACAGTTTAGTACTTTTAATCTCAGTTTCAGTAAAATTTCAAAAATTTTAATTGCCATCGCTTTTGTGAATTGAACATACATATTTATGCATGTTAATTTGTTCACGGTGTTTGTTTGGATGCGTGTGTGTGTGTGTGTGTGTGAGTATGTATGTGTGTTTGGGAAATATTGCATAAAATTTAATGAAAATATTTTTGTAGTTTCGTTGATATTTAAATTCGTGTTTCAGTATGTGTTGGTTCAGATGAAATTACATGTGGCGATGATGTTGATAAAGGAGTAAGGATATTACAATGTCTATCACCGAACTCGACATTCTGTGCCCATTTTTGTTGTTCTACTGCTTTTTTTTGTGTATTCGAATGACCACCATCAATTTGACCAACAGCGACAGCGCCACTACCATTGCTGCCATTGGGTTTTTGATATTTTTGTGTTGTAGGATCTTCATCTATGTAGATCATATCTATTGGTAATTGCAGAGCCTTTTGTTTTTGTGACTGCTGTGACTGTTGCCGAGGCATTTGTGTAAAACTATTGTAGATAGGGCTTAGAGAATTACTATTGTAAATCCCTGTACCATAGGGAAAATTAGCGGTGCGTGGACTACGTAAACTGTGCAGGCTATGCATAGAACGTCGCTCACTCAAATCTTCCAATGTAGAACGGAATGCACGGATTACGCGCAACTGCAACAACAAAAAAGGGAAATAACGAGCAAGGAACACAAGAAAAAACGAAAAATAAAAAAAAAAATAAAAATAAAATAAATTGTATTAATCAACAACAAAGTAATGCAATAAAAATTATAAATATTTGTTAAATTTTAAAGTAATTAACAAGCAAAAACGTAAAATTAAATAATAATAATAATAATAATATAAATTCAAAAGGAGTTACAAAATAACATAGTAGTTATATTTTTAGTGGTTATAAATAATAAATAAATATATTTAGTAATTAATAAATAATAATTATTTATGCGTACTATGATGCATTTTATCATAAACAAAAAAAGTAAAGGCTTCAATAAAAATAAAAAAAGCAGAACTGTCTATGTTAAATAACATATAATAAAAAATTTAACTGACTAAAAAGTAAATGGTTATAAATACACATATAAACATTTTATTTTACACAAATTTCAAAATATACCATTTATTTTTTTCTTTATTTTAATGATTTTTATATTTATATAAGGAAAACTACTTTTTCTTGAGTTTTTGTTTTGTAATTAGAGAAATAATCATAATTTTGAAAACAATTGTGCATGATTCAAGAACTTTTATATGAATACTTAAAAAACGTATGTATATTAAAGTGTCATGCTCGTACTCATTGCGAATTTCTATGTATTCTAATTTTTCTGTTTAGATCCTGAAACCATTTATTTTTTTATTCAGTCGATTTTGCGTTATAAGTATTTCAAAACAATCTTTTTACACAGGATTACACATGAAAAACAGTTTTTTATAAGGTATATATATATATATATATATATATTCCATATATATTTTAATACATAATCGTTTCACATTAATTTTTTAATTTAATATTTGGAATACATACACAAATCGTTTTCCTCATATTTTCAATTCATAAAAATGTTTCATATAAAAAATTAATTTATGTTCGATAAAAAAAATAGTGACTACTTTGCTGTTTTTCATCTGTCTTTCTTATTTTATTTTAACACAATTGAATTTGGTTAATTTGAAAGCATATCAGAAACGGTTGTAATCTTCTAAAATTAAAAAAATAATACATAAAATAAATATTTATGATTATATAACATAAGCTTGCAAACAGCCAGAAAACATGCTAAATCTAATATGTTATAAATAACATTGGAATATAATACCAAAGACACATTTTAGATTTGTCATATGTGATAAATTGACAAAGAGGTAATATTCATACAACCCTGTAATTTTATTGCGAAATTCTATAATTTTATATACAGACAGCGTTTATACCATAATTAGGAAAAACATTCGCGTTCAAAGATTATCGGAAAGTATTGATCACATTTCTAAATTCTACTAAGCAATAACAGATAGAGTTATTCCATATTAAAACGAACTGAAAACAGTTACTTTCAGATTTGACATTACAGATTTTAATAGATTTCGCTACAGTCATTGGCTATTGGAAGTATTTCATAAATCATAAACTTTTAGACTCATGGCCCTTTCGGGTCTAAAAATATGACGTTTTGAAAAACGAAAAAATACTAAAAACTTCACAAAGGTGTACTTGTTTAACTTCTTATAACTTCTAAACTATACATAGTAGAACTCTAGTTTTAGTTTCATATTAAAGACGAAAATATTACCTTTATAACAATATGTATTTATATCAACAGTTTAAAGGTCAAAACTGGAGATATAACATTCAAACCATTATATCTCAAAAAACGATATTTTTAAAATTTTTAAAAAATTATATAATGTTGACATAATTCTTCTCCCTACTCGTGTAATTACTTTTTAATATATTTTAATTCATAACTTCTATACTGAAAAGTATGCACCTTGAAAAAAAAAATTATACATTTTTTTATAATTTTTAAAATACCGTTTCTTTAGATATAATGGTTTGATTTTTATATATCCAAATTATACCATTGAATTTTTGATTTAAATAAACCTTATACATATAGTTATAAAGTTAATAGCTTTGTGTGTAATATGAAACTAATATGAAGCTAGAGGTATAGTTTAGAAGTTATAAGAAGTTAAACAAGTACATTTTCGTAAAGTTTTTGGTTTTTTTTTTTTTTTTTTTTTTTTTTTTCTTCAAATAGCCAATGTCTGTGGTGAATGTTATTGAAATAGTGGACGTCGAATCCGATTGTTGTCCGTTTTCACATGGAAATACTCAAAAGATAAAAAATAGTACACCTAGTGAACGTTTAAAGTTTAAATTAAAGATATTTGATTTCATAAATTAAATTTATGCAAGTCCAAATTTTGAAATATGTACATTAGACTACTTAAAAAACCCGACTTTTGAATTTAGTTCGTAACTCTCCATAGGTGTGTTCTTTTTATATTTATATTACTGAAAAACAAGCATTGATTCATGCAGAATAATATAACCACTTTCTCAAAAAAAAAAAAAAAAAAAAAAAAAAAAAAACCAGAAACGTTAACTTTTATTATGGCTGTTTCAAAACTCCAATTTAAACTTTTTAAAAATTTTGTTAAACAGATTTCAAAAAAATTAAGAAAAAACTATGCCGTTTTGTAGAAAACACAACAAGAAGTAACAGTAAGCGTGTTATATTCGGCTTGGCCGATTCTATATACCCGGCATCTGCAACTTTTTGTTACACCTTAATTTAAAATTTCACCTTATATGTGAGCATTTTCGGTTTCCGAGCTTACATTGACCCTTGAACTATTTGTAAAAAATTCTGTTGCCGTACATGCTTTCGTTTAAGACATATTGGCAGAAAAGTATGAACTGGAGTTACGGCGAACTCCAATAACTTTTTTGTTTACTAACCATTCCCATTTTCAATACCAGACAAACCTTATATGAGAGAAATATTTGAGCTAAAGGTCGTCCTCATAGGTGATCCGCCTCGAACCCATTCCTGCTTTCAATGGACAGGCCGCCGGACATAGCTAGATTGACTCAGAATTTTACGAGGACCCAGAATATATATATATACTTTATGGGGTCTGAGACGAATATTTCGACATGTTACAGAAGGAATGTCAAACCGCATATACTTTTTTTGATGGTGAGTATATAAAGAAAAAATAATTAAATCGATATCATTTATAAATTCGCCGTAATTTTGATTGATTGGATTGATTTGAATTTTTGCGGATTTTGGCAAAAAGGAGTTTTTTGAGATTTTTTTTTTTTGTTATAGTAAATTTTTTATGTAATTAAAATTATAACATAATAAAATAATATATGTTGTAGAAAATATATTTCGAAATTTTTAACGAAGTCGAACAATGTTAACCCTTAAAACAGGACGGTCAGAGCTAAAATTATGGAATATTTGGAATTTGTAATGCCATTTCTGTTATAAATTTTGTTTTGATAAAATAATTTTACCTAGCAAAATGAGTTAAGTATCTGTTTCTTTGTCCATGATATCAGTAATAAAATTGACTTTGCATATATTCAAGAAAAGAGGGTGTTTCAAAAGACGTTGACCCCAAGTTCAGTTGAGGGTAAAATTTATACTTTTGGCTGAAGGTATAATCTATTGCTATTAACTGGTCTCCGGTTTTTTTCAAGCGCTGTCAGTTTCGGTTTTTTTTTCAAAACCGGTATTTTAAAGAAGGTTAACCGGTTTTTCTTAAACAGCATTTTATTTAACTTTTTATTGAATTTTACTCAGAAAAAGAGTTCAAAAAAGAAAAATTACATGACTAAAAATAAGAAGTTTCATGTAACTTGTTAAATGCAATAAAAATGACAGATAGCTTATTTAACTTAGACAATTCCCTTTAAATACGAGGGCGGACCAATATTTCCGTGACTTTTCGAACTTCCCTCGTAGTTATATGAAATGCAACACTATTCCCATCAAGTACGAAAAAAACCGTCAATCAAACCAAGGAAAATCTCGATAAATACTATGTGGTTTACTGACTTTCATTGTGGTCGCACAAGTACAAATGACGCTGAACGTTCTGGACGGCCAATTGAGGTCAGTACACCCGCAAATGTCGAAAAAATCCACGATATGGTGTTGGCCGACCGAAGAGTAAAAGTGCGTGAGATTGTTGATGCCATAAGCATTTCATATTGAAATTTTTGATTTATAGCGTTTGTTGTATGTATGTATATGTATACATTACAAATAAAATATATTTATCATTATAAATCATCAAATAGCAAAAAGTTGTAGAATACACAGTAAAAGTTTTGCAGTAAAGCTTACAAGTTTTATTAAAACCAATAAGAAATTATTTAAAATTTAAAACTATCTTTCATAAAAAAAAACATATCAATAGATGGTTCTATTATCATAATTTTTATAACCAAAATTTTGTGCACTAGTTTTTTTCGTGCTAAAGGATTCATAATAAAATATTAAATAAAGTTTATTAAATAAGATAAATCAAATAAATAAGAACAACTTAAAATTAAAAAAATAATAATAATTTCTCTAAAACTTTGCACGTATAAATTTAAGCTTTTGTTTAAAAAAAAAAAATTACAAAAACAAAAAAAGTATTTTTTTGTTAAAAAATTTTAAAGACTGAATACCGGTTTACCGGTTTTTTTCAAGAGTCCAAATTCGGGGAACCAGTTTTTTCTAAAAAGAGATTTTTCGGTTTTATAAAAAAATCTGATAAAATTGTGATAATGTATTTCCAACGATCTGCTTTACCGTATAAAGTAATAAATTTTTTGGTCTGAATAATTTTACAAAAATAATTGACTAACAAAAAAAAAAAAAAAAAAAAAAATGCTTTTTTGCCGAAATTTGCAAAATTCAAATCAAGGGTACGGCGAATTTATAAAACATATCAAACTAATTATTTATTTATTATTCTTTTTTCTTTTTTTATTTTTACTTCTTGTAGTGTTTTCTAGAATTTTAATCCTAATATTTTATAAATTTGTTAAAAAAAAATAAAAACCTTTGATTGGAGTTTTGAATCAGAAATAATTAAAAATTAACGTTTTTTTTAATCAAGCATAAGAAAATGCTTATGTTATCCGCAAGCTCATTTTTCGGTAATTATGATTAAAAAGCTACTAAAAATAGCATTTTATTTCAACATTTCTTTAAAAATGAAAGTTTTTTATATTTCATGCACAAGTGGTCGAAAATATTGCAATGGTCGGGGAAATTTCCAATTACTTTAACGTTTTCTAACCGGCTTTATTTTAGTTTTTATCTCGTTCGATAGATAATTATGTCTATCAAACAAGATAATGTAAAGAATTCATAATGCAGCATATTCCTTTATATTAAATTGTAAAAAAATAGTCCATAATTGCATTATTCAATTAAAAAAAATGAATTTACACAGGTATTCAAAATTACTGTTAATATAAAATCACTTTTAATATAAATTAGATTTCAATTTGATTTTATGTAAACTTTGCAAGTAAAATATTACAAATGAAATGAATACTTAAAAAAAAATTAAAACAGTTAGTACGTCAAATTCCAATTAGACCATCTATTTCTGTTTAAAGGAGCACATTTTTTGTCGGCCAGTGTTATTGAAATGTATTTCGATTGTTATTTAATAATGATTGCGGAATGCAAGTTGCTGCAAATGTTGATTTCATTTTGATATTTGAATTAAAAAAATTAATTTTGCATTTTGGTCTTGACTTTTTGACATTTTTAGTCTATAGCCTTTTTAAATTAGTATTTTATATAAAGGAGGTCTATTTTTATGTATTATGAATGTGAATTATTTGAATTGCAAGTAAAATATTACAAATGAAATGAATACTTAACTATCATTAATTATTCAAACGCAGGCTTAAATAAAATCTACTTATATATGGACTTGCTTAAACTAACATACATTTAGATAATTTTGAATTTAAATTATATATATATATATATATATATATATATATATATATATATATATATATATATATAATATTTGTAAAGCGAATTGTGTTGACTTTCATTGGAAACAGAGCCTTCTGTAATATTGGGTAATGTATTCGTGCCTTAACACATTAAAAAATGATCTTGGGTTCATCGGAGTCTGTTAAATATACCAAAATAAAAGTTAATAAAAACCTAAATTACTGCTCGCATCTACTTTAAACACTAAAGATGTTTAATTTATAAAATAAAAAAACGGTTGTGCAGCTCCAAACTATAACGCTCAATTAAATCAAATAAACTACAGCAGTTTTAAAACAGCTATTTTGTATTGGCGTACAAGAAATATCTTTACCAAGGACTGCCTGCTGTTTTTATATACTTTACAGCATCTGTTGTAGACTGACTCTACCACATTGACTTTCAGATTTAAAATTACTGTTTTAGTTTAATTTTGTTCAACTTTAGTAAACTGTCTGTAGATCTGTAATCAGTCTTTAAATAGCCCTAATAGCCACTTTCAATTGATCGGGGAAAAAATATTGTAGTTAATAAATAATTACCATAGAGTAAATTCTAATGTTCGATATATTATATATAGTATGGTTTATAATCGCAATAGTTCTGAAATATGTAAGTGCTAATAAATGTATTGCTGACTCAAAAAAATAAAATGAAAAATATAAAATCTTTATGTACTATAGATTTTACGTAGTATACAGAGGTTGTGTTTTAAAAGTTTCATGTAAATTTTTGGTCTCAAAATATAAGGGCGGATCAATAAGTCCGTGACTTTTCGAATTTCCCTCGTAGTTATATGAAATGCAACACTATTCCCATCAAGTTCCACCTGTTAATAGACTACTGTCAAATTATGAGCAAGTATCGTCATTTACTTTGCGTAAAAAATAGGATTTTTCGAGGTCTTTAAAATAGGAATTTGTTTTGCTATTAAGGCTGCACACGTGTGCACCCGCGCATTATCTTGATGAAAAATAACTTTTTTCTTGGCCATATGGGGTCATTTTCTTTTTAAATCCTCATTAAATCGGTCTATATCGGCATAACATTCGCCGTTTATTGTTTTTCCATTTTGTAGGTAATCGATGTGGATTATCCCGCGTGCATCCCAAAAAACTGTTGCCATCACCTTATTGGCCGACAAACTTACCTTGGCCTTCTTCGGAGCAGGTTCACCCGAAGAAACCCATTGTTTAGACTGCTGCTTGGTCTCCGGAGTACAGTAATGGATCCATGTTTCATCCACAGTTACAAAACGCCGCAAAAACTCATTCGGATTGCGGTTTAACAACTCCAAACAATCCTTTGAATTTGTCACACGTTTACGTTTATGGTCAATTGAGAGCAAACGCGGCACCCATCTTGCAGACAACTTTCTTAAACACAGCTGATCATTTAAAATCGAAACCGCACTGTCATATAGAATGCCTATGGCATCAACAATCTCATGCACTTTTACTCTTCGGTCGGCCAACACCATATCGTGGATTTTTTCGACATTTTCGGGTGTACGTTAAGTGTCATTTGTACTTGTGCGACCATAACGAAAGTCAATAAACCACTTTTTTACCATTGAAATCGATGGTGCGGAGTCCCCATAGTATTTATTGAGCTTTTCCTTTGTTTGATTGACTTTTTTTCAAAAAAAAAAAAAAATAATGTTTAACGAGCACTCGGAATTCACTTTTTTCGTTTTGAACAGCTGTTAAACGCAAAGTAAATGACAGTAGTCTATTAACAAGTGGTACTTGATGGGAATAGTGTTGCATTTCATATAACTACGAGGGAAGTTCGAAAAGTCACGGACTTATTGATCCGCCCTCGTATGTTATACATACATCGGTTGATATTCCAAGTTTCGACAGAACGAAATAGTTTTTAGGAACTTTTATATTTTTTTAATTTGGCTCGACTATAACATATGACTTAAGTCTTTTGCGAATTTTTAACTAAGAAGCAAGCTATTGTTTTATTAATTAAATAATATACCTATTGGTCACTTAAATGACATCAGCAAGAATGCGCTTGAAATCCATTTTAAATTGTTCCCTGACTTTTCAAATTTTTAACTGCTCTTGATGAAATGGTTGAAAATCACTTAACTGTGTGTATACATGTATATATTAAAAGAGAGAAATAGGTACAGAGATGCAAAAGAGAAATGAAAAGTGAAAACTAATTCAGAGTACAATAGACTAATAAGAGTAACTAATCATTTTAACATGCATAGTTTGATTAAAATGTTATAAATAGTGTACTCAAAAACCAAAAATCTGTAAACAGGCTTTTGCTTTTTAAAAAACCAGCTGGTCTAGAATATTATTTTTGAATTATTTGACAGGTCGGTTTTTTCTATTGGTTAATCAGTGTTTTTAATTGTTCTTTTTTTTTACTAAAAATTTGGTCAAGGAACCTTATTTAGTACAACAACCTGAATCAGAACAACAATGACATTTTTTTAAATGTTTTTTTTTTTTTTTTTTTTTTTGTAGTTTTCATGCAAGCTTCATGTTTAGTTTCTTTAAAATTCTTAATTTGTGATTTGAGTAACACCAGACATACCTAGAACTGAGATTTGTACATTTTTTAACTGATTTTTTAACTAAATCTATTAATCATTCAAAATATGATGAATTTCAGTAAAATTTCACTGAACAAAGTTCTAATAAAGATTCTTCTGACCAAAGTCTACATGGTCGGAAGAATCTTTATTACAACTTTATTCAAATGATACAAATTTAGAGTTTGATCCTCTGGTTGGAGAAGAGTGATATGACCCTTTATTTTTTTATTACTTGTCATTACAAATGACATCTTTTATATGAGTACTTTCTTTAGTAAAAATAGTAAACATTATAAAATATTTGTACTTAAAATGAAAACCGGTTAACCAGTTTTTAAGTAATAGTTAAGTATATATATATATATATATATCGAACTTCCCTCGTAGTTATATGAAATGTAACACTATTCCCATCAAGTACCACCTGGTAATAGACTACTGTGAAAATTTGAACAAGTGTCGTCATTTACTTTGCGTAAAAAATAGGATTTTTCGAGGTCCTTAAAATAGGCATTTGTTTGGTCGATAATTTTATCCTTGGAGCTGAATCTCTTTCCACCGAGCCATCTCTTTAGGTTTAGAAATAGGAAGTAGTCACGCAACACCTGCTAAAAATTTGACAGTAGTCTATTAACAGGTGGTACTTGATGGGAATAGTGATGCATTTCATATAACTACGAGGTAAGTTCGAAAAGTCACGGACTTATTGATCCGTCCTCGTATATATATATATATATATATATATAAACAAAGCTCAATCTTTAAAAATTACTCATAACTCATAACAACAACTGTGGACGGTTGAGATTTTTAAGTTTTATACAAAGCAAGTGGGCGTTATTATAGTGTTTTTATTATGCATTTAGTTTTAAACTCCAACAAAAAATAATATTGAAAACAAAAAAATAATGAAGAAACGTAAAACGCATGCAAAGAAGCTTTAACTTTCAACAAAATATACATACAATAAACTTACCTTCTTAACCCTGTTCTGTGAACTCGCAATGAAAAATAACAAGTTTGTTACTTTTAAAATCGAACCGACCAAGCCCGGATGCCAGTTCGCTTGTAGAAGCCGGAATTTTTGCACAAAACAACTTTGATTTTACTTAGATTCATTACGTTTTACTCGCACAGAACGTGAGCGATAAAATATATTTTCGTTTTACTAAAAATGTCATGCATTAATACATTGGAAGAGATAGAGAGCGGAGAGTTTAAGATAGAAAGATTTGTAATGCACTTGGAATATAAAAAAGGTATTAAAAATTTTGTGTAATCGTGTTTGTGGTTTCAGAGATCTTTAAATAATGTCTCGCATCTAAAAATCGCATAAATTTTTTATTTAAATAATCAGTGTTATTAGTGACGATATATAAAAATAGCTAACACCTACTTCTTGGGCGTTAGCAATTTATATCGACAGTTTATACCAATTATTAATTTATTTTACGAAATTAGTACCGCCTTGTTCAACTCTATTAGTTATTAAAACGTCGCAAATATACTTGAATTCAAATGACACATAATTCCTAAATCATTTAGTTTTATCGGATCAAATCCTTCCGATTTCGCTATGCTCATTTATTCGTCATTGAGACACTGTCATTGATGGGACTACTCAAATGTTCAGACCTCAAAATCAATTAAGATGTATACATTAGACCGGTGCAAAAACTAAAGGCCTTCTTTGGTAAAGTGAAATTATATCAAACGTTAGAATTTTGTATGAAGTATACTGGAAAATCTTTTGAAATTTGAATTTTTTTCCATACAAAATTCTCTCGTTTGAAAACGTTTCGTTTTACGAAAATTTCTTTCGGATGAGTCTTACTTTATTCTTTAGTATCTAAAATTAGCTGATGTAAAATTTTAAGCTAGTCGCATACTGGGAACCCTTGTCGGAAAGCTATTGAAAGTTGTAAAATTGAGTAAAAAATAATTTTTTTTTTTTTCTTTAACCAAAAGTGTGGATTATGTAGTTAGATCGTTTCCCAGGAAAAATGTATGGACGATGAAACAAGTGGCAAACATATACATAGTATATTTGCGTTCTTTATTACTATTGATATTCATATACCGGGAAAGTGTTTATACAAAATATAAATAATATTAATTTAAAAAACAAAAATATTACATTACGAATACAATAACTAATGTTGTGTAGCGTCATCGAAATGTATTGGATTATTATAAAAAGTAAACTGCATTAGAGTGTTTTATTTTATAAAAGCAGAGAGTATACTCATAGAGGCGAAACTCTAGGCTGACAACTGAAAAAAATGTTTTTTTTTTTTTCTCTTAGCAACAACAAAATATATATTTTTTGTTGCATGTGTTAGATTTTTGACAACCGACTTATGTTTTTGGCAATTAGTTTCGTCTCTTATTACTCTTTGTATAAAACAGTGTTTTGGTGCTGTACTGGCATAAATATTATGCAGAACATAAAGAAAAATGATAGAAAATAACAGACCAAGCTATTATTTAGACATTTCCTAAACATACGGAAAATTTGAACATTATAATAAATAAAAGAAATAGGCTATGCTAGATTATTTGGTACTTTTCAAGTTGAATTGTTAAAATTTTATCATCTCACACATATGTATGTATTATATCGGAATTGTTTACCTTTTACGAACAATATCTTCAGACAAATCATTTCTATTAGCAGCAATTTTCTTAAACACTACTTCTTCACATTCCCGTACATTAATGTTCTAAATCCAATGTATACTAGTTTAGCCGATAGTTCTTCTGCTGGGTCTGTTCCCTCCAATGTACATTACTTGTATTTTTTTACAAAGATAATGAACAAGTGATTTTAATAAAAAATGTGTTTATCCATATTTTGACAAGAATAAATATGTAGATTGGTTGATTTGTTTAACTGTTAGTGTTTCACTTTTGTATGCCTGAAAATAATATTTCGAGTAGTTACAGCGATCTATCATCGTACACATACATGTTTATATACATATAATATTTACATTATTAATTTTTTTAACGATTTTAACTTCAAGGAATTAGGCGTAATGATGAATATGAATATAAACCCTACATATACATACTGATTTAAAAAGATACATATTTATGTATGTGGAAAGGGGTAACTTGAATGCGACTAACTTTTTAAAAACAGAGATATGCAAATCTATTTTATACTCAAGGGTTGGGGGTCAAAAAGGAAGATGTGTAATTTCAATGACTTCAGTGCTGGGAAGTAAGTAGCATACCTAGAATTTATATGGTAGATATATAATATCTATGCTTTGGTATACAAATACATACATACGTGCCATTTATAGAAAATATATTTTAATAATTTTATAGTAGTACGTACGGTTTTGTTTGTAAGTAAAAATTGTTCATCACTTTCATTCGAATATGGTGGATCAGTGACAATGTCACATGGTGAAAATAAGTTGAAGAAGAAAAAAAGTAGTAACATTATAATTATAGTTGAATGATTGTTCCCAGAGAATTATGATGCAAAACGTTTATCATATTATACTAATTTTTCTCATTTATCTTAGAAATTTACCAAATGTATACCAAAGTACATATATGTACTACGGTTGATTATTTAATAGACAACAATAATCGAAATATAATAGATTCGCACTAATTCAAAAATTCAAAGAAAGTTTCGCTGCACATAAGAACGCAATAGCTTTAAAATTAAGAATTTGGAAGTTGTTACTTTTACGTATTTATATATATATATATATATACATATATATATATATATATATATATATATATATATATATATTCAGATTGTTAGATAACCGTTTGTGATTTGTTTGTTTGTTTAATTGCGTTAATTGTATTGATGTTATTATTCGCCTGTTTGGTTTATTTTTATGATAAATAAATATTGTATGCTGTATTTCTACAATGCTTTAAGTATCATTTTTGTGTTTGCATTTTGATAAATAAAAATTTTTACACTTCAGTCTCTCGTATTGCATCCGCGGGCTTAAATGTAAAAAAAGTAATAACAAAAAATATAAAAATTAATCTTTACCTCACATTTAAGTTATTATTTTTTAAATATATATAATAGATATTGCCGACTTTTAAGAAATTTACATTTTTTTTTTTTTTTTTTTTGTAATATGATATTTATTATTACGTATGTATATGTGACTTGGAATTAATGAAGGGACCTATTTATTGTATTAGCAGATATAACCGCAATTAGAAGGAAAAAAAATCACTAAAATTAAAAATATATGTAGAACGAAAATCCGCTACTATTTAAAAAAAATAATAATTGAAAACAAAACTTATTTCAGAATATAATTCAATTTAAAAAATAAATTATTTAAAACCACAACAGTTGCTCATTTCATAAAAGGAAGATTATAAATTTTATAGTCGTTCATTAAAACAGTAACTAGTTGGTTGCTTAAATTGTACTCCTACCATATATATATGGACAAGATAGCCTATTTCAAAAGCATCATGTTTAGGGTCATGTGTTCAGCGAAATCTTTAAATGTCATACGGCGAAGTTCGTCGGTACTAACCAAGTTATATTTAAAATGTTTTAATATTTGTAACGAACAGTTACGGAATTCAACTCGAATATTCCCAGCAGAAAAATATAGTAATTTTGAAGCAATTATACATCACTTCTATTTTGTACTTTTTTTTTTTATTGTGACAACTAAAAAAGTAATTTTAGGGGAATCACATTTTACTACTTTAAAAAGTAATTTAATATAATGTAAAAATCGTATGTTAAATTAAGCATGTACATATAATTAAATGTATAAACTTCTTTTACATCCTTACAAACATTTCGAAGATATTTTAGAATAATTTAGTGCCATACTTCATATTTTATTTTTTTATTTTAAAATAAATACATACATAAAATATACTCTGTATATCTATATATAACGAACTCCGCTTATATCCAACAAAATTCTTCCGATATACTATAACCCGCCAAGTTCTTTATAACCAAACTCTGATGTATACATCAAAAAAAAAAAAGAAAATTTTTTTTTGATGTATTTAATTAATTTGTATAAAATTATACAAAGATACATTCGAATGTAAGTAAATGGGAAATAAAATAATCTGAGTTTATTTTCGCAGATAAATTTTGGTATACCAAAGACAAAAATCGGTTCAAAAAGTGAGGCGTGACATAATTCGATTTTAAATTAGTTTCCAATACGAAAAGAAACTAAAAAAAAAATGTTGAATTATTTTTTGCAAAGAAAATTGTTTATTGACTTTCTTATGTTAATTAATAAATGTGTTTATAAATTAATAAATAAATTTAATTGGTATCAGAAAATTTTTGCCTTAAATACTTAATATAACGATATGAAAATTTATTCGTAACGAATATGGAATTTTTTAACTAATGATATGATCAGTATGAAAGTCGGAAAATTAATAAAGAACAACTTGTAAAATATATATAATTAATTATAAAGTTGGGGTATATACATTACAAGGAAATTGTTACAGAATTAATTCGAAAGAATACTCAGAGCAGCGAGTAATTCATACAGATAACTGTGATTTTTTTAAATTGGAACTATTGTAAAAATTTTGCTGGGCACTGTGATTAATTTGACCACTTCGTGTAAATATAACATTTAGAAGTTTTTAACTGTCAGTAATATTCATTAAAACTGAACACAAGTTGTTCATAATATTACAGTTTTTGAAAATATATTAAAAGCGAAATTTGTTTGCATTTTATGTAATGGAAATGTTAATAAAAATACGAATAATTTATAAAAAAAAATATATATTTTGCAATTTCTTTTCTTCGCTAGTTTCTAGACAGACTGTAATCTACATTAGAGGCATAACTTTTTACAATTTTTGCGAATATCAAAATTTACGTAGCATTACCGTGTAATCCATGGAAAAATATTAAGTAATGCAATATTATATTTTTGTTAAAGTTTTCAAAATCTTCTTAATATTTTAATTTCAAAATTAATTAAAAAATATTTTTAATATTACACAAAATATTAAAAACATTGCAATTTGTTAAACATGTTCAAACAAAAAAATCCTGACATTGGTCTTAACGTAGTATCCTGTAAATTTTTTGCAGAAAAAAAGTTATACCCCTAATGTAGGTATGTATGTTTTAAATTTCATCGTATTTAAAAATATATGTATGTTATCGTATTTTATATATGTAAAAAGAAAACACAATTTTCCATAATTATTATTTAATTTTCTTTTTTTTTCGCTTTTTGCTTTTTTTGTTATATAAAAAAAAAAAATCATGTAAATGTTAAACTGCAATTAAAATTTAAACACTGTTTTTTTCTTACCGGTACTGAAATCTATGTATAGTATAGTTGATTTGATTTTATATTCGAATTCGTGGTAATTGGGGATTTTTTATAAAAATTTGGTTTTAGTTTGAATATTAGCATATTTTTTAAATATCATGTTTTTCGAGTTTTTTTTACATTTTTACGAATTAATGCAACATGTAACAAACAATTTCGATCAATAAATCAATCAGTCACATGGTTGGATTTGTTGGAGTAAGATGGATTGATTGGTTTTTATTTGTTTTAAGCAGTTCCAATAATTAAAATAAGAACACGCCAACATATGATTAAAAAAAATCAAAATAAATAATTTAGTAATAAACATATTGTAATGTATATGAGGAGATAGTAGTAGGTAGGTATTTAGTTTGTTTTAATTCTATTAATTTATATTAAATAAATGTTAAATTACATTGTTAAGATGGTTCGATTTTGGGTCAAACACAATTACAGTTGGAATAATAATAATAACAATAATAATGATTATAATAAGATAATTGATTACAAAACGATTTACTAATAAGGAGGCATGGTGGTTACAAATTGTCAACACTACTTTATTTAAACACTTACAAAATAATTTCAAATGAATTACAGTATTATAATAAAAAAAAAATCATATAATTACATCACTAATTACTTGGGAAATGAAACAACAACAAAATGAGTAAAAAATAGAATAGGATTATTAAAAGAATAACAAAAAGTATAAGAAAGATGTAAGTACAACTACATACATTTAGAATATGTGATATAAAATGAGTGATTGATTACCCAACAAAAATTGATGGTTTAGATGATTTTATTATAACTACATTTATTGAAATCTTTCCTAAATGTCAAACGTTTGATAATGATAAGTACTTTATTTCTTAAACTGTCCTCAAATATTCCGCTTTGGATGTAGGTTTTTACGATCGGTCTCACTCACTGTGTATTTACAATATAAAATTATAGATAAAAATATGCCAAAAAAAATTTATAATTTCAGGTTAGTTCAACTGAGAAAAAATCATGTAAACAAAAAGATATCAGCTGTCATTTAGACAGTTTTAATTTCGTTTTCGATATGAAACTCCTTAATTTGAGCGCAGCGTGAATAGGCTATTATTACACATCTTAATAAATTGGTAAACTTTTCACAAAAAAAAAAAAAAAAAAAATAATATAAATTTACGTCGCTTTCAGATTTCAAGAAATCCTAACACGATGACTTTAACGATTTAAAAAAAGTATGATATACATATGTGAAATTAAGGGCGCTGATAGTTTCAAGCTAAGACATGCAAGAAACTAAAAATATATGAATGAAACGATTAATATTTTTTTACTATACTTATAATTTTATTTTAGTGCTGCCATGTTTCTAAAAACATCTTTATATATTTAATGAAAAAAAAAAAAAAAAAAAAAACACGAATGTTAACGTAGTTAACACATTTTTCAGAAGAATATCAGCCATTTATGTTTTCAAAAATCAATCTATTTCACATTTTTGCTTTGAAACATGCATACAAATTACACAAATGAAAAAATGTTATATACAATTCTACACTTCTAATTAAAAACATTAACAATTGCCTTACTAACAAAATTAAGACACACTAACAGGGTTTAATAATGTTTCTTTTAATGTTTCTGTAATATTGTTCTCGAAAAACCTTGGAAATTTATTTATATTACAACAATTCCAAATTGAAATAAATGAAATTATACGTTTCTGATTAACATAACCGGCGAGTTTTCGCAATTATACGTCTCATAAATCATTTTAGTCTTAATTAAATTATGCTTTTTGGTCTACTTCCTTTGACTCAAAGAAAAATTTAATTTCTTTTGTAGCATAAACAATTTTAACTGCCACGCCTCCTATCGAATTGACACCGATTTCATTAGTTGATTAATTAAAGTTAAATTTTAAAGTTAATTTTAAATTAAAATAAATTTTATATATAAAGATGAAAAAGTATTTTGTACATTAATTGGAACCATTAATACATAAAAAAAAACGTAAACCGTTTTGAAGAACATTAAATGTTTCACAAGTTAATTTACTAAAAATACTTAAGAGTTATTCAAGGATATTCTCAATTAATATTTATTTAAAGCTTAATAAACGCCTGTACTATATATCAAGACTGTTATTATTAATATTTGAACGTTGTAAAAATGAACAACAAAACTGAAACATTTCCTCCCCACGCTCATAATATATGTATGTTGTTTTCGGTCAAAGTTCATATTTTTTAAATAAATTTCATGCCTAACGTCAGGTTATTTTACCTCATTAAATTAGATACACTTACTGTTGCTAAGTAATTTAGAATATAGTCAATTGAAATATTGGCATTGGAGGAAAATATTTAAAATTTAAAATTTAATTAACATTACTTAAAAATTCGAACATTTGAGCTTCATGTTATAAAATTAACTGAACCATAATATGAACGTGGAGAGAAAAATGTGAGTTTTAAATATCAAAAAAAAAAAAAAAAAAAAAAAAAACTATTTTAACTTGAATTTTATGTCATTATAAATAATTGTTATTAAAATGAAAAAATGTTAAAGTTATATAAATAACTACTATACACAAGTAGTTTTTGGAAAGAACAGAAATATATTATCAATATTATGTGCGTAGTAGAGAATTGTTAATAGTATGTTTTTGCACTAAATCAATTTATTTAACAAATGGAAAATATACTGTTGTGAAACTGTAGGCACGTAACCATATTTTTTGAAAAGCAATCTTGTCAATCGATTGACAAACTCTAAGCAAAAGAAAATTTTGTCAACCTCAATTGCATTTTCTAAGCGCCTTTTTCTTGAAAGCAAGGCAAACAGCAAATAGAGATGTCACACATTATGAATATGCAAATATAAAGAATAAAAATTTTCAAATTAAATAACGAAAATATTTTCGAAATTAAAGTTTGAATTATTTATAAAGTTTAATTCTGCTGTTTTAAGAAAACTAGGCGTTTTACCAAAAAATTAAGAAATTTAAATTGCTTTGCGGAAAATTAACCATAATATTATTAACAAGTGAGAATGTTATATTCGTCTTGGCCGAATCTATATACACACCATTAGCAACTTTTTAAAATTTTATCTTATATGCGAGCGGTAAAATCGGTGGACCACGCCAATTCTTTCTTTCCGAGTTTATATTGGTGCATGAACTATTTGTGCAAAATTTCGTTGATGTTTTACCTTATATGGGAGGTGAACGGTAAAGTGGTCGGAACACGCCTATTTTTTGTTTCCAAGTTTACATTGGTCCATGAACTAATTCGTGCAAAATTTCATTGGTATGCATGCTTTTTGTAAAAGATATCTACCGAAAAGTATAAACTGGAGTTACGATATCGATCACATCAATCAATAAGTGGGAATGTGATGTGTGGATGTGATGTCATCCCGCCAAAGTGCTTATAAACAGGATACAAAAGTTAGATTTTTGAATAATCTTGAACTAAATAATTTCTGTGACGAAGAAAGTTAAAAGTGTGTCGGGAAAATTTTTACAAACAAATATATTTTCGAAATGCTGTATATTTTTAGTATCTACTTGTAATAAAGCGAATTATTTAATAAATCGAAATAAGATTAACAATTGTAAGGAGGAGTATTTGCATATTAATTTTTTTCAGGAATCTCCCAATTCCTGAGTAAAATATTTGTTTCATATATTAATAAATTTTTTAACATTATTGCTTACAAATAACATAGATTACGCGCCTGTTTCACTTAAAACTGTAATATTTGGTCCACAAAAAAAAAAAAAAAAAATATATATATATATATATATATATATATGTATATGTATATATATATATATATATATATATATATATATATATAACGTTTCAGTTGTGTAGAAGTCATATATTTATTCCTTATATTCCTTATTAAGATAATTAAGACAGAGGAAAATAAAAAAAAGTGTTTTACGTAGATAATTAATAAACATATAGATAAACATAACAATAAAATAAAACTAACTAAATATTAAATTGTAAGTGAAGGTGTGTAAAAGTAGGATTTTGTTTTAAAGGTATAAAAGTAGATATTATGCCTTTACAACAAAATATCCTTTTATTAGGTATTAAAGTTATAATGTGAAAGAGTTTTATATATAAATAAATTATTAAATATACATAGGTAAATAATAAATATAAACCTTAAAGTCAGCCATAATTTATCAGTTCTGTTCCCTAAATATGTTTTATTTGTTTAATATGTATAATATATGCAGCTATACTACTTCTTTACCAGTAAGTTCCAATGCATAGGTAGGTATCTGTAGATGTTTTAACACTTCAAATTCATATTCTTATACGTTCTTTTATGTAATTCGAATTTATTGTGTACTTGACTAGCCCCATAATCTGCACTAGTTCATTTGTTAAGTGTTTGTATTTGTGTTTTGTAGCACAGTGTAATAATATATATGTATAGTACAAATTTATTTGTTAAATGTTATACTATTTAAACTTGTACATTGAAAAAGTGAATTGCTGTAAGCGAATTTTAATGAGGGCAACAAAAATTCATTTTATTAGACACATTTTGTTTTCCTCAATTCCATCGAAACTACTATAAAATTAGATTAATACAAATGAAACTGTCGATATATAATTTTAGTTACTTAATAAGTTTAATAGAAAAAAAAAATAATTCAATATGGGGTATAGAATTACATACTTAATAAAAAAAAAAAATAGATAACATAAATTGTCGGAAGACAAGAGACACACCATCCACCGCCATTATTTTTCAGAGCCAATTAATTAAGTATATTTATATTATCAAATATAAACATATGTTTAGCGCAGAGAAATGATATTGCATACTCACTTCTCAACTGCATATACATACATATTTTTATAAATTATTACTTGTTGAATAAAAAATGATTAAATCAATAAATAAATAAGTAAATAAATAAAAAATTAATAAAAAAATATAAATAAACAATAAGATATATAAGGTAATTTAGGTAAATAATAAAAAATTCTTCGATTGAATGAAGCATTTAAATAAAAGGGTTTGACTTACTTGAGTTTGTAAACGTGTCAGACCGCGAATCCATAATATTTGACCAGCACGAGGTTTTTTGTCAGAGTCAATAGAATCGAAACGTTCTTCTCCCAGATTCATGCCATCGGTATACTCCTCAGGATGTCCGCGTCCCCATCTAAAAAATTATTATTTTTTTTTTGGTTTTATTAAAGTCAAACTAAAACACATAATTTCTAAAAAATATTAAGGTAATTTTCGCTATAAGAGCTTAAAATTAAAATTAAATTTATTTTATTTTCAAATTCGGATTTTCCATATGGATCAGAAAATTTAATTTAAAACAATAAGTGAGCTATAGCCATGTCCTACCATACGATACCCTATACAATTGTGGATGTGTGTTCAACTGATATTCGTGTATATTAAGATACGAAAGTGCTCTAATCTGCGATTCGAAAATCAAGAACAAATTTTAAGCATATCTTATATTTTTATGATTCAGAAGTGCATATAAATCAAGTTCAACAAGTCAATTCAATATTGCTCATTTCGATTTAAATTTTAGTATACTTCTATTAAACCTTAGCAAATCTAAATTTAATTTCAAAATTGAGTGATATTGAGATTTATTCGATTTTTTCCACAATTTATTTAAAAATGTGTTCACATAATTAACCTTAAGTGAAACATATTCACTAATTATCACGTTGAAGATAACACAAAATTGCAAATAAATTGAACGAAATTATTTTTTTCTATGGAAATAAACAGCCAATGGTGATGTATTAGGCTGCACCAAAATTTACCGACTTTTGAATTTTGACCGCAACTCCCCCTAAAATCATTCATTGGGTTGTAAAAAGATATTGTGCTATTAAATGCATTGCTTTGTATATAAATGTTAAAGAATCGTGATCTACACATAATTATCTATCATTATATAAAAGGAACAAATCGGTTAAAAATGTAAAAGTTATTACCAATTCCCCAGACCATTATTGTATTTTAGATCAATTGTGTAGGGAGTGTAATAACAAATTTTTATTTTTTAGAAATTTTAAATGTTAATGTGTGAAAAATAAGTTTTTGTTTCTGCAGGATAATTCAAACACCTTTTTAAGCTTAGTTAAAAATGTTTATTATTTTTTATTTATTTTTTAAGGCTGTTTAAAAACTCCAATTTCAAACTTTTAAACGTTTTGTTAAACAAATTTCAAAAAAGTTCAAATAAAACTATGCAGGTTTATAGAAAATGCCATAGAAAATAAATTTAAAAAGGAATTAGGTCAATACCTTGTACAACTAAACTGTATCCGATTTGAATTGTGAGGATTTCGACAAAAAAAGACAATTTTGCACTTTTTTTTTTTAGATATTAACTACATTTTTTTGGAACTGATATTCAGTCTAAACAGAACGATTACATAATAAAATAAACCATATGCCAAAAAACACATTCTAAAGTTTTTAAGAAAATATGAAGTTCAAAAGTCAAAATATGAAATGTTTTAAGTCTTTAAGGAAAATATAACGTAAAATTATTTTTTTATCTGGCTTTCGATGTAATGAATTTTGATGGTTTAACATTACTTTACTTGTAAGAATGAACTAGTTATCATTTTATTAGTCCATGATATTAATTAATAAAATATAGTTAGAAAATATTTAAGAAAAGGTGAGTTTGAAAAAATGCTGTCCTCCTAGCTCAGTTGAGGGTAAAATTTGGATTTTTACTGTTATTTCTTTATAACATTTTATCAAAATCCAAATAAAAACAAATAAGTTTATGTTATGTCTTCGGTAAAAATTTATAATATTCAAAATTTTTACCTTTGACCTACATGTTTCAAAAGTTATCATTGTCCGATTACTTCAGAATATGGTTTACCTTATTATGTAATAATTCTGTTTAGTCTGAATACAAGTTCCAAACAAATTTACTATAAATCTAAAAAAACTGCAAAAAATGCCTTTTTGTCGAAATCTGCAAAATTAAAATCGCAGGTACGGTTTAGTCATACAAGGTGTTCTTTTTTAAATTTATTTCCCATGGAGTTGTCTATAAACATGCATAGTTTTATTCGCACTTTCTAGGTATTTGTTTAATAGAATTTATAGAAGCTTGAGATTGGAGTTTTTGAACAGTCTTAAAACATCAACATTTTTTAATCAAGTATGGAAAGAGGTTTGAATTATCCTGAAGAAACAAAATCTTATTTTTCAGCAATTATATTTCAAATTTAATTACAAATACCATTTTATTTAAACATTTGATTATACACTCCTGACATAAGATCTAAAACACATTAATGGTCTAGGAAATTCGTAATAATATATTTGTCCTTTATACATTTAATTACTAAACAATGTATTTAATTGCAAAATTTTTCTAAAAAATTTAAAAACGCTATACTTTCCTCATATAAATGCACCCTACAAACTTCAGGTAAAATTTGGCACGGGTTAACGATATCTGATTTCAGTAATATTTTACACAAAATCTTTCTACAATCCAATGTACGATTCTAGGGGAAGTTACGGTCAAAATTCAAAAGTCGGTAAATTTTGGAGCAGTGCGGTGATTCATCCGCTGCGAAAAAAACTAGAAATGTTGGTTTTAACGATTTATTTTTCATGAAGACAAACTAATAAAAATTTAAACAAGCACAATCACTTGCGAAAAGACATTTTATCCTTACGGTTTTAGGCTAATTTAAAGAGAGACATATCGTCTTATTCCTAACAAATATGTTTATTCTAAAAAAAAAAACATCCAAATCAATATTTTAAAAAGAAAATAAATTTATAAATGTTGAAGTCATTAGTAATTAAAAATATATATAATTATATATATATATATATATATATATATATATATATATATAAGATTTTGATATATTTAGGTAGTCTACCCCCAAAATGGGTTTTTCGGAATTTCTCAAAATTTATGGGATGTTTCGCTGCTTTCGAAAATGTTATAAGATATCCTCAAAAAGATCTAGAGTTTCCATTAGGTCGTTTTCCAAGTGAATTCCCAGGAATCCCCAGGACGTGTAGATTACTATACCATATAATTCAATATAATTCAATTATAATTTTCAATAACCCCCAAAACCGATTTTCGGACTTCGCGGCTTTAAACAATTTTGTGTAGAATATCTGTTAACCAATTTAAGTTTTGAAGACAAAAAATTGTTGCAAATGTATCATTTATTTTATTTTTGTAAACAAAAAAATATCGATTCGGTACGGTTTCCTTAATCAGATTAGTTTCAAATTTTTGCATCTATAAGTTTTTGATATTAAAGAATATAATTAGATCTATTTAAGTAAAATTGTATTATAAGTATCAAAACCTGCATAGCTCAACCCTTCAGGTCATGTATTTTAATTAAATTCATTGAAATGCATTTCTTTGTTTGAAATGCTTTAGAGCATAACATAAAATTTTTTGTTTGTACTTCAAAACATAAAAAGGAATAATGAAGTAAAATATCAATTTTTTTGGTGGCAACAAAAAAATATTATAGTTCAAAAGTTGTTTATAAAAATATTGTATAAAATTTGATCGGCACTTATCAACTTAAGTTTTTCAAAACAAAAAAATCTTAATATTCCGCGACTAAAAAGGGAAATAACAATTATTTAAATGAATATTCCAGGCATTAGAATACCTCTATTCTTTTTTTTTTTTTTCTTTTAACAAAAATGTTGATGATATTGAAAGAAATACGTATTTTTAGAAGCGTTTTGAAAATGGTCCACAGCTCACGTAAATTTAAACATTCAGATGTAATATTTTTAGAATCATATAAGAACATCATTTCTAGAAAATAATAATTTCTAGAAAGGTACATTTGCAACTTTTTTCGTGAGGCTCTTTCAAGTATATACACATTTATATACATAGCAATACTGTGTAAGATAAAAAAACGAACGAAAGTAGAATTTACTCGAATAACTCTAGTAATTTAATAGCTTTACTCGATTGTTCAACTAATTTAAAAACATCATTTTTGGTTATTTGATTAAGCGAATAATGAAAAGGTTGAGTAAAATGAATATCATAGTTGCGTGGTTATTTGTATGTTGTGGTTCTTGTATGCTTAAAAAAAATAAATAAATAAATAAAACTATTTGGAGTTCTTGTCGTTAAAAACACAAAATAAATTATTCAGTTTATGCTAGGAACATAAATACCAAGATTCAGTATTATTAAAGTTAAAATCTTGGTTTTTGTGCTTTATATTTAAGAACGATCCAAATATTACAAAAAAACATACATATATTATCTTAAGTTATGTTATATACTTATAATAAATATGTATTTGTTTTCCATTTAAAATATTTTTCATTTTTTTGTTTATCATTTAAAATATTTAAATATTTTAGTTTTAGAACCTACACCACTATATTAGGAGTGGATATTACAGTTGCCAAATTATTATTATTGATTAATTTTTAAAAATTTTTGAATTATTCGAACGAATAACGAATGAAAATTATTATTCGAATAATTCAATAAAATACATTAAAAACAAGCGATTAAGATAAAAATTTTAAATATATTGCAATACAAATAAAGACATTAGCATAATTAAAAAAATTGTTTCCTTTAGATTTCACATAAAGAAAGAACTACATAGATTATTCTTACAAACTCAATTAGTACATTTTATTTAACATTGATAATTAGAATCAACTTTTTTATTCGATTATTCTAAAAATATTGACCGAATAATCTTCATTCCATAATGAGAATTAATTCATAAATTCAAAAAAAATTTAAGTAAAAAATATTCTTTAAAAATTGCATCCTTTCTTATCCTTGTAAAAATTAAACAAATGCTTGTAAAAAAATATATGCCAAATAATGACGTTAACTCTGCAACATGCTTAAATGTTGTTTCTATAGCTGCATTTCTTTATTATTAACAAATAAATAATTAAAATGATAATACAAAAAATTTTCCGAAATCAATTTTTATTAATTGAATAAGAAGGGCTTGTTCGAAAATGCATCACTGCACTGCCGATGTAAATCAACAGTTGCAAATGCTTGCAAAAATAAGTTCAATACAATTTTTAATTAAATAAAATTAAAAAATCAGTGTTGCATTTTCGAACATCTGAGTATTGCACAGTGGCTCAGAATCGTTTTTCATCATATTTTAATTTTCTTTTCTTTTTGATGGAGAAATATTCTTGAATTTTACTCCAGTTTTAATTTCATTAAAATTTGTTCAGCAGTCGTCGACAAATTTAAGGCTAAAGTTGAACTTTTCTTTATATGCGGATTTTTCGTTTTTTGAATACTTATAAAAAATTTATAAGTATATAATAGCATTTTAATAATACCCAGAATAATTCTGTGAACAGGTTCCCAGTTTATCATTTCTGGAACAGGTTCCACTAGAAGTGATTCTTAAAGAAAATCGGTTCTTTTTGTTTATTATGTTTATTTTTTTTTTTTTTATTTAAATAACATGAAGGACAAAAATGTTTATTTCTTACTTAAATAACAATAAAAGAAAATTATAATTATTAATCATTCGGTTGAAAAATAGCCTGCAAATATTCCATATTTAGTTCTACATTATTTCTGTCCTCTAGCAGCCCTTTTGCTTCTTCATCTAAGTCCCGATGTTCTACTTTCCATTGACTTAGAATGCTAGAGATGAGCGGATCCGATGTTGCCAGTAATATATTTAATAAATCTTCATTTGTAGAATTTCGTGATATTTTTCTGGTATTGTATTCTCTATAAAATCTGTAATCCTTATTCCTTTTTTCCTGGGCTTCCTCTGATAGATCTTCTAGTGGTACTAAATGATGCTTAATGACATCTTCTCCATGATAAAGCACATATTTCTCCATGGATATTTGCTTGTATATATTCGTGCAGTTTCCTTCGAATAATCACCAAATTTTCTACCATCAATTTGTTCACTGCACACAAGTACATCGATAATTGTTTTAAATTTTAAAATAAGATTTATATCAACACCTGTTATTTCAGATGCTCTTTCGGGATCTGACCTTCTTGCTATGTTCCCATCATTCGTATTACCTGATCCTTATTTTGGTTGATCTGCAATCAACCCATATTTGAGAAATTCGTCTTGAACATGTTTCTTTTTAACTTCTTATTGGTATCGTTGTTTCTTATTGATCGTGTAGGTTAAAAATCCAAATCATAATGATTTTTTAGTATGTGTTCAATGAAAAAATTTTCATTCAAATGGAAAAAATGTTTTACATACGGACCCAGACAAGAACAAAAGTTTATATGGGGTTAAAGAGGACACTCGCTTTTCTTCCCGTAGTTAAATATATTTAACCCTTTCTGTCCCTCAAAAGTTCTATTCCACTAAAATTTAAATTTGACTAAAATATAGTAGCTGAGAAAGCATTTAATAATACAGCAGGTATAAACGGTACAGTGAACACATCATACCATTCCTTAAAGACTATTATCCTACCAACATAACACAAAAAAGCCTATTATCAATAATAGTTTACGAGTATATAAAACCACCTAAGAATTCTAAAATTTCATAAAAATGGCATTATAAACTTTATATTTTCCATACGTAAATTTTGTTGAAATATATATTAGTATATATTTGCATTTCATCAGTCTCAACATAGAAAGTTTTTTAATAATATTTCCTTTGAAAATTTTGTTTTTTATATCAAACGTATTCTTCATAAAAATTGTCCATCAATGAAGCTTTGAAAAACATGAGGGTGACAATGACGAATATGTCTGAAGGATTTTATCGAAAGGTCTGAAGATAATTGTAATGTTAGTGACAAAACGATGCTGGTGATGTTCTTAGATAGTGCTCCTGCATCTGTGAGATTTTTTTAATCTTTGGAATATCGCAAAACGTTAGATAATGTGTCAATGATAAATAACATCCACTGCATCTACATCAGTGAGAGGAGCTCATAGCCATAGAATACAAGTTTATATGAGAGGCAGTTAAAACTAAATTTTCAAAAAATTTACTAATTTTTTTCAAAACACAAAAACGAAATATATGTGACTATATGTTTTTGTTGTTGCATGAGTTAAGTTTTTGACAACTGAATTAGGTGTTTGTCTCTCGCATAAACTTCCAGTTGTATTCTATGCTCATAGCACTCCCCGAGGTATTTTCACATACTCAACACGAATGTTAACGAAAGTAAACAATTGAGAGCGAATAGAAACAAAAAAATCATTTAGTTTTTTTCTAGTTGTCAACAAAAACAAGACACATAACAAAGAGCGTGAGAAAAAAAATTTTTTGAATGCTAGATACAACACAGAGAGTAAAAAAGCAAAGTACACTAATATATTCAAATATTACGTCATCTCTTTGTGCCTATATCTGATATACAGCCTTTTGGATTAACACATTATCTAACGCCTTGTACTATTTCTACATATACGGTAAAACCAAGCTGAAGCATAAATAGAAAGAAAGTGAAAGGAAACTAAAGTTTATGAGTCCAACAGCCAATTTCTACTCTGCATATAACAGGGTTCGTAAGACAATAAAATTCGATGGTCACGCTGTAGGTCATCTTTCAGTACCAACAGCTAAAATAAGACGTTATATTGGTGACTTCTCCAATACAAGTGGGTATACGTAATGTTTGATGTTCGATATGTAAAATGTTCACAATACCATACTAAAATTAATTTTAAATAGCATTTCTTTAAGAAACTTTGTCAATAAAAACCATTTTTTGAAAATTTTTGCAAAATTTTCTTCTTACAATAAAAATGTCTATGTTGTGACTGGCGTCACCCATTATGCCCAATCTAGAGATCGAAACAACATTTTTTTTTAAATGTATTTAAAGAATAACAAGTATAACATTATAACAAGGTAGATATAACAGATTCGGTTTGGCCCTAATTTATAATTTCACCTTATAAGGAATGTGGGTGGTAAAGTGGGTGGATCATGTCCATTTTTGGTTTTCGCGTTATTGTCGATCTTTTAACTATTTGTACATTGTAGTAGATTCTTTTGTTTAAGAGATATCGATGAAAAAATATAAACTGAAGTTGCGATGGACACCGATTTTTTTGGCCCATAACTTTTTTGTTTATGAACTGAATTTTCAAACAAACCTTATCAATGGTGAATATTTGAGCCAAATTTGGTATTCACGAGAACCCAGAATATAATATATATACTTTATGGGTTTTTAGTTGATTCTTTCGACATGTTACATGATGGGTGTAAAAATTTAATTTTACTGAGTTAACAACCAAAATTAGTTTTTATATCTACATAGTTTTTAAGAAGTAGGCGCAATGTATTTGTTTGAATTTATGTCACATTCTTTATTTATTACTTTTACAGCCTAAGCAAATTCGATTTTCTATTGACCACATAATAATATTATTTAAGCAGAAGCCTTTGATCAACAGCAAGTATTTCTTGAGAAAAATTATAACACAAAACTGCTTCAACTACTTGAATTCAAATTTTTTTTAGTCTCTCTAATATAGATAAATCGTAAAATTTATCTAAGATCTTAAAAGTACATTCTCGAAAATTATGACAAATTAAAAAACAAAAAACTATACTATTTAGGGCAATTTTAATCCGCTTATCTTTTAATATTTAATTTAAAAAAATCAACGTTCCAGCAAAAGCGAAGTTTTGATTTCAAATAGAGAATTTTAATAAACTCAATTTTTATTTAATTTTAAGTATTGTGCTTTATATTTTCTTAAATTTAAACTTAGCTTCGATATTAATTTCAGATTTGAGTGTAGAATCGAAAAGTACAAATTTATCTCAACACGCAAACCAAAACCTACTGTTCTAAGTAAACTCCATTAAATCATACAGATCTTAGGTTTACTTTCAATTACCAATTTTGTTTCTGGACTAACCTCAGAACGCCTGAGAAATGTTTTTTGTTAAATTTTTTTATGTATGGAGTTTTATATATTTAGCATCCGTTTCCAAAGAGAATTTTTTATTGTATAGCTTGACAGCATGAGCTTAAAAAAATCATCTGTGCTTTTCGAGTCTGTAGAATTTTTTATTTAATGTATTTAATTACTTTTGAGGCTTCTAAATAAATAGAAAAAAGTAATAAAGTAATAATTATAAAAATCTATAAGTGAATTTTTATTGATTGAATAATAAACAAATAAAAAAACATTAGTTGTTTTTTTTTTTTTTTTTTTTTTTTGAAATGTGAGTTTTCTAATATTGCATTAGGTGCTTTTAAAATTGTATGTAAATTTTACGAAACAAATATCCCCCGACAGTTGCAAGAAAAGGCGCAAAAGGTAAATGCTGGTTGTTATATGTTTTATTTTTTCTTACGCTCACACCAGTCCACACTAGTCTTCTTTTTATTCGCATATGAACAAAATTTCGTACTCCATTTTAGAGTTGTTAAACTTAAATACTTTGTACTTTTTGTTAATGTTGTAGAAATATTTTTAATAGTTTTTTAAATAGGTCTAAAAATCGAGTATCTTTGACTTTTATCTAGAATTTCAGATGAACTTGAGTGAAAATAAAAATTTTGTAATTTTACGTAATATGTATGTATGAAAATCCAAAAAACAAAAAAAAAACATTTTTGGGGTTTTTTGCGTTTTGGAAGAAAAAAAAAATTATGTATTTTCAAAAAATTTTAAAGTTTGCTTTCACAATTAAAACGAAATGGAATTAAAGTGATAAACATTAAAAATAAAAGTTTAATTTACTTAATTATTGGCATTATTTAAGAAGATAAGAAGAAACTAAGAGTAGAGCAAATTTTGTCATATCAAGTAAGCTTACGTTGACGTGACAGGGTCTTATATGAATGCTACGATCATTTATGGACCAATCCTGCTGGCTGTAAGATTAATACTCAAATAAGAATTATTTTTAATAAATTTTATATTTATGCAATCACTTTATAGGAGTTATGAACGAAAAATTAGTTCCGAGAAGGTGTCTTGTATGGGTGGTATGGTCAATTATGAGCCGATCCTCATGATTTAGTAGTATGATATCTGTTTAGACAAAACTCATCTGTGATGAATTTTATTTAAATATTGACATATTTAAGAAATTTATGAACATTGGACCTATTTTCGGGAAAATTTTAATATGAGGTTTGATTGAAATAATGATTATATTTTAACCAATTTTATTCTGTCATATTATTTTCCCAAAATAGTCTAAGTACCAAATTTCATTATCTTTAAATCTGCAGATTAGACTTACATATTAACAGAAGGCTAAAAAATTGCAAATTCAGATTTTTTTTTTTTTTTTTTTGATGTACTAGTGAGCTAATTATTGCAACAAAATTATAAACAAAGTTCTATACACATTCCCTGAATTAAGCGCCATTTTTGACGATTCTTCTATGCGTCGACAGAGCAACGCAAAAAAAATTTTTTTTTTTTTTTGGTGAACAAATCACAATTTTTTGCCGTCAGTGCAGCTTCGATACTTTTACATACAGCGCCTCTTCTTCCGCATTATCCAAGGTCTACAACTGAAATTAAAGCTGATATAATATGTGAGATAACGCCGGCAGAAGAGAGTAAACATTTTGTTTATATTATGTTAAATCTTAAATATTCTAATAAATCCTATATCATTGTTTTCAATCAGTCACAGAGTATGCATGTCCTTTTTATTTAAGAAATTTGCAGCTTTTTAAAATTTTTATAAAAATGGTTTTTAAAATGTAAGACAAACATTAAAAGGAAACAATTTTACACAAAAAACAAAATTCGTATGTGTATTTCTTTTACAGTTCATCTTATAGGATAGTTGTGTAGAGAAATCTCATCACAACAGCCTCATAATCAGTGCGACCATTTTAGCATTTTTGCAGCTAAATTTACTCCGATTTAGCCGTAAATTGTTCATTTAGTATTTGGCATATTACTTAGCAGTTTTTAATAATATATTTATCGTTTTCTAGCATTTTTAAAAATAACGAATTTAAATGGTCATACTATTGTCTACAAAATATCCGCCACGGCGGCTTGTCTTCTTGGATAAATATATCCTTGATGTATAGCTCATACGTGGTAGAAAAAATCCTGTCATGTTACACTCTAGGATAGCTTCGGTCCTAGAGAGCGTAACAGTTTGGCAGGTATATATAGTTGCACCATTGCCTGGACTTGTCTGGGGTCTATAATGGGAGAAAAGGACCTTCGGGGCCTGACCAGAGACTTAACACAATCTGGTACCACGGGAGCCAGTAGCCCCTGGTACGGCAGCACTGACTCGTCGGTGCTGTCGTACTGGACTGGCTGTTGGAGAGGCCCTTCGGGGAGTCACGTGGTGGCTGATGGTTGGACCTAAACCGCAGGAAGGGGTTTATAGTCCCGATGTGGTGTTGCATAGCAACACAAGTCGTCAATAGTGCGGCAGGAGGTTAGATAGCTCCAACTCCTAAGCAAGGGGGAGTGGACTTATCCAGACAATGAGTCTCTCAAATTGCCACCTATGTGTTCCTGACAGGTACATGGGGGCGTTGGTTGGCGCATTGTACCTCACCCAGTGGTAAGACCACCGTGGGATTAAGCCGTCATGGCAGGTGCCCACGTTAAACTTGACACATCTGTCTACAAAATATAGACATTTACGAAAGTAGCAGTAACAGCGCCTGTAAAGTCATTAAATTAAAAAAAAGGTTCATTCAAAATATTATTTAGTCCGTTTCGTGAAATTAATTAAGAAAATAAAACTCGTATTAAATACAATTAACGTAATCAGTAATATTAAATGTGGTTTAGAAATATTAAATACATTTTTCCAAAGTTTTGAAATATATATTTTACTTGATGAAATATTTAATTTTTAAGCAAATATTGTTATTTAAAAACAAATGTTATTTTAACATGAGCTTGAAGGTATTAAGTAGTGAATCTTGATCAAAGTAGAACAGTTTGCAAGATGTGAAGGGTTTTCTGGACCGGTCTATACACATGATCTGAAAAAGTTTAAAAATTACAATGGGTATTATCACCGAACGCTGTCCGATTATATCGAGGTTAAGTAGATGGGATAATGGCACATCCGATTTTTTTTAGGTTATGAGAGAATATTTAGGAACTGTAAGTGGTAGAACACATACACGACGAATTGGATGATGGAGGTACTTCATTAATTTAGCATTTTTAAATAATTTTTAACATTTTTATGGCTTTAGCGATTTCGCTGAATTAATTTTTTCACATCTGGTCACACTGCTCGTAATACTTCTTATAATACTAATATTTGAATCTATACGCAAGATAATGCACTCAGAGAGCGAATTTGACACTCTCTGTTAGAGTCTCTGACAGAAAAATCTTACATATTCTGTTACGTGTAGATGGGATGTTATAAATTACTTTTGATAGCAGACATCGTTGGTCGAACAAATGTGTGAATAAGAACAAAACATGAACAAATGTGGTCCACACTGTCCAAATGTATGTGCGCATTTGTTCATTGTTCGAACAAGCCTTTGTATGGCGTATGAGGACCGCACATTAACAATTCGACATGAACCAGGGATGTTCAATTTGGTGCAATTGTACATATTTTGGTACAATACGAACCTAAACTTTGTAAAATTGTCCCTTATTTTATTTTTAATGAAGTTGCTATGGAAAATTATCTTATTTAGAAACCAAATTTCAGCTTTAATTGCAAAAAGCTTTCAAAAAGTCTCAAATTAGTTAAGATTAAGCACTATGCTTTGTATTTTGTTAGCACTATAAAATACTTGTATGGGGCGGCTCATAGACTCCTTAATATTCGAAGACATATTGACATCAATAATATGTGTTATTAATATTAATGGATTAATAAACACTATGAAGAGATTAAGTTGAAAAAAATAAAATGCTTTTATTGGAAGGAATTATAATTTGTTATCAAAATTTATAGAAATACTAACTTTTGATGAATTATCAAAAGTTTAAAGGGTAAGTATTTTCTTTATGTCGGTGAAAATTACTTGAAAGTATTAAGTTTATTTCGTGAGTTCTACGGCATTTATGACCATCGAGTAATAATTTTTATAACATTTTCTTTTTTTTTGGGTACAATTGAGGTCAAAAAAGGATAATTATAAGAGCTGTTTAGTACAAGCTACAAATTTCAATTGTCAGCCTTGACATGAACCCATCTGGTTGAAAGCTAGAATAAAAATACATCATTTTTTTTTTTTTTTTTTTTTGTTTTCTATTCACTCTCAATTGTTTAGCTTTGTTCACCTCCGTATTGTGTATGTGAAATTTGATGAAAATTAAAACAAAAATCAGCAGCAGCAACAAATTACTTAACGCCTATATTATATATTATTTGTCTATATTAGACAAATTTCTATCAACACAAATGTCAAAATCGGACCGTATCTACACAAGGTAAACTCAGTAAAACAGCTGATAAATAAAAAACATTAATGATTCGCCTTATTGTTGTTTTTGTAGAACTGTTACCACCTTCCAGAAATTCGCATTAATTTTGATGTTTGTCTTAATAAAAATTTGTCTAGTATAGACTTGTACAAAAACAACAATAAGGTGAATTCATTAAAATTTTCATATATGCAGTTTGACAACTGCAGCAACCAAAAATAATAATCAGCGGTTTAACTGAGATCACTTTGTATAGATTCACCCTGATTTTGACGTTTGTCTTGATAAAAATTTGCCTAGTATAGACGCTACGTAGTAAATAAAAAGAAAAGGATCCAAGTAAAGGCAATTATACATTCTAAACGATTATCTTTCGCTTACATACACAGATCCATAAAAAATTTTAATTTTTTCAGCAGAAATAAGCCAGCCACAGTTCATTTGTTTGCTTTTTAAATACTTACTGTGTTTCTTTCTATAATTGCACAACTAATAATTAAGTATATATAGTACAAATTTGAAACGAAAAGTGACTAAAACGTTTATAAAAGCTTCTGTAAAACCAGTAAAGTAATCTTATTATTTCAATTACATATGCAATATTTTTGTTTTAAATGTTACTATAAAACACAAACGTTTGCAGTTTCTCAGGTGAACAAATAAAAAAGTAAAAAACATACATACAAAGGGATAACAGAATTTGACGTCGAGTTTTTGAATTTATATCGAAAAAGTATAAGTTTAACCGTTAAAATGCTGTAACTTCATATTTTTCAAACTGAAGTGCAAGAAAAAAATATTCACATCTTTCCTTAAATTAAAACATTTGCAAGTTTTTGGTACCTTTTTTGAAAAGGAGTCAGGGAATAAAAACGGATAAAAACTGTACTCTGGTACTTTTTTGGTATCGCATATATAAAATATTATCAAACTTCCTTTAAAATGTAGGAACTAAATTTAAATTATATTTTTTCTACTCAATAAAAGAGCAGAAATGTCTTCGAATGTTTATAGAGTAAAGACATCAAATCAAATCAATATTTTGGTACCCCATGTATATTCTAAACCAATGTTGTCATAATAGGGAAAAATCCCTACATGTAGGTATATTTTAAGCTAAATTTGCAGCGTATGGAAAACCGGGAAGGTTTTTATTTTCTTCAAAATGTAGGTACTTTTCCTAAATGTACACAATGTAAATAAAAAATATATTGATGTTTTTTTACCATCAAACCTTCAATACTTAAACATCTATGATTCTATAGAAAACGACAACTCTGAAAACAAACATAAAAAGCAAATATTTTAATTTTTTAACTAACGGATAGTATTTATTAGCCATGAGACGATGTTAAAACATATATTCTGCTCAAATTCCAATGTTTTCATTATGGCGTACATGCAAATATGTTAACATCTTGTTTTCTCATTGTTTTGTTGTTGCATTCCACGCACATGCAATAATTTCTTTGTTTAGTGGAAAACATTGTGTGTGAGGCTTACAGCCCGTCTAGACGTAACATAATATGTAAGATTTTTGTGTCAGAGTGTGTCAAATTCGCTCTCTGAGTGGATTATCTCACGAGTAGATTCAAATGGTATTATAAGAATTATTAAGAGACTGTTGTGATGAGAACACAATGAACTTGTCAAAAAACACACATATACAAAAGTTTGTTTGCGGGTGTGTATGTGTATTTTTTTGTAATTACTAAAAAAAAGCAATGTTCTTTGTAAAATTGTTTCCTTTTAGCGTTTTTTACATGTTAAAGAACATCTTTATAAAAATTGTGCTTAAAAAGTGCGAATTTCTTAAAGGAAAAGGGCATGTTTACTCTGTGACTGATTGAAAATAATGATATCTTATAGGATTTATTAGAATACGTGTACCCCTTATTTAAGATTTAACATAATATAAACAAAATGGTTACTCTATTCTGTCGACGTTATCTCACATATTATATCAGCGTTAATCTCAGTTGTAGACCTGGAGTTAATGCTTAAACATGTTTTTGTACATTTGATTTAACAACCGCATTTTAAAAATCACAAAAATTAACATTAATATCAAGTCGAACGGTCCACTTTTGCTTTTACAATAATGTTAGTGTCAATTTTAAATGTTTTATGTTAGGTAAGGACCGCGAGTAAGGGCCTGTGTGAAACAGAGAAATACAAAAAATATGTTTGTTAATTAATCTTTTATAGTTGAGGTGAATAAAATTCTACTAGTAGCTTATAAGGCTAGAAAAATTTTTGATAAATGCGTAAAAATTTTCGAGGTTTTAAAATTTATATAAAACATAAAGCTTATAATATGAAATATTTACAACTGTAAGAGATAATTTGCATAAGTTAAGATTTTTTTAAACTTTTTTCCTATTCGAGATGGTCAACTTTGACTCCCTGTATCTTACATCGTATTATTACGAGGTGACTACAAGATAATTTTTGTGTAAGCCAAAATCAATGCGAATCTATACAAGGTGACCTCATTTAAACAGCTTATTACTTACAACTTATTTTTGTTTGTTACAGCCGTCATACTGTATATATAATAATCATGAATTCGTTAATATTTTTTATATATGCAGTTGCCTTATTGTTGTTTTTGTGCAACTGTTTTCACCTTGCATAAATTTTCGTTGATTTTGACGTTTGCCTTGACAAAAAATTTTCTAATATAGACACTATGTTAGGCCCTCCCATGGCACAATAATACCGCTACAACAAATACAACAAGGCAACAACAACAGCCATTTTTTTACTGCTCTTTGTTAGAACAATGTCAAAATACAATAACAAAACAACATTTTATAAACACATGGTGCAGCTTAGATGTATTTATATTTAAAAATTAATATAAAAACGTAAATTAATTGCAAAATATTTACTATAGTACATTTCTGCCAAATCGCTTTTTGGTATCATCTTTGATATAAAATAATTGCATTGTTTTTATAAAACTTATAAACAAAACAATTAATTGTTTTATTGCTGATATTATCGTTGAATTGTTAAATTTCTCGACATTTCATGTTTTTATTAAAATGCAAAATCACTTAATCGCTAATTTGTTTCGTTAAATTACTTTCTAGTCAGATTTTTGTATTTTATTTAATAACCGATGTCCTAAGTAATGTTATACGAAATATTTGACTATATGTCACAATATTTTTCTTACAAAGGTGGAAGAAAAATATAAAAGTGATTGTGATAAACCCGGAATAAATAGGTTCTATTATTTATTATGTCACAATATTTTTCTTACAAAGGTGGAAGGAAAATATTAAAAATGATTGTGATAAACCCGGAATACCTAGGTTCTATTATTTAAATACATATTTAGAACTTTATATAAAAATTATTCAAATAAAAATACATATTAGAAAATATATACAAAAATATTTTAGAAATCGCTTTCGGTGCATGAAGTTTTTTTTATCAGAAAGTCGGTTTTCCTTATCAGGACAATATTGCCTATAAGCCGGACTTGCCAGATACTTTTTTCCATCTGAATTTGGGGAACTTTTTTTTACTCAACAATTTAAGTTTAAATTTTATTTTACATGTCATTTCCTGAAATGGAAATCTACATAACTAACATTTTTCAATCTATTAGAAACAAAGATTCGTTGATAACGACACAGTTATAATGGTTCTGCTACTTATTCTAAATTAATAAACATTTTGATCATAATTGAAGTTCGATAATATCTTTTTCTTCAATATAATACTGCGCACAGTGGGGTCAAACGCAAATTTTTTGGTAATAAATCTGAATCTCCTAAACTACTGATCGGATCAAATTGAAATGTATGGAAGAGTTGTAGAGGAGGACCTAAGCTTTCAGAAAAATCATCTTGTAGTCACCCTGTGATAACATAATATTTTTAATATTATTTCTTATGTAATGTATAAAACACAAATCAAGCTTTCATTCTTAAAAAAATCAATAAAATAGCTCCAATAACCTATTTTTGGTAATTTTTCAAAAATAAATTTTTTTTCAGAAAATAGCTGAAAATCCAAAAAAATTTAATTTTTTTAATACAACTCCACTAATTTTGCAAATACTTTAAAAATGTTAAAAGAATATAAAAATAGACTTATTTACCAATTCAACGATATATAAAATGTTGATATAGGTCATTTAATAATAGTAATATAATGGCCTCAAAACTACCAAGTCACGTCAAAAGTTGCAAAATTCACTATTTTGTTCCGTATTTCTATATGTGTGTATACGTAACACTCAACTGCATTGCTTATTTTTGTTACGAGATAATAATATTTATTAATGAATTTATTTAAAGTGTTCATAATTTTTTTCTACTGAAAAGGTTTTTAAAATTACCTAAGTACATAAATAAGTATATTTTCCTTCGTTTTTTATTACATTTTTTAAAGTTTTTAAATAATTTACCTAGCTACTTAATTAATGTACTATAACAAAAATGATTTTTTTACAATCGCATAGGTACATTTTTTGACGTACCTGTTTAACACTACAGGTCATAAAAATAAACTGAATGAAATTGGGGGTTTTGAGCAAAAATTTAAATTTTTTAATTCATTTTTGCCTGTCACCATTTACCTGATATAAATATTCTTTTTCTATATATAAGTATCCTTATAAATATGCAGATTTATTAGTGAATTTGCCATTATGGAGATTACATTAAAACACTTTTCTATTTGCAAAGTAATCTGGGATAATCTATCTGATATTATAAATCGTCCAGAAAAAATAAGAAAACTCATTGATACAGTAGTATCTTTTGGTTTAACTCTTACTGCAGAAGACAGTTTAAAGCTCGAAAATTTCATACGAAATCATACGAAAAAAGGATGAAAACTTCAGATTGGTCAATACCAAAGTTCAAGAAGAAAAATGAAGAGTGGTTGGAGGGAGAAATACCGATTTTCATCGGAAAGCAGAAAAAGGGTCGACCAAAAAGAAGTTACGATGAAGTTCAGCTAAGAACAAAGAGGACCAAACAGGAATCTATTCTAAATTCACATACGAATGCCGAAATAAAAGATACATTTAAAGCTTTAGTAACACGTACGTAACAAAAGGAAGTAGAAAAAGTTATAGATGTGTTACCAACAGCTTCTCCCAATCGATTACATCGGATAATCGAAAGCATAGTGACACCGAAATCAACATCGTCCTTTACCTCTGAACATGCTTTAGCTCTAATATTAAATTTAGGATTATCAAGAAACCAATACGAGATTTTGAGGAAATCTGTTAGCGTAATATGATATGATATCTTTCCCAGTAGCAAATCAGTGAGAGAAGCGAAAAGTAATATTTTACAGCCTATGGAACACCCGGTTAATGCTTCTGTTAAAAGTGCTAAAGTTAATATATTGCAATTACTTGAAAATACTGCCTCTAGAATTATATCTACCTTCAGCAATGATAACATTGAAAAATGCAAAGACTCTGAACTTATATTAATATTCAAATGCGGCTGCGATGGAACATCAGGATTTTCGGAATACAAACAACTGGATGGAAGTAATTCTGGAAATAATTTTTCTCGCTGTTTATAGCGTCTCTGGTACCACTTCGAATGCGCTTAAATAAGCCTTCCTTATCGACAAGAAATGACTGGCTTTTTGATGATATATGGATAAATTTAACTCCAGGTTCCAAATTTTTGTGCCGTCCAATCCTTTTTGATTACACAAAAGAAACCACGGTTACAATAAACAGCATTGTCAACCAATTGGAAGAAGAAATTAAAGCATTGCCCCCAATATATGTAAAAGTATCAAACAGAACTATTAAAGTTACATTTCAACAACAATTAACGATGATTAATGGAAAAGTTGCAAACGCTATAACAGATACAACATCTACATGGAAATGTAATATATGTGGAAAAATAAGTTCACAATTTCAGGATAATTCTGAAGTCCTTGTTAATAAAAATTCTTTAAAATTTTGAATATCACCACTCCACGCAAGGATAAGATTTTTGGAGTTCTGCTTACATCTTGCATATGATATGAAGTACAGAAATATTCCCGGGCAGGAAAATGCTACAGTAAAAAACAATTTGGAACTTCACGAATTACGAAAAGAGGAGAAGAAAAGAATTCAATTAGAATTCAAAGAACAACTCGGATTAATAATTGATAAACCTCTACATGGCTATGGAAGCTCAAATGATGGAAATACAGCAAGACGTTTCTTTGAAAATCCGGAACTCACATTTTTAATCACAGGCATTGACTTAAATATTTTGAAGCGTTTTAAGATTATATTGGGGCAGCCATTAATAGCAAAAAACAAATTAATGCGGACAAATTTAAAATTTTTGCTTACGAAACTAAAGAACTACTTAACATTACATACCCCTGGAAATCAATGACTCCAACAATTCACAAAGTATTGGCTCATGGTAAAGAAATAATAGAAAATAGTATTTTGCCATTGGGAGAGCTAACAGAGGAAGTACAGTAAGCCCGAAATAAAGATGTTAAACATTTCCGACTCTTCAATACCCGAAAATGTTCGAAAATAGCGCAAAATATGGACTTAATGGAATATTTATTAATATCATCAGATCCAGTTATATATTCTATAAGAACACGATGGCTACCAAAAATCACTCTTGAAATAGAAAAAGAGGATTCCGAAGCTAAGGAAGTTAAAAATTTGCTAACGTTTGATGTTTCTGATTATTTTCAAGAAAATCTCTAATAATATCTTCGATAATATATTCTTAATAAAATAAATATACGGGATATATGTATAATAAGTATGTAAATATGTAGAACAAATTAAATAAACATTACTCAAATAAAGAATTTACTAATTTATAATAACAAATATATACCTACATAATACATTAGAAAACTAAAATGTTACGTATACAAACATATGGAAATACGGAACAAAATATTGAATTTTGCAACTTTTGACGTGACTTGGTAGTTTTGAGGCCGTTATATTACTATTATTAAATGACCTATATCAACATTTTATATATCGTTGAATTGGTAAATAAGTCTATTTTTATATTCTTTTAACATTTTTAAAGTATTTGCAAAATTAGTGGAGTTGTATTAAAAAAATTAAATTTTTTTGGATTTTCAGCTATTTTCTGAAAAAAAATTTATTTTTGAAAAATTACCAAAAATAGGTTATTGGAGCTATTTTATTGATTTTTTTAAGAATGAAAGCTTGATTTGTGTTTTATACATTACATAAGAAATAATATTAAAAATATTATGCTAATATGCTTTTAATATGCTTTTAAAAATAGTCGTTAAAAAAACTGACTTTTAACATAAAATCTCCACTCCCGCATTCGTTTTTGGCCGGGCGGGAAGCAGTTTAGTGTTAAATCATTCTAAATCTATTTTTATAAAAAATATGAGTACCAAATTTAAAAAAGCTCGCGTGACATTTTTTTTATTAATCGATAAAAATGAAACTATTTTTTAAAATTGACAATTTTCGGCCAATGCTGGATGTAGGGTGCAAACTTAAATCAATTCAAAATTCCTTTATTAACCATTTATGAAGCCTTATCTTTTGAAATTAATAAGGAAAAAATTTTTTTATTAACGGAACTTTGAGAAAAAAGTGAATGAATTGTACTATATTTTTGTAAAAAAATAGCCATTTTTCATGCCAATTTCAGAGTGCTGACTTTGAATATTTTTCACGTCTAGACGAATTGCGATAATCCAAAAATTCTTTCAGCATATTATTTTGAAATATGTAGCAAATTACAGAATATTTTTAAAAAATTTTTACCTCATATATCTCCGGACTTATTCCCGAAAAACGAAGTAAAGTCGAGCCAAAAAATCAAAAATTCAAAATTCAAGCGTAAATATCTTTTTAACTGTAAGAGATAACTTAGATGAGTAAGCTTGTTTTTTCTTTATCTTGCCAAGCACTTTCCAGAAATATAAAAATCTTTAAAATCGGACTTCATTTGTACAAGTTACGATTTTTTTTAACTTTTACATACTCGAGGTAGTCAACTTTGACACCCTGTAGCTTATCTCGTGTTATCACAGGGTGACTACAAGATGATTTTTCTGAAAGCTTAGGTCCTCCTCTACAACTCTTCCATACATTTCAATTTGATCCGACCAGTAGTTCAGGAGATTCAGATTTATTACCAAAAAATTTGCGTTTGACCCCACTGTGCTGCGTTTGAAATATGAGATAAAATACAACATACATCCTAAATGAACTTAAAAATCACAAAAAAACAGAAGAGAATCTTTTATTGCTTTTAAATTTGGATATTAATGAATGAAAAAGGAAAACATGTAATAATTGTAGGTCTATTATTATTTTTGTAATATACAAAAGTATCATAATAGTTAGAGTAAAAAAAACCGACTTTTTTAGAAAACCCGTTTTCGGTTTAAACGAAAAATCTCATTTTAGAAAAAACCAGTTGAGCGGTTTTGGACTCTTAAAAAAAAAAATTTAACCTATTTTCAGTCATTTAAACTTTTTAACAAGGAAATATAGCTTTATTGTAATTTTTTGGGCATATAATTTTTACTCTGAAAAAATAATACATTTTGTGCATAATTTCAAAATTAAATGAAAGTTTTTTATTTCACATTATAGAGATAAATTTTGAGAAATTATTTTTTTTTTTTTAATTTAAAATGATGTTGGTTTTATTTATTTTACTAAATTACATCTCTTTAATATTTAATTCCTAATTCTGGTATTTGAAAATATGTCGTCCCGATGTAAAATAAAATTTATTTTGTAATTGAAATACTAACAAGCAGGGAATCCACATATATACTCTAAAAAAGGATTTTATGCGCATTAAATATGCAGTAAAAACAAAAAATATGATCTAAAAACACGAAAATATGCACTTAAAAAACAAAAAAAAGTTTGTAATTTTTTAACAAAAATTATGATTTTGTTTTATTACTATTTTAATTTTATTCCCCAGATTTTCTATTATATCTCATAAAAACATTATCGATCTTCCATTTACTTACGCATCTAATTCTAGAAATTATTAGTTCAGAAATTATCATATTCTTTAATTCAAAAAAAGATTGCTTTTACAACATTAACTGATGCTATTCGGGCTATTACATACAATGAAGATGAATTAAAAATGGCTAATCTAAATTTTCCATCTTATTGCTACAAGTTAAGCTCCTCAGAGATAAAATAGTATCCTTTAAAGTTAATTTTAAAAATTTTTGGATTTCTTACTTCTTTTTATAAATTCAATTTTGAAAAACATCCCATGAGGTATAAAAATATCCTCAAAATGTCAAAATATGCTCTAAAAGCGTTAAATATGATCTAAATGTTCTATAAATATACAAAACTATGTCATTAAGGATAAAATATGAAAAAATATACACTTAAAAATCGATGCCAATATGATATATTTTATCAATGGCTACGTTCAACGTCCAGGAAAAAACAATGATTTGCATATTTGTGGTTTCCCTGCTAATAAGTCAGCACGAAAATAAATAAAATACTAGTTAAAAATATTATACCAATAATTTTAAGGTACTAATTTTTTCGTGCGCACTCAATAGTTTGGACTTATTCCAAATATTTAAAGAGAATTTTCAAAGTTAAATAAGTTATTTGTCATTTTCATTGCATTTAGCAAGTTTATATTATTTTAGCTTTCTTTATTGGACACTTTTTCTGAGTAAAATTACATAAAAAGTTATATAAAATGCTGTATAAAGAAAATCGGTTATCCGCCTTTAAAAAACCAGTTTCTAATAAATCCGAATTTTAGAAAAAAAAAACGAGAAACATGTTAACCGGGTTTCGGTTTTGGTTTTGGGTACTCTAATAATAGTCTTATTTGTCAATTTAAATATTCATATTTTATCTTATGGGTGCTCATAAAATTTGGAAATGATTTGTTTATTTTTGTGGAAATTATGCCCTAATTAGAGCAGATGCATGTAAGGGAGTGATCATTCTTTTATATTTTCTATAATTCTTTAATAAAAAAATATATATTTGCTATACATACACAGAACATTATAAACAATTAGACATTCCTGCTTATTATTCCTGTAAAAAAATATTTTATTAAAATTCAAAATATATGTACTATATGATATCATTCTATGAAAATTAAAATAAACATATGTACCCATATTTTTACAGCAAATCGATGTTATTACATAAATATATAAATTAGTAGTTTTACAGACAAATTTTTAAAGAAATTCAACACAAATTTAGATATAATTGAATTTTAAAGCCGACAAACACACAGACTCAATCACAATAATTATTTTTTGTGAATTTAAACTTGTTAAAAAAGTCTCTCATTTTTTTTCTTTAATTTTTATTCTGCATTACATAAAGAGGTATTTTTTTTTTTTTTAATTTTGGATTTATAAAATGGAAAATAAATTCCTTATAAAAGAAAAGTGATTTATATGTGATTTCAATTGCCTTTTGAATGGATAATACCTAACTAAATCTAGATAACAATATTGAAAAAGTTAATAAAATAATAACTGTTCAATATATTTCGACCAAAAAAAAAAAAATCTCTTAAATAACAACCTTAACTTTAAAAACGACACTGCTTACACAACACAGTCATGTTCTAAGAAACAAAACTAAAAATACGGCTCCGCTGCTACTTCAATTAAAAATACACATTCTCAATTTGATCCAGCACTTCTATCTTGAGTTCACAGTTTCATAACAAAAACAAACTTATGATAAGTTACCGACCAGTAGCTTCAATTTAAGTATTCTTAAAAGTAATAAATAAATATTATTTTAAACAAAAGCTCATAAAGTTTACTGAAGAAAACCACGTTACCGCAAACATCATTCCACACCAATCTCAAAACTAACTTGGAGGTTGACCAATTTGCTATTCTGCTCAACATTGTTTTTCCCATTCATAGGGTGCATTGGATCAAATAGTTCTAACTTAGGACCTCTAAGACAAAAACTAAATGTAGAAGCACAACAAACGACGCATTTCCATACAAATTTGACACATTGCCGTTAAAAGACAAACAGTTCATTATATTTTCTTGACAACATTCCATGTTTTTTTTGCCAACTGGTAAAAGTTAAAAGCTAACTACACAAGGAGAAAATGGAAAATCTTTAGGAAATTAAATTAAAGAAATAAAATGTAGTAATATTAATTCATTAAAAAGGATGCTAATAACAAATGATACAAATAAGGTAGACAATTTAAATTTAACACAAATCTAGTCGATAACAAGTGCTCATTGTGTACGGTTGTTACTTGTTCTCTCTTCGCTTTCTACATCGTTTTTCTGTTGTTATTAGTTCTCTTTATTCGCCTCATTTTAATATCATAATCTTTACATAAATCCGCAAATATCGTAGTCAATAATCATGTCTTCCTCTTTAGGAGGGAATTATTATGACATCCTTGATCCATCACCAAAAAGAAAAAAAACAATAATTCTCATTTCAACATTAAAAATAATACAGACTTCCCAAAAATCAATAGTTCAAAACAATTAAATTTTAACAATAACCAGTGCCCAAAATTTGTAATTCTGAAAAGCCTTATTCCTGACAAGCTGATTCAACAATTTAACATGCTTTTGATATCAAGAAACAAAAAACAACTTTTACTATTGATGGAAACTTGTTAATCATAACTAAAAATGAAGCACAAGCAAACCGATTTTTAAAAGCTAAAATGTTAATTGGTGTGTGCCCTATGGAGTGTACCCTACATCCAACGTTAAATACTACTAAAGGCGTTATATTTGCACCTACACATAAAGATTTAAATGCAGAAGAACTTAAAGATGGCTTAAAAACCAAGGTGTTGTTGAATGTACCAAAATAACTAAATTTATTGACAACAAAATTATTAACTCCCAAATTAAATAAAAATTTACTTTTTAAATTGAAAATTGATCCCTACATCCCAAACCCAATCCAGTGTAAACTGCCTTAAACTCGGCCACACTAGGAAATATTGCAAAAGCAACGAAAACTGCAATATATGTGCCTCTATAATACACGACCCTATACCATACACCAGGATACAATGTATAAATTGCAATCATCCACACAAATCTACCAACAAAAATTTTAAAAATAAAAACTTTAAATAACTGTTCTTATAAAGAAGCTACACAAATAACAACAATTACACCCCCATTTGAAATTCCAACTGAAGTTCTCCAAACTGCAATTGCTGAAAGAAAAAACAAACTTAACAAAACAAACAATAACAACACCAACAACATCAACCTCAGTCAACAAACAACCACTACAATTACAATCACCAAAAATCAAACCGATTTACATAAAACAAACCAACGACAAGAAAACAAAACAAACATTGAATCACTCAAACAAATTTCTTTAATAAATAATACCTCTCACTCACACTCAATTCAAACTTCTAACCAAACACGTAGTACAAATAAAAAACCCAGCAATAATACTAACTCGGTATCCAAAACCCAAATAAAAGATAACACATTATCCAGAGATAGATCTCTGACTAAATCTAATTTAATAATGGAAAACAAAACATCCACATCAGAAACACAACAAAAACTAACTAAAATAACACACAGAAGAAATGAAATCGACATCCCAGATCAACGTATGGAACTCTAACAAAATACCTACAACTATATCCCTTTCACAAACTGTAACCATTGACTTAAAAAATTTGCAATGGAACTTAAACGGCTTTTACAATAACCTCCACGAGCTTCAAATACTGATCAGAGAACACTTTCCAGACGTCATCGCATTACAAAAAATTCGGATAGCACAGAACGCAATCAAAATTAACGGATACAACACCATAGATAGCATCGCACAACACAACATCAATCCCATGTAGCACTGTTTTGCTTGTTAAAAACAACCTTAAAATCATTTCTAACAACGCACACAACAATTTTTCTATTGAAACCGAAATTTTTATTGGATTTAAACTAAAAATAATATCTATTTACCTCAACCCATCCCACACAATACCTAGAACCGAACTACAAATTTTATTTTTAAACAACAATACCAACACCATGATTGTGGGTGATTTTAATAGTCATTCAACATTATGGGGTTCCAGTTCTACCAACAACACAGGTTATACATTAGAAAATATTCTATACAATTCTAACATGTTACTGCTAAATGATGGCTCACCTACACACTTTTCAACCAAATCCACCTTTACCCACATTGATCTAACTTTTGCTACAGCCGATACATTCCCCCGTTTTTCTTGGTACACCGACAACCAACTTCACGGTAGCGGCCATTTTCCAATCCATATTAAGTTTACTAACTCTATGCCTACAGATAAAACCTATTTTCAAAGTCGTTTTATTATTGATAGAGCTAACTGGGTAAATTTTAAAAATCTTCTTTCTAATAAACCTCAAAGGAATTTAACCACTAACGTAAACAGGGAAGCAGCGCTTTTCCAAAAATTGTCCTATTTGCAGCCAATTCCTCAATACCCCATTTTAAATACTATAACATAAAAAATGCACATGCTGGTGGAACAGTGAACTTAAAACTCTACGTGAAAACAAACAAAAACTTTTTGATATTTTTAAAAAGAATCCAACCTCCATTAACCTAATCACTTACAAAAAATCAAAATCTATTTTCAAAATGAAATGCAAAATTGCGAAAAGAGATTTTTTTTGCAAATTTACAAGTCAAATAAACCCCCAAACACCTACTGCAAAAATCTGCAACAATTTTTGCAAACTAAATTGCGTAAATACATACAAAAATAATCGACTTATTTCATACAACAACATACCAACTTTCAACACGAAAGATATAGCCAACCTCTTTACGCAAGTATGGTCCCAACAATCAAATGATAACAATTTTAATCAATCATTCATATCCTGTAAACAATCCACCCAAACTTCTATAGATTACATACCATCCAATACTGCTAAAATTCTGGAAGAAGATATTACCGATTTAGAATTGAAATTAACACTAAATAGTCTAAAAGGCAAAACCTCTGGTTTCCATAAGATCATATCCAATATTAAAAAACTTACCCACTAACATACTTTCGCACCTCGTTCACCTTTACAACCTGATTCTGTCCTCCGGCATCATCCCACAGAATGGAAAATCTCAACCGTTATCCCTATACCTAAACCCAATAAAGATTCCACTACAGTCGATGGTTACCGCCCAATTTCATTAATCCTCTGCACATCAAAAGTTCTGAAAAAAATCGTTGCAACAAGGCTTACTTGGTTTCTATTTAAAAAAACAAGCTCATCTCACTGCATCAAGCAACTTTTAAGCCAAATAAAGGTACTATAGACGCTTTAGCGTATATTGACCACCATGCTTGTGCAATTTCCCACCGAAATCATCTAACTATATTATCTATAGATTTTGAAAAAGCGTTTGACGAGTAGGCATTCATATAATTATTTCCTAACTAAAAGAATGGAAAGTTGGTCCAAAAATACTAAAATTTGTGTTTTCGTTTTTATCAAATAGGAAAATAAAGACAAGAGTTAATAATACATATTCATCCATACAACTTTTGCAAAACGGAATTCCCCAAGGTTCTCCACTTTCGGTGGTCCTATTCCAAATTGCCACAAACAAGCTCAATAAAATAATATCAGACAATAAATTTTTAAAACATGTAATGTATGCGGATGACCTATACATACTATGTAAGCATAAGGAAAATGTTGGCAGTCAAGTAGAAATTGACCTACTCTTCACCTCTATAAATGATTGGTGTAGAACTACAGGTTCAAAAATCTCTATCACTAAAATAAGATGTCTTCATGTGTGTAAGAAAAAAAGTATGTAACAACTCCAACATTGTCTAACAAGGCACACAAATAGTTACGGTCAATAGTTTAAAAATACTTGGTGTAATATTTAATAAAAACTTCTCGTGGTCTTCACACATAGACAGCATAAAAAATTTCTACACTCACGTCTCAATCTAATTAAATGTCTCAATGCTTAAAGTGTAACACTCATCCAAATACCGCCATCAATATTGTACGCAGTACTATTTTATCTAAATTAGATTATGGTCTAATAATCTACGGGAAAACATCAGCCTCGTAGTTGAAAAAAATAACTCAAATCTACAATTCATCTATAAGAATAGCCCTTGGAGCACTACACCTATAAAAAATCTGATGGATGAATCCGAATTAGCCACAGTAGAACACAGATTCGATAACTTAACCGCAAAGTTTATCACAAAAATTTTATTTCCTACAGAGCAGCAATTTTTAGGACGCATTCAGAACATTTCAAGTCAATCTCAACATCGATTTCCATCAACCGTTCGTCTGGCTCTAAATATGGCAATAGATCTTAACATACCACTTATCCCACAAAAATCATACACTCCAACTAAACCACACTGGAAACTAAAAAGTTCTTGCTTCATTCATGATCTCATTGTGCTACCAAAAGGATCTACACCCTACAACTATATATCGCTATTCAAAGACATTTCTACTTTTTACATAACAAAAAATTGGAAAATACTTTACACTGATGGGTCTAAAACTTCAAACGCAACAACATTTGCGATAATCAACCACAATCTCGTAACATACTATTTAGGAATAATTGACCATAGATGCTCAATAGTTACCGCTGAATTTACGGGAATTCTACACGCCCTCAAAAAGTACAAAAATATACGTTGCAAATTTATTATTTGTTCTGACTCAAAATCTACAATCACTGCCATTAAAAATGCCAAAAATAAAAACGTTATTATTTCCAGAATAAGAGATATTCTTATAAAATTTAGCAGTAAATTTCAAAATCATGTGGGTCCCAGTCATATCGGCATTAAATGTAACTCTTTGGCTGATGAAGCTGCCAAATTTGCAACAAAAGCGCCGATTTTAACTTATTCGTATTTAAATAAATCTGCCATTATACGCACTACATTTTCTGCCACTAGAGCTAAAGAAGTAGCAATTTGGTCTATCACTATCACCATCTTTACAAAACTTTTAATCCACATGGATCAGCAGCATTATACCCAAATGATATATCGAAACTTGACTTACGGAAATATACGCGAATTAGATTAGGACATACCCTAATTACACACCAACATCTTTTTGCGAATTCATCACCTAATACTTGTAAATAAATGAAATTTTAGACATTAATCATCTGATTTTTAATTGTAACTTCATTAACAATACAATACAGAGTAGCCAGAAATGGGTAGGCAGCCGTTTCGTTGATGGATTAGAGATTGTTTCCGGTATCAATCTAGAAAATAGGCTGGCTAAGGGACTGTCGTTGTCAATTCAAGGTCGCACCGTTGTCAGCATTGTTGTATTTCTACACTAATTCTTTAAAAGTCAAATTGATATACATTTGCATATATTTGATGAAATTTCCATGGCAATTATGTATGCAAGTTGGTACGAAAGTTGGTTAAGTCTTTTACCTCTGGCAATTTTCCATATATGTACTAAAGGTGCTAACCAAAAAGTTAATATCCGATCAAAAACTTGGTTAACTGATTAACAACAAAACAGGGAAGGACACTTTGTCAAAGCCTATTCTAAGCCTTCCTAATCGATTATCTGTAATACTGACAATCCTACTTAAGTAAAGACTCCGTGTGGAGTCTTTACTTATTTACTCCCATCGGACATGTCCCCAGGTGGCGGATAGGGGGGTTCGGATGTAAGGTTTCTGATCCGATTGTAGTCAATAAACTGGAGATCACTTACCATTGGTTACAGATCTCCATGTACCGACTATAGTCGGGTCCTACGCATTACATCTAAACCTAGAAACTCATAGAAGTTCTCGCATACCAAATAAATTAAGTGCACTTTTAAGATCAAGGTGAGAGGTAGCAGTGCCGAGGATCTGTATGGTTAGTTAGTGCTTAAAGAAACTAATCGCTAACAGCTCCCCTCCAACGCCCATGGCACGGGTTGGTTGTAATTTTAAAGCCTAGTCCGCGCACGCCGTCACTGCGCTAGATGGTCCACTTAGTACGTGCATTTTCGTGGGAACAAAAATAAGTGATAAGGAAAATTTTAGAACAAAGGATGTGGAAAAGAAGAATAGGGCAGAAGAATAGGAGTTTCGGTAGGAGTTTCGGACACTGACTCTGACCTTTTAAGAATTAACGAGGACATAATTGCTCAGGAGGGACAATTATTGAGTGAACTGGCCGAAACAGACGACCTCTTGGGCTCACCTGGAGACTCTCTCGGGGGGACGGGCACTACGGAGAAGTTGGAGGATCTTACTCTTGATTCTGATGAGGAACATGAAATAATAATGATTTCAGTTCACGCTCAGGAACGGAGTTCTCCAGCATCCGAGGTGTCATCCGCACGGGATGATGGACAGGTGGGTTCAAAATTAGTTCGGCAAGACGCGGTAAAACCAGGTGTAACTGCCGTCGTCGACAGCCGAACAAAAGAAGAAAAAGCGAAGAATGGCGTCAGAGCCTCCTTGATCTTTCTTAATAAGATGGCCAAGAGGGATCTGTCGTCAGTCAGTGGTAGGGATAAATACCTTATCAAGAGGCATAGGAAGAGTGTGATTAGATTTGAAAAAATCTATGGCTCTATGGGAATGACTTACCCCAAGGGCTAAATGCGATATTTGACACCGTTCCGGAAAATGCTCGGGAGAGTATAGGAAACGTGTCAGGCGTCGCACTGAAGTCCAAGGATAAAGACAATGATAGCAGCAAATAAACCGATCTTCGGAACAATCGGTTGAAACTGGCAACTCTGGTGAATCAATCACCAAAGGAGCAAGGTCTGGAGACGACCAACCCTCTACAAGCAAGAAAGGTGCGGCAAGCAACACTCCCAGCTCTCTTAAAGATCTTCAAAAGAAGATGATAAAGAATGCTGGGAGGGGGGCTGGTCATAAGCCATCTGGCTCTCTTAAGGATCACCGTAAGGAGGTCGTTAAGAGAGCTAGGTCTGGCGATGATCAACCAGTCCCTACCGCCAAGAAGGCGAGTCACACACCGACTGGATCTCTTAAGGGCCCCCAAAAGGAAGTCATTAAGAGAGTTAGATCTGGTGACGACAAGCCTTCTACCTCGAAAAAGGCGAAGGAGTCGATGAAGCTGGCATAACTTCAGGCGGCTGTCATAGACCGTGCTGACCCAGATGGGAGGATTAGCACGGATCTATGGGGGTCGATTGAAGATAGGCTCATCGACGAGATCGCCTTAATGAAAGGAAGGCCGGATGAAGTGTCATTCAAAGGCGCGGACTGGTCAAAGGGTGTCAAAACTGTCAATTGTGGTAATGAGAAATCACTTGAATTTCTCAAGGCCACAATTGCCAAGTGTGGCAGCCTTTGTCCAGAGGCGAAACTGGATGTGATACTCGCATCTGAGTTGCCCCTGAGGCCAGTAGTGACAGTGTGGATTCCACTACCCATAAAACCGGTGGAAACTATACTGACAGTACTGGTCAACCAGAACGAGGATCTGGATACAAGTCAGTGGAAGTTGTTAGCTTTTCTAACTTGTAAAGAGAACCTCGGAAGGGACTTCAGGTTTGCTATAGACCAGTCTCTCAGGAAATTGGAGTCTATGGGGGAATCGCTAATTTCGGTCTGGGCACTATCAGGTTCCGGTATCCGAAATCTGACAGTACCAACAAGGCTGCAAGCGGTGCAAATTAATTTGCATCACTGTGAAGCATCCTCTATCGAATTAGCGATGAACCTTATCGACTCCAAAGTGGATGTGGTCTTAATCCAAGAGCCCTGGATCAACAACACCAGAGTATGTAGATTAAGTTTCAAAGGGTATACACTTTTTGTACCATCCACTGAGGATAAGGTAAGAACGTGTATACTAGCTAGGAATGAGTTAAATTTTATAAACTTGCATTCTTTCAGCAATGGAGACCTAACGGTCGTGAAAAGAGAGGATAGAGACGGGAGGAAACTCGCACTCGCCTCCGTTTATATGCCCTACGATGTGGCCAACCCACCGGTTGATATGGTGTGCAAACTAACGGAGTATGCAAAGAGAAGAGGCGTATATTTGGTACTCTGTTGCGATGCTAACGCACATTACTGCCAGTGGGGCAGCGCTGATATTAATGAGAAAGGTGAGTCAGTTTTTAATTTTATAACTACTAACAATCTTTTTATCTGTAACTTGGGTAATGTGCCCACATTCGGAACTAAAGATAGAGAGGCAGTTATAGATATAACACATGACGAACTTTAGGGGCAAATACATTACGAACTGGAGGGTAGATAGTGAATGTTCCTTTTCGGATCATAACAGGATATCCTTTAGTTTAAATTTCGCGAGGCCAAAGGGAGAACCATATAGGAACTCCAGGAGAACCGACTGGAACTCCTTTATGGCCATTATGGATAGGGAACTAAACGCCGCTCCGGGATGGCAATTGTCATCAGAGGGAGTTGAGAGTTTAGTGGAGGACTTCACGGCGAAAGTTAGGAAAAGTTATGAACTAACTTGTCCGGTAATATTTCCGGGAAATAGGGAACAGCCTAAATGGTGGACCAAGGAACTTAGGAACCAAAGGTCAACCGCCAGGAAGCTGTTCAATAGGGCGAAACTGACACGCAAGTGTGAGGATTGGAACAGCTACAGGGAAAGTTTTAATAGGTATAAGGCAGACATTAAGAGGGCAAACAGGGACTCATGGAGGAACTACTGTGAGTCCATCGACTCTGTTAATGAGTTATCCAGATTCAGGCGAATTTTATCCAAGGATCCTAGTGCTCCTGGATATATTCAGCGTGCGGATAAGTCATGGACGGAGTCTTGCTCTGAGTCTCTGAGTTTACTTATGGAAACTCATTTTCCAGGCTGTAGGAACTTAGAGGCAGATGCACATGCAGGACGACTCTTGGGATTCTCAGAATGTGTATCTGATAGGGAACTTAGTGAAGTAGTCGGTGACATAGTCTCGATGGATAAGGTAGCATGTTCGGTGAACACCTTTGAACCTTACAAGTCACCTGGTCCAGACGGTGTTTTTCCAGCCATGCTGCAGAACATCAGTGACACGGCACTAACACTTCTCACTGAGCTTTTTAGTGTGTGTCTTATTAGGAGATATATTCCAAGGAGGTGGAGAGAGGTTAAGGTAATTTTCATACCTAAGGCGGGTAAGGCTAGCCACTCGAAACCTAAAGATTTTAGACCGATCAGCCTATCGTCTTTTCTTTTGAAGACATTAGAGAGATTGATCGATCTTTATCTGAGGACGACAATTGACAACCATATCATCAGTGGGGCTCAACACGCTTATCTAAAGGGTAAATCTATTGAGAGTGCGCTACATGATGTGGTGAGTTACATTGAACGCGACCTGCAGTATAGGGAGTATACATTGGCAGCGTTCCGTGATATAGAAGGAGCTTTCAATAATATTAAGATTGAGGCTATTAGAGAATCACTAGAATCATTATGCATTCAAAACTTCCTAATCGAATGGATTATTTTGATGCTGAATAGCCGAATAATTAATTCGAACTTGGGAGATGCATGCATAAAGAAGATAGTGACTATAGGAACTCCGCAAGGAGGAGTTCTCTCGCCCTTGCTATGGCTCTTAGCCGTCAATGTCATTCTAAGACAATTTGACGCAAGAGGGCAGAAAATCGTTGCCTATGCTGATGACGTTGTTATACTGATCACAGTTAAATTTCTTTCCACGATCAGCGACGTCACGCAGTATGAACTTAACGAACTGTCCTCATGGGCCACTAGTAAGGGTTTAGGGGTCAACCCGGGGAAAACAGAGCTAGTTCTTTTCACCAGAAGGTACAGGAATGAGCAGTTTAGGCTACCGGTACTAGGGGGTACTGAACTAAGACTGGCAAAAGAGGCAAAATATCTTGGTGTGTTCCTTGATAGTAAATTGTCTTGGAAGAGGAACACTCAGGAGAGGCTTAAGAGAGGTCTCAACGCCTACTACACATGCAGGAACTCCATAGGTAAAACTTGGGGACGCAAACCGATGGTAGTAAATAGGATTTACACCTCGGTGGTGAGGCCAATTCTGACGTATGGATGTCTGGTCTGGAGGCAATGAGAATAGGAAGTCGTAGGAATCTTTTGTCTAAAGCCCAGAGATGTGCTTCGATTGGCATAACAGGTGCCGTAAGAAGCACACCTCAGGCGGCACTTGACGTCATTCTGAATCTCCTACCAATTGAGGAGTTCGTGATGGGAATGGCTGCAGGAGCCTGCTTAGACTTAGTTAACTAGGACTTACAGGATCAATCAGAATAGGACATTCCAAACTTTTAAACGAGGTTAATCTCGGTGGACATGCCCTGGTTCCCTCTGGATCCACGGACTATATGTGCACGTAGGTCGATTTCGGGGAAAATCCTATACTGATTATTCCGAGCAGGAACCAATGGTCAGATAGGGAGAAACTATTCAGTGGAGTATCGGTATTCACTGATGGATCCAAAATGGATACAGGCACTGGTGCAGGTGTGTATCTAGTTGAGGAAAACATCAAGAAGACGTATAGACTACCGGATAGTTGTAGTGTGTTCCAGACGGAAATTCTAGGTATTCTTAGGGCCACAGAATTGATTGCAGGGAACATTGAAGTGAATACAGAGGTAACTTTGTATGTGGATAGCCAGGCGGCGCTGAAAGCCTTGAAAGGACATTTTGTCAAGTCTAGGCTAGTTAGCGACTGTAAGAAGGCTCTTAGGAGATTGATGGGAGATTATCATATCAGACTCTGCTGGGTACCGGGTCATTGCGAGATAAATGGCAATGAGGTGGCTGACGAATTAGCTAGGAACGGCTCAGCTTTGGATAGGACTGCAAGTGAAAGCGGTGTGAGACCACCTCTAGGCTTTTACTTCAGGTTAATTAGGGAGTGGATTCGGGGTAGAACCAATCATGCATGGAAACGTAGAACGGACTGCAGATTATCAAGGGTCCTATGGCCCAAACTTGATAGAGCAGATACAAATCTACTTTTGGGCATGAAAAGGGAAAACCTGAAGACTATGATAGCTATTCTAACAGGTCATTGTCCCATAGGGGGAATGATAGGGAATTGGGATAGAGGTTCCTCCGGTCTTTGCAGAATGTGCGAAGATAATGAGGAGCTAGAGACAGTGGAACATATCATATGTCACTGTCCATGTCTACAACTAAGTAGGCAGAAATGGTTAGGCAGTCGATTCCTTGACGAATTGGACAGTATATCGAGAATAGATCTCGATAGACTAATAGGATTCGTCATGGGAATAGGCTGGCTAAGAGGGGGTCGTTGGCTTAGAGCGAGCGATTTGGGGCGGTAGTACTTTTCCTTTCCAGATTCTTTCTATTCTTTTCTATACTTTTCTTGGTCTCAGATTTTTCTCTATCATTTTCCTTCCTGCTCTTTTCTATATCTCGTCTGTAGTTTCTTTCTACTTTCTATTCTTTACGAAGGGACTCACAATGGACCTCTTGGCCTCCGAGTGGATGCACAAGCACTCTTCTGAGTGCTGTGCAACCCTTCTCTACCTACCTACCTACCTAGTCAATATTAAAAAAAAAACAAGCAATTGAAGCTTAAACTTTTGTCCAATAAAGGGTATGTGTTTTTAAGTTAACTTTGGAAATTTAAGAGGGCAACATAAAAGCAGCAAAGTCTACTTTGTTTGTGTTGATATTAGTCAAATTTTAATTTAACATATGTAAATGCTATCAATCAATCAATGGGAGAGGGAGTCCGCGACACACAAGGGGTCCGTACAAACGTTATAGGGGGTCCGCAAAGACCTTTTTTTTAAAACATTTAAAGTATTTCTTTAAATATTGAAAACATAAATTTATTTAATTCTTCGTACTTATAAAATTTCTATGAATAAAAGTTGAAGGGTATTATAATATATTCATATCGAGTGAAACATAATAATTTTTGCTTTTTGATTGAGTTTTACTAACATCCTGTTGATTTTTGGAAATTATTGAAAGAAAAATATCAAATCTCCAACTTCGTCGAAACCGATTTCAATAAAGTTTAAACATAATTAAGAAATTTAAAGTACTCCACAAGATCTTAAATACTAGTTCAGATGCAGTCGTGACACAAAGTTCTTATTTTCTGACATTTTATTTAAATATTTACTTAATTTCCACAATATTTTTATTAGGTTTCCTGAATTAGATAATGCTTGGTCTCAAATAGAAGCCAAATAATCTTCGTTTCTCACTGTTTTTTGTAAAAAACATTCTAATTTTTAAATTATAATTCGTCCTCCATAATTCTTCAAATTATTTTTAATAAAGAAGGTTTCATCTTAAGTTTATAGATTTTTTTTTTTTTTTTCAAATTAATCCCAATGAATTAAAAATTATCATATTTCAAACGTTTGTATGATGCAGTGAAGCAAGATTTTATGAAATCCCCTGTATTAGGTATACATAATTTCTTTTCAAATTTAGATGTCACGTGATTCCGAAAATTTAAGGATATAAACCAAATTTACTTTATAATTGAAATAAAACAATGACAAATTTTTATATAAATGTATATATAAAAAGAATTTTCACAAAATACTATAATTAATTTTTTAATTTTCCTACTTTAGTATTTTTCGACGATATTTACAAGTTTGATCCCGTGTAGAGTTTCATTGCACTAAATTGTGTATTTAAAAGTTTCGTGATATAGTTTTCTTAATTTGTTTAGAACTTTTTTGTTTTTTCTTTTAAGCGCAGGAAACACCCTTTTTAGAACCACTGTTGCCATACTAATGTTTCTAAATGTTTACAGGATACGAAATGTTTAAAATTAGTATGTATGTTTGTAATTAAAAGAAAGATAGTGTTGTGTATAAACAGCTAATAAAAACAGTTGATATTTGAGTTTTGATTATAAATTAAGTAAAAAGGTACTTTATTGATACAACTAGTTCGATACAAAAAAAGGGTATGAACTTATTACTATAAAAAACGATGAGATACGAGCGCGTGCTGAACAGAAGCTTTTCTTTTTCTAGAATGCCGGATACGAAAGGTGTTAATAAAACTGAATGCGAAATGATGAAAAGGTTTGCCATCTATGTATGATTTTCATTACAGATAGAAAGAAAAAAGAAAACAAATACACAATCAACACAAACATTCAATTGGCGTAGTACATACCCACAGATATCAGATCAGATATTTTATGTTTTTGTAATAAAAAAATTCAATTATGTTGCTCAAAAATGTTGTTGTATATAGTATATATTTTGTTGGCTTAAAAATTGTGTTGTTAATATTGTTAGACTTATGTTAATGATCAAAGATTACAGATTTAAACTTAAACAAAAATTCTTATAATTTCGAATAACTGTTATATAAATATATTCTTTAGTTAACAAAAATTTAATATCTTAAAATAATAAAACGTTTGAATTAAACAAAAAAATGCCATATTAAGGCTAATACTGCTCGATATCAATAAAGCTAGTTAGTTCTAACTTTGTGCTATTTGTTCGCGTTATATCGTGAATATTGAAACACAGTAAAACTATATATACTCTCATAACGTTAGTTCAAACATCTATGAAAATGTTGCTTTCTATAAAGATTTTAGACCTAACTATCAATTTAAATTCAAAAAGGAAATATTTCAATTAATTCTTTGGCTAAACTAAAAATACTTTTAAACACTTTCTACAGTTGAACAGTCCTAAAAAGAACATCATTTGCATTTCGCAATAATTTAAATAATACAATACAATTTTAATACTATATTTCTTAATACTGTATTGTTTTATAGCATAATTAAATATATATTTTTTTCAATTGATTACTCACGATAAGATTTTAGGCAATTTTCGTGTAGGTACGGATGTGATTAATTGCCCCCAAACTAGTGTTCCAAGACCAAAGAAAATACACCACAACCATTGGTCGAGTGATAAAGCTTTTGTTGAGAATGCCATCTTTCCATATTGTACAATAACGACCTATTAATAAAAAAAACATTTTTTTTTAAATTTTATAAACCTTAATGAATGTCGTAAAATATTAAAATATAGTAAATCGTTGCGCCAGGAAGATACCACATAAAACTGTGCATACATTTTCTGCTTTCAAAGTCATCAAGAACCCAATTCGAGATAGCAATTTGATTAACAAACAAAAAATTAATAAAATGGGTCTCTTATATGCAGAGCGATAATTTGTAATGTAAAAAAAATCTCTTAAGGAATTAAGATTTAACGAAATAAATTTTAAAACAAGCTAATCAACACAAAACTATAAGCCCATCGATGAATTCCTAAAGTAGCATTCAATTGTATTCATTTCGAAAAAAGTTTTAAGTGGAAGCTGAGTATTTCTATATATGCATATGTATTTAAAACTATTGTATTCATACCTGAGCGATCATAGTAAATATCCAAATTGTATAAAAGATTGGATTCGTAAACAGACCTTCTAAAACATTTCTCTGTCCATGAATCTTTCGGGCGTTGATTTCATTAAACAAAGTCATCATAACAAACGTATTAAAAATAATTGTAAAATGTTGTGTCGGTCCAGCGCCAAGATCCTGACCACGACCAGATTCAATATCAAGTATAAAGTCACCTTTTGGAAATGGTCAAAAATATATTAGACTTATGTATACGCAACACTTTAAATTATTGTTTATTAAAACATACCACCAAATAATAGGCCAAAAATAACTACTAACTGATACAAAGCTTGTCCCAAAATATTCTTCATCATTGTACGTGAAATCAAAGGTTTTGTGCGCCCATATGGTTTACGCAATAATAAATCCGGTGTTGGTAACTCGGTTGCCAAAGCTAAAGATGCCAGTGTGTCCATAATTAAATTAACCCATAACATTTGCACGGCCTATAAAAAAATTAAATGTATACTAAACATCGGTTTGATTGTTTCATTACCTTAAGAGGTGAATCTTGAACAGCACAAGCGCCAATGAAAGCCACAATAACAGCAACTACATTGACTGTAAGCTGAAATTGTAAGAATTTGGCAATGGAATCATACACGTTACGTCCCCACATAACAGCTTTAACAATACTACTGAAATTGTCGTCAGTTAAAATAATATCGGAAGCTTCTTTAGCTACATCAGTGCCGGCAATACCCATAGCAAAACCAACATCAGCTTTTTTCAAGGCAGGACCATCATTTGTACCATCACCAGTTACAGCAACAACCTCACGATTTTCACTAACAGAACTGTCAATGATACCTAAAATAAAACATATATACATGTTATCACGTAAGTGTACAAAAATTAAATATAAACATATCAGTAAAGAATATGGACAAAAGTGAAATGTTTACTTAAAAATACAGCACCAACGTCATGACCGTTGTCTACTGATCATTAATACCTGATTTATTATACTTAATATGTATATTTTATACAGGTTTTATCTTAATTTAAATGCGAAATATTTTATTTTTTGCCACATTTTTTACCCATAATTAAATATATGTATGTTACAATTTTAAATGAAATAAAAAAAATTACCTTTAACAAGGGTGTATTTATCGGTAGGAGATGAGCGTGCCAATACTCGCAATTTTGGCCAAACTTTGTCAATCAAATGTTGTTGAATCTATTAATTAGATAATATGACTATTAACATTATCAGTTAAAAGTTAATGCCAGATGTTTGTAGCTCTCAAAAAAGGAATTCAAATTGTTTATAATAAATAAAAATTTTAAAGAAGTTATACAACGTTACAAATATTTTTGTAGTAGTAAAATCATTATAAATTTTACGGAATGCGATATATGTAGATCGAAAATTCAATCAATATCAAATGCCGTAGTTTTTCCTAAGCACTTTATAGAAACATACATACATATGTACACACGTTTATAAAACAATACTGTCATTTAAGAACTATTTGGCATGTTTAATTTTATTTGTTATAGAACATATGTATGTACTTTCAGAAAACTAATTTTAAATAACTGCTGAACTATACTTACATCTCCATTACTATCACGAATACGTCTGTTAAATTCTTTGCCTTCTAAAATTAAGAAATCTTCATTTGGTTTCAAAATTCCGCATTTGCTGGCAATGGATCGCGCTGTATTGATATTATCTCCCGTTACCATACGTACTGTTATACCAGCACGCTGGCACTTACGAATAGCATCTGGGACTTCGGGTCTCACGGGATCTTCAATACCCACAACACACAGACAAGTCAAGTTTGCCATAATATTTTCCTCATCGTCCCAATTGGGCTCGTTGTCGATATGGACCTCATTAATTGCTGCTTTTCCAGGCACAAAATCACGATATGCTATACTTATAGTACGTAAACCGTCGCATGCCATAGGCTCGATAACTTCACGTATTAAACGTTCCTGCATATCACGAGTAAATTTTTCCAACACCCCGTCATGACCATAAATAAAGGAACACCTATTACAAAATGTCGTATTATAATTATTGTCACTACTTATTTGAGAGTCAAAAGTTTGTTTTACTTTTTCAAAATAATTTCCGAAGCACCCTTGCTATATAAGCGATATCCACCATTTGCTCGTGGTATAACGGTACCCATGCTCTTACGCACCGAATTGAATGTATATACACGTGTAAATTTATCTTCAGTAATTTCATCTCTTATGGATTGGTATTTTACACCCAGCCCTTGCACAAATCCCAAAAGAGCACACTCAGTTTTGTTGCCAACCTGCATTGGTAAATCCCCGGGTTCCGCACCTGGCTAAATTAAAATAAAATCTTTAAAAATATATTGATTTCTTTGGAATCTTTTAAAAACTTACTAAAATGTTTGAAGTATATGCTGAATTTACTGAAATGCCTTGGGTAATTAAATTGCCCACGTGGTGCGGTATGTCATTCAGCGTGGGTAAAACTTTGCATAACTTTTCACAAATATACGATTGTACAACAGTCATGCGATTTGTAGTTAATGTTCCAGTCTTATCTGAACAAATGGCAGTGGCATTGCCCATAGTCTCGCAAGCATCCAAATGACGGACCAAATTATTATCTTTCATCATTTTCTAAGCGGAAATATACAAATTATAGTGTGCAAATCAAATTCGAAATTAAGAGGAAAAGATATTTTTTTTTATTTTTTTCTTCTCAAGAAAGGTGACGAATGCAAAAGTAGACAATTTTGCATTCCGCTTTAAACCGGTAAAAGTACATATATTGGGGAGCAAATAAACGTTTTTGAACTTCTAACAGTTTTCTTAGTTTTCTTAGCAACTGTTCTAGAAGATAAGCCATTCTATCACAGATACGTTTTAATTTTCAACGTCTCTTGGAAGTTGTTTATAATTTCTACATGCTTTATTTCTTGGAACATTTCTAAGTCAAAATATTTAATATATAAAAGTCTAAAATTAATAACTATATTTTTATTTAAAACCAAAGAAGGGATAAACCAACACTTTCCACTCTCAAAATAAACCGCTCATATGTAATATGGGTTATTATAAGGGATGCTATATAATACTGTTCGAAAGTCTGTTAAAATCATCTTTTTTGAAAGTCATCGACAACTTAAAAACGGTAAATAACTTATCGGCAAATCTTCTGAGCAGGGTTGTCAGATTTTTTTGAGACTCTGCCGCCAAAAAACGCCAAATTTAAATTGTATTTTTTTTTTTTTTTTTTTTTTTTAAGAAAAAATAATATAATAATAATTTTTTTAAGAAAAATAATAAATGATAGAATCAGACGAGAAACGAGAAACTCATAAAATCCTGTTATTGTACGTGTATTTTATAGGGTGAACGATTATTCGACTTTTTGGAGAAATTAAAGTATGAGTACTGAAACAGAGCTAATATTTTCCAAAATTTCCGTTCAAATATTAGTATTTAGTATATGTTTTTGAAATAAAGTGTTATTTTTAAAACCGGTTTTTTGTGTTAAAAGCCAGTTTATATGACGTTCGAAAAATGAATATTTCGAAAAAGCCGAAAAGCCGAAAAACCGGTTTGAAAACCGGTTGAAATGCCGAGTCGAGCACCCTAGTATTTTGCTGTTACCATTACTTTGCATTATAAATATGGCAAAAAAAAAAAATACATGTAAAATAACAGACTTTTATGGGTATTACAACTTCTACATTTCTAATACGCTTTTATCAAGTTATGGCTCATCTTTCTCCTAATAAAATATAGTATTTGGAAAAAATATAGGAAAACATGTTTTGTAATAAATTTTTACAAATTAACCAAATAAATCGTCACCTTGTTTATAAAACGCCAAAAAATTCGCTATGTGCCAAACGGATTAAAAATCGCCACATTTGACAGCCCTGCTCCTGAGAATTTTGAACTTTAAGATCATCAAAATCGGTCCATGGCTGAGTGAAAAAAGAAAACTAGAAAAATAATCATTTTATTGATTGTTCACTTTTGTTCAGAACAATGAAGAGAACAAGCTAGTTCTTTTTGTTTAGTTCTTCATTTTTATTCTGAGCTGTTTGGCTGCGTGTTTTTTCAGTCAATGAACAATCTACAGAGATAAGTCGACCAATGCTTTTGCAAATAAATAAGCTTTTATTTAAAAGTTTTTTATTAGCCTAAAACATTTAAATTATAGCTTATATATATATATATATATATATATATATATATATATATATATATATATATACTCATACACAAATGTGATATGTGATATATATTGTGAAATAATTTAAATCAGTCTTAATACAGCCGAGATATGAGTTAAAAATCAACAGAGATTTTCGAAATTCGTTTTGGTATATCTTTTGGTATATATAAAACAAAAATGACTATCTATCTATTTATCTATCTATCTATCCAGCTTACTGAAACGTTTCTAATTAAACAGTATGTATATATAAGATTCACAACACTTTAACATGTTTTAAATTACCTTAACAGAATAAGCTAGCGAAAGTGTAACAGCCAATGGTAGGCCCTCAGGTACAGCAACAACCAAAACAGTAACACCGATAATTAAATGCTTTACTAGATTATTGGCATATGTATTTTTCCAAGGTCTCTCTTCAATAACAAACGTTTTAATACAGAATTGTATAACTAATATGATAACAGTAAGTACGGCAATTGTTGAACCAGCGTAACCAATTTGAATTGCCAATTTAGTGAGTTTTGCTTGTAGAACGGATTTCTCTTTTTTGTGCCCAGCCTCAGGAGCAGTACCTCCAGTTGATTGCTGTTGTTGAATGTGGTTACCATCAGAGTCAGCCTTTTGCGTAACTGCTTTACTGGGAGCTCTTTCATCGTCGCCTAATTTATTAAAATGTAAAAAAAATATATTAATGAATTTAAACAATATGCTCATTATTATTAGCGGCAAATTTAAATTAATTACAACTTAGAAACCTGTTTCATATGAAAAAAGTTACATAAATTATTTAATATTCAATAAATTTGTTTGATCTTTCGAACGGCATAATTGAAATAATATGTACTATATACATATTTTTGTTTAAGAAAATTACAAATATAAAATGAGTGCAAGCAATTTATGGGCTCATTTTACAAAACGTTCGTTCGTATAAACATATACATACATATGTATGTAAATATATTCTTCATAAATCTCTACCTTTTTTCTTGTAAACAAATTAACATATATTTTTTGAGAATTACTTCCAATGCAACACGTTATGGTTTACCGATTTCCAATCATATATTTCATAGGTCGTTTAACAATTACGGACATAAAAATAACTTTAATATTTTTTCTTCCATACATAGTAGTATGTATCACTAGTAGAATCAAAATATGTATTTAGGTCTAAAACAAAAATATGTGAATGTGATATATGTAAACAAAATTTTCAACAAACCTTATATAAAAGTTATTAATAAATATGAAGAAGTTGATTTATTTCACATTCACTATTTTTTTAATTGTAATAAAAATATACGACATAAGTAAGAACGTTACGTTCTACAAAATGAGCCCATATATAAAGGATTGATTAATTTTAGCATAATCACCTGTTAAACTCTTACTCTTTTTGGCCTTTTTAGCTTCTACACAAACGTCATTACCAATTTGTTCGTTCATTAAAAACGAGAATAACAAATAGATAGATAGTAGTTCGAGCATGTTGAATTATGATCAAAAGTGTTGTTATTTTGGTGGTTGTGGTAGTGGTGATGATTGTGGTCATGGTG
>OW026524.1:12451201-12463701 GCA_932274085.1 Protocalliphora azurea
CATTCTACTTACGTGCATCTTCATCGGCGGGTTTATAAAATGACAAACCAAGTGATACTAATGCCGCTACTTCTAAAATAATAAGCGTTACATCTTGTAAAGCTTCCCATACTAGAGTTAGAAAAGTTTTAGGAGGTTTCGGTGGTATAGTATTAGACCCAAATGTTTCTCTTCTATGCTCAACGTCAGATTTTGACCCACCCAAACCTATATCAGAAAATACATATACAATAAAGTAACGTAATAAGTCCTTTCAATATATTATTAACCTTCATTTGGTGACGTATAAAGTTTTTTACAAATTTCTGTTATACCACCAAATTCTTGAACTTTCTGCACACCCTCGCGACCCCTATGCTCCATGAGCTCTCGCAATTGTTTAAGAGAAATCCCATATTGAGCCGGTCTTCCATCTATTGTGGCCATTTATAACAATCACTAGAAAAATAAAATAAAAATTACAGAAAATTTTAATTTAATTTTTTGAGATATATTGTTGGTTTGTAGATTCTTCTTGACTGATATTGACGTCGTTATAAATTGGCCATATGTGGCTAATAAAAGCAACTATAGCAAAAGTAATGCTTTAATATGACAAAATAAACAAAAATATTTATAACTAAGCAATTAAATAATGAATGTTTAAATGAAAAACAAAAAACATTTACATATTCTTAACAATCTCATCTGAAATAACCTTTCAAACAATGTTGAATGAAAAACTGGATAGGAAAACGGAGGTGTTCTATCTGAGCTATTTAGATGAAAATTATCCACTATCAGGGAAGCCATTAACATTAAAAAAGTTTACGTTACATTGTGGATTAAAATGCTGCATGTAGTCATAAAACCCTTTGTCAGAAACTTCCTTGAGTCCAATTAAATTAGACTCCGATACAATGGACAAGTATCATGGTCTGATAAGTTCAAAGACAACCTCCGGGGATTAGGTGGAAGGAATCAAATTTTAAAAATCTTGTTTTACTTTTTTTAGCACCTGTTTGTCAATAATTTTAAGTTAATAAAGATTTTTTTATTTTAATAGAATAATAAAAAAATTTAACTATTAAAACATTGTCGTTTCCTTATTAGCAGCTCCACGAAATGCAGCTCTGATTACATTTTAAGAAATTTTTCAAAAAAACAAATAAATATAACTTTCTTACTATTTTTTAATAACAAATATTTTTTTTAAATGTCCAGCTTTTTTTATCCCAAAACACCAGCTTTTTGTGGATCTGGTAACCCTACTTAGGGACTAACTAACGATAAACATCAAAATCAGCGCGAACCTATACGAGGTAACCTCAGTTAAACCGCTATTTATTATTTTTGAATGTTAAATTATGTTATAAAAAAACATTAATGACTTCGCCTTATAAACAATAAGTCTCCGAGTGAATGTATAGGTTTCTTGAAATAAGAAGTCTAATAATTATGCTTACTTTTCAAAACATATTTCAGGGAATGTATGCTTAAAAATGTCATCCTACCTCGTCCAACTTTTCTTTTTATTTACATTTTTAAAGGACAACCTTTTATTTTATTCATTCATTTATTCAAGTAATATAAGGCCTTTAGGCCAAAAATATATATTACTTAGTACTAACAATGTCTAAGCATACCATGAATATACAAACTTTAATTATTCCTATAATTACAATTGTATTGCAGCTCTAATGATTATAACGGTTCCTCAACCATAATGAAAAGATAAGATAAAAAAGCAGTTTCTTAAAAAATATGACCAAATTTATAGCAAGATTAATTTTTCATTAATTGTTCGCGTCATTCTATTTTGAAATCAGTTAAATATTTAATAATATCCAAGCAAATATTAAAACGGTCGAATGGGTTAAAAACAATTGATTTTGTCTTCAATCCATTAATGGTCATCGAATCAAGTGATGCCCAATCGGAAACAGTTTATAGCAAACGCAACATCATCAACATAAAAAATAACACTTAATTTGTCAAAAATACTCCCATAATCAATACAGTTAAAAGCCTTGGAGAGGTCAAGAGAAACTAGAACACTAAGTCTGTTCTCATTGACATCCTCCCTAAGTATGTCGGTCAGGTTAAGAAGGAGCGAAGTGGTATTATAACACTGACGTATTGCAATCGATAAATTTTCATAGATTTGATCCTTCACAATGTGTTCCATTACCTTAGATAAAGCTGAAAGGATAGAAATTGGTCTCAGTGCTATCTTCCACCCTACAGGAAATTTTGACGTAATTTAGAGATATTTGAAAACCTTTTTTATAAATCGAATCGAAATATCATCTGTTCTGTAATAGACTAGAAAAATACAGTACTACCAGAATAATCAAAATCAGATATATCAAAGGAATCATGTATATTTGTTCTTCCAGTATCAATAAAATAATCATTAATCATCATCACCAAAACAGCCAGATGTCCTGAGAACTCTCCAACTGACAACACCATCAAATTCACCAAAAAGTTTAGAAAAATGCTGTATTTTTCCATTACGAATGATTCTCTTCATTCTCTTCATGTTGGTATCTATAAAACACTCTCCAATTTCTAGAAGACATCAGTTTTATATGCTAAAAAGCTAAATCCCTTAGAGATTTAGTTAGAGTTATTACACTTGATTTCATCAAGTCATCATCATTAAATTTAACCCTCCTCCGAACTGTAGGAACAAAGAGCAGCAAATCATGAACAAGTGAAAATATCATAACAAGTCAACATCGATCGTACAAAAAATATGAGATTCATCAAAGTGAGACAAAGACCAAAAAGTACCATCATAATCTATAATGGTACTTTATATAATCCTTATACTCAATATACTCTCTAAAATAAGTTGCTTTAAGTTTGAAGCATGCACAAATTATAGCATGACAAGACAAGGCATAAAGTCAATTAATGATGTCAATAGGTGAACAATGTCAAAGTGAGTAATAGGCCTACTCATGTACTTACGTACAATATTAACATTAAATCTCGTGCACATTGAGCGAAAAGTGGCAGATTTTGTTGCATCAAAAAGACTAATTAAAATCCCCGATATTAATATGTGGATAAAAAGAAAGAAGTTAAAAATGCTCTGTTTCAAATATAGATCTGTTTCAAACGTAACAATTTTATGTTATATATTTCTTTATTATGTTACATATTTTATATTATGAAATTAATTTTATGATTAGTAGTAAATTTTTGTCATAATATATATTAATTTCGTAATATATTACGAAATATATATACATATATATGAACCATTTTTTTTTTTCTACATTGGACAGTTATACTAGTTTGACTGCGTAATAAATAAAAAATGGAAACAGATTCTTGCTTTGTACGTTAAATTTCATCTAGTTCACCTATTTTTCTTTAAAAAAGGAAAAAATTTTTGCCCACCAGAGAAATTTATGTTTTCACTTAATTATAGGTATATATAGATATTTTCACTGAATTATGAATAAAATTAAGATTTGTTCATCAACTTTGATGACACATGGCTTATTTTATTCATAGCATTATCAACTTGATAAAGGATAAAAAACTGAATATTTTTCACTTCTTAAAAGAACTAGCGGATAATTTTTTATTATTTTTTTATTTTTTTTATGAAGATTTGACAACTAAAAACGCACATCGGAATCCGCTAAAATTAAAATATTTTCAAATCTAATTTTTTATTCTATCTCTCTATTGGTGTTGCCGTTGTTGCAAAAAATTAACACACTCATATGGCAAAAAATAAAAAATAAATACACTTTATGAGAATATCATTTATTTCTGTATTTTTAATATTTTAATAATATTTAAAATTAATATTTTCGATATGATTGTAAATATAAATGATATTATCATAATAATTTCAAGATTTCAATGTGGTTATTCTGTTTAAAGATATAAAGAAGCAAAAAGGTCGGTCTACCTTTTTCAAATTAGGGTTCGATTTGTTAGGGGAGCTTTTATTGTTTGAACAATAAAGTAAATACACTATTATTTTTGCTATTTTGATATATTTTGTCGGTTTTTTTAACAGGTTTGTAATTTTATTGGAAACTCAATTAATTGTACCAAAAAGCAAGCATTGTACAGGCAGAGAGGAAACTTTAAGGCTTAAAAATTATAGTTGTAATCTTTGATGTATTGCCAAACCCATGGATCAATTTTTACCTTTATCTTTCAGTCAAACGGCTAGGAATGTACGACGTCTCATGGGCAAGGCATTTTTACGAACGTTATAAGAAAAACACTGCCAAGCACATAATTGTCTGGGGATGTTTTTCGTGGTACGATATTGGTCGTATACATCGAGTATCAAACACTATGACATGATTTCAATACAGAGACATCTTAGAGAATACTATTCCGTCACATGCTAAAGAAAATATGCTACTAGAATGGGTAAATCGGCAGAATATTAATTCTAAGCATATATCAAAGATAATGGTGACGTCTTATTCAACTGACCAAGTAAGTTCCGACACCCAAATCTCTTAGAAAACTTTTCGAAGAGTCAAAGACAAATCGCGAACAAAAAATTTCATAACAAAGATCAACCACGACATTAAAAAAAAGTAATAAGAAATATCAATAGAGAATGGATAACATTATTGAAAATAATAGTGGATACACGAGATGGTAGCAAAATCATGAAAAATCCAATTTTTCTGACATCAATTTAAAAAGCATTATCAGTGTCTTTTTTTAGTTGTATCGAGTTGTATTGTTACATAAAATAGACACTTTGGCAAACACTTTCACGTTTTTAAATTCGTGCAAGTTCATGCCCAAACATAACTTTTCGTCTTTCATATTTATAGGTTATCTTGATAAATAACCCATATGACCACAAAACTCAAAAATAACGACAAAAGCATGATTTATGTATATAAAATTTAAAATAAATACCTTAAAATACATCTCTTTAGCTGCAATTTATATTATAAAACATTGTTAAATATTTTGCTTTATATTGCGATACAGCTTTTGTAATTCTAGCTTTATTTTAATAAAAATGTTAAAAATATTTGCGACGGGCGGCAGCGTTATTACCAGCTGAAAAATCAATCATTTGTTTACAAATGAATAAATAAATAAATAACATGACACATCTTAAAGTGATTTTAAACAGCAAATAAAAACTTCTAAAATTAATTTTTATCTATTTTTTTAACATATATATGTTTATATATATATATATATATATATATATATATATATATATATATATATATATATATATATATATATATATATATATACTCCATCTAACAACACTGAAACCATAACTCTTCCATTGTCGATGTCCCAAGTTTAATCAAAATCGTTCCAGCAGTTCGCAAAAGTCCCCACTGTGTAGTGTGATATAAGTAGTTGTGTCATTAGACGAAACTTCATCCTCTTATTTAAATTTTCAGTAAATTATATAATGAATTTTTATAGCACAAAGTTTTTGCTAGAGAAAATTTAAAAAAATTTAAATTCATTTTAAAAGTAAATCGACGCAAGAAATTTAGTGTAGGCATTTTTCTTATCGTCTGTTAAAAATTACGCTAAAAATAGTCTTTCATTCGGTCGATTATGGTAAAAAACATTTATTTATTTACTAACCAAGTAACATAAAAAGCTTTCAAGGCCAATAACATATAGTACAAAAGCAAATTCCTGAATATAATGAATACACTACATTTAGATTGTTATTACAAATATGAAAAATATAAATACAGGTTGTAAAAAACCTAACTAACAATAGCTCTCTAGCCGAAAAAGAAGAACAAAGTGAAGAACAAAAAAAGAAATGTTTAGCACAGGGAATATGGCAACTCAGAAAATTGTTATAATGTTAAAAATAAATGTAACGGCTGCCAACATTAAAAAGTTAATTTTTTCAAAATTTAAACAGCAAATTAATAAACGTGAGGAAAATTTGTGAAAGGGTGTCCAAAAAGTACAAATATAATAATTATTAAAAAAAATAATACAACTTGCGTTAAAGAGATGAGAAATACGCTAACAATTTTAAACGAAATGCATTATTTGAATGTGAAAATATACGAAGTTCTCGTGGTAAGTAATTCCAACTTCTAGCAACCCTAACAACAAAGGATCTCCCAAAATTGCTGCACCTAATTCTTGGAATAACGATTTCAGGATTCCTGCTGGAATGAGAGAAGCGAAACTCTGAACAAAGTAAAGAAGGAACACCATATTTAATAATTCTAAAGAAAAGTTGCAAATTACGGTAAGAAACAAAATGTCTAAATCAACATCCTAGGAAGCTCTGAAAATATCCCGAAATGTGCATCCATATGCGGACATTATAAACATAGCGCACAATAGGGTTAATAATACGATTTAATCTTACAAAAACATAAGCCTTAGTACCAGAAACTACTTCAAGGCCATAAAATGCTTGTGACATTAAAAATGCATAAGATAATCGAGCTATCTGAACAGGTAAATAAATATTAATCGAGCAAATTCTCAAAAGTAAGATCTGATTCATAAAAAATCCTAAACATTTCATCTGATCAACAAACGAAATCCTTTCATCATCAATATATTCAACGCAGGACATTTAGGAGAATTTTTCAAAATAAATATGCAATTTGCCAAACCATTCTACTAAATTTAGCAGCAACAATGCTATAATGGCAACACTGATCGTTCTAAAATCGTTAGCTTATCAAAATATGTCAAAAATTTTGTAGGGAGGGAATTTTAGACGAAATGTAATGATTTTTTCCTCAAACACAGCAAAAAATTATCAGTAAAAGTAAGAAAAAAAATTTAGATATAGGTACATTCACAACTACATATTTTGAATAAAAGTCGTAATTAGTTTTTGATATACCCTTCGTCTAATAATATTGCTTGTCTATTGAAAAAAAAATTTAGATATAGGTACATTCACAACTACATATTTTGAATAAAAGTCGTAATTAGTTTTTGATATACCCTTCATCTAATAATATTCCAAATATATGTACATACTTATATATTTAGAAAACTTCTTCTAATATTATTATTATCAATACATCAATACATAAATTGCTGAGTCATGCTCAAACACACTGAATCCGGCTTTTACATAATATGAGTTAATTTTTTTTATCAAAACACTTCTTAAGAAAAAAGTAAAAAAAAACATAAAAACGCTTCTATACCACAAGGTAGGGTTAAGGATACATATATTTAATTTATACTTGATAAAATGAAGATGAATGAATTATTTATAAAAGATAGGGACACTGCATGTTTAACTATATTTACATATTTTTTTTTTTAGAAAAATTCTGAAAAAATTATTATGAGTTGAGAAAGTCCTTTTTTTAAGAATTTTTTAAAAATTTAAATTTTTATATGAAATTATTGATAAATTTTATTTTATTGGGAGCAGTGATAAATTTTCTTCTTATAAGAAATATTTTATTTTTTAGGAAATTTTTATAGAAAATTTATTTTAAAAACTAGATATTTCTACCCGGCGTTGCCTGGGTTTTCCGAAATATATTTAAAAAACATGCATAATTTAAGTGGTTGTTACGACTTTTATCTATTATAGTTATATTTCATCTTAGTATATACTGAAAAATTTTAGTCGTTATCATTATATCAAAAACACTCACAATTTGTAAGATTATAAATGTACATCTTTCAACCCGAAAAAAAAAAACAATTTTGATTTGAAAACATAATTATATCACTCTGTGTCAACAGAATTATTATAGTAAAAATCTTAGAACAGAACTTCGTTGAAATAATTTTTTTTTATCAAACTACTTAACTGTAGTATTAGTTTAATCAAGAGAACTATTTCTTCTTTCAAAATTACATTAAATTGTTGTTAAATTAAAAATGGGGCGAATGAAATCTGAACTAAGACATACTCCACAGTAGTGAAGTAGTTTGCCTGTTGAATAACCTCCAGTATTTATGGATAACGGGGCTGAAAAATATTTTTTCGAATGTTGCTTTAAAACGTTCGAACGTTTAAAACGGATCCGTCAATACATATCCTACACAATTTTATCTCTCAATTTTAGCTGACTACTGTTTGACAGTTAAAAAAGATTTACGGCAATATTGCTGAAAATATTTTTCTCTGCATTAGAAGAATTTTAAACCGTATATACCTAAATATTTTAGATGTTTGAAACTGGTAAAATTTGGATAAAAAGTTGGAGTAATTAAATATTTTTTCGGTCATATATTCTTTGTTAGTTTAGATATAATATCATTATTATTTATTATTTGGAATAATGGAGTACAAACAATTTAAGATTTTGATAAAAACAATTTCGAAAATGCCCAAAAAATTGGTGAAAATAAAATTAAAAAAAATTCTTTTTGGATCTTCGCATACATTTATTGATCGTTGGGTAAAAGACGTTACAATCTTAAACACACTATCGTTTCTTAAAACGCATTCTGTTTATTAATTACAGCTTTGAATTTTTAGAACATATGTATAGGTTAAATTAAAAATTTTGATATAGATCCACATAAAAATATCTTTTAGAAAAGGAAAATATTTATATTTTCTAAAATAAGTTTTTGATTAGTAGAGAATAAGCTATATCGCCTTTTTTACAAAAATAGTGAAATTGGTTGAGAAACAAAAATTTTTAAAACATGTCAAAAGTGCAGTACTTTGAGAACCCATATATCCGTTTTTGAAGAATCTGTGAGATACGCCTTCCAAACAGACTCTGTTACAATTGGGAGAATTTTTGTGTTAATAAGATCGGCTGCTTAGAAATAAGATGTTTATTTGTCAGTTGTTTCAGCAACACACATATAATATAAATTCAGGTATTCTCCCTATGCAAAATTTTTAGTCATAACAAGAATTTTCGGTTGAAATTTGGAAAAATATAGGCATATAATTTTCTATAATTTAACAAAAATAAATATAGTATTCTGAAGTTTTGGTGAAATTCTATCATTAGATATTAACAATTTAATGAAATTGTATTATTTTTAAGTTAATTACAGTGCACTCGAGGAAACCCGAACACTCAAAAGTGAACGATTCAGAAACGTGAACATATTTATTTTTGCACAGACTATTCTAAAACGTGAACAAAACTTGATAGCTCTAAAACGTGAACAATTTTATTTTTAATTTTCTTTTAATTGGGAAGTTCCGCATAAGAGTTTATTTTGTTTTTATACCTTTAACTACATGTTTACTAAATTTACTCCTTTTATTTTAGTTTCTTTCTAGCCTTTTTAGTTTTTAAACATACTTGAAAAGTCTAAAAGGATCATCAACGAATAAAATAATAATTTGCAGTTACTAATTTTATTTTAACAGTTTTCGTTTAAAAATTCTTGACTATTAATTCATACATGCTAGTGTGCGATCGAAGAGATTCATTACAAAACAATATATTTCAATGTGCATTTGAGACGCAAAGTTTATAGAATATCTTCTATGTGATTGTCTGGCACTCCTTTTAGAATCAAGGCGATCTTGGAGATATATCACTGGGCATTTTATTGGGGTTTATACAGAGTACACGGTAGTTTAGTAGGAAACGTCTATTCGAGGCTCCTATATGAAATTTTAAGGGTGAGTTTTTCTTTTTAAATTTTTATCTGGACTGCCCACGTAACCTAACCTAACCTGAGACGCAGATCCTTTTTAAACGATTATTATTTTTTTTTTTTTTTGTCAAAAAAAAAAGAATAATCTTTAAAAGAAAAGTATCATGGTAAATTTCTTGAAAAATCGAGATGATAATGAAAGAACGTTTAAACTTTTATTTCTTATTAGCAACGAGTGAGTATTTGCATTATATAATTGTCTAGGTAAGAGCTGGAGTGAATATGTCAATTATATCTTATAAAGGAGAAATAGTGGTAAAAAAATGTGATACCAAAAGTTAAAAAGAATAAAAATATTACCTTTAACCCACATATAACCATGACAAAATAAATATAGAGGGATATAACTAATGCATGATAGAAAATTACAAAAACAATCTAAATTTATAAGAGCGATAAAGAAGGTCCCTATGATGAAAAGTTTCTTTGGAACAACTCTAATATAGTACCAAAAATAATACAATTTTTGAAATCACTTTGTCAGAAAATATATGGTCGAAAAAATCATTGTTTAAGTACTAACCAAAGATGGTCCATGCAGTAACTTTCTAAATGAAATTTTTCCTTTTCTCAGCGAAGACAAAATTAAGGAGGAATCTATATATAAAACGGTTAACAAAGAATCTATCACTCATTTCAACGTTAAATGATGTAGAAAAGAAGCTTATAACGTTTGTCGCACGCACAAAAAATTTTTAAGGAAACCATAAATCTCTGCAATATAATTAATTTTTGCAAGCTTATTATAAGATGAAATGTAACATGTCTTTAATAATACATTTTTTGTAATCGCACTAAGACTTTTTCTCCAAAATATGGCAACAATGATCTGCCAGAATGGAGATTCATGCAATACACAGCAATTATTGAGAGATGATATCAAGGCAAATAGCAAACAGAAAAATAAAAGGAGAATTTAAGATAACAATTTTTAAGCCTAACATAGAATTTATACGTACAAATTGTTGAAAAAAGGTCAAAATTAAATGTCGGTGTCTTACAAACGGTGACGTGAAAGGAATTTTTATACACTATATCGAGTATAATGAACTACGTAAAATTATTTACGATAAAATTCTTCTTCCCTTTTGTTGACTTATGCAATTCATAGAATTCGTTAAATTTTTTAATTTTGACATTCGAAAACGTTCACGTTTTCGCGTGAAATATATATATATTTAAATATGTTAAATATTTTGTTACAAAAAGTGTTTATAAAAAGAGGGCGTGCCATTCATTAAATAGGGACTATAGACCTTAGTTAGTGTATGCCAAATTTCATGTGAATCCATTCAGGGGATGCGTCAAAAAAAAAAAGAGAAAAATTATGTAAAATAATTTATTAGAAAATTTTGACGTAAAAAGGGGCGTGATATCCATTAAATAAATTGTATAAGCTATAGCTAATTCAGAACTGTATGTGTGCCAAATTTCATGTGAAGCGATTCAGTGGTTGTGTCAAAAAATGAGCAAAATTAAGTAAAATAAGTTGTTACAAAAAGTAGACGTTAAAAGGGTCTTTTTAGTCTATATCTTATAGGTCTTATTAATCGATTCAGCAGATGAGTCAAAAATGATATAAAATTAAAATTGAGTAAAATATAATTTTCACAAAAACTGAACCTTAAAAAGAGCGTGGCATCAGATCATGATTTGGAATAGCCTAAATTTACTTCTGGGGAACGGAATATCTGTGTGCCAAATTTCATGTGAATCGGTTCAGTAGTTTTGTCGTGAAAGAATAACAAACAAACAGTCTCTTTTATATACATATATGTGTATGTTCATTATTTTAATAAAATAAAGTTTGAAGGCATTGTTTTATGAAATTGATTTTTGAAAATTTCAATTCAACGTTGTGGTGAAATCTTTGATGAGGTAAGTAAATTATTTGCTACTTGTTGATCAGAGAAGATAAAAAATGTGAAAAGAAATGTAAGTAGCAGCATTATCATGATGAAATCCACTGCATAGGATCAAAAGTATATTTTATCTAGGAAAAACTTATTCCAGAATATTTTTATAAAGATTTTTAGCCATTCGGGTGCTTTATTTGATAAGGTCAATAGTAGTTCATTAATGCGATATTGCTGCCTATACCAAAATTTCTTAACGCAATATCGGATCAGACAATTGCTTTGATTTCTCATATCGCAAAAATAAATATCATAACAATAAAAATAATACCATTTGAACCCCTTTTCAACAAAAAAAAAAATGACATTTCTGCATAAAATATTTTTCAGTGTTATGAACAAAATCATTCTTTAATTTAAAGCCTTTTTTCCATCAATCCAAAATATACAAAATAAAACAAACCAAATAAATTTTATCTCGGCTTATTTATTATGAAATGTTACCTCGTAGAACAAGCACGTTTTGAGTTTTTTTAAGAAGATTGGCAAAAAATATTTAAGAGGCCGCTAAGGGTTTACTTACTATAATCTATGTCAAAATACTTCCAGCAAAGTTGCATAAAAACGAAGCAAGAATATATTCTAACGTTGCAACCCGGTCAAAATTTAAATTTTTTCGATTTTTTTTTTTTTTTGCAGAAATTCCAAAATAATAATTTAAGAAATGGTAAAACGTGAATGTATTTTATAAATGATAACAGACAAAGTAATCACCAACATATATTAAAAAATATAATATGGCATTACAATCTACCGTCGAGTCTATACTCAGTGCGAATCTATACAAGGTAGCATCAGCAACATTTTTGGTTACTGTATCTGTCAAACTGCATACATAAAAAAAATATGAATGAATTTGCAATATTGTAGTTTTCGTGCTACTGTTGCCACCTATAAATTTGGGTTATTTTTGGCGTTTGTTTGATAAAAAAAAAATTGTCTAATATAGACTCTACATACACGTACCGGAATATATAAGAT
>OW026524.1:12468701-12520889 GCA_932274085.1 Protocalliphora azurea
TCCAGTAATTATTATTGGTGATACCAATATTAGTACATTTCACAATCCATATTACAGTGATTTGTCAGCAATGTTTCATAATTATGATTGTACAAGTGCTCATTACATGATAACTAGGCCTAGAAGTAAGACATCTATAGATCATGTTTTTAGTAACTTTTCTGGGAGAATTTATATTGATTCAGTTGAATGCTCCCTATCTGTACAAGTGCTCATTACATGATAACTAGGCCAAGAAGTAAGACATCTATAGATCATGTTTTTAATAACTTTTCTGAGAGAATTTATATTGATTCAGTTGAATGCTCCCTATCAGATCATAACATACTGTGCTGTAAATTGAAAAGTAATGTGAGATTTAAAGAATACATTGAAGTATCAAAAATACATTACGCCTATGAAAAAGCTAAAGACTATTTGCAAAATATGTTACCCATTAATTTTTCTTCGTTTAGTATCTCGGCTCTGACCGATAAGTTAGTTTCTTGTATGCAAGATGCTACAAATCATGCAACTGTAGTTACAAAACGTAAAAAACAGTTGAGTTTTGAACTTACACCATGGATAAATAAAAATCTTCAAGAATTAATTTTAGTAAAGCAGAAATTGTTGAAGAAAAGGCGTAAAGCTAAGAATAAGCATAATATGGAGGGAACTATAAAAATAATAAGCAAAGTAATCCGAATTGCTGTTAAGGAGTGTAGAGATAATTATTATGTTAATCATATATGTCTTAATGACTCACTGGGACAGATAATAAATACGGATCAAGCTAAAGTTGATTGTCTTAATAATTATTTTCTTTCATCTGTAGCAAACCTTAAGCAACAAATAGAAGTTCAACCTGGAGATATATTTAATAATTTACGAACTATTTTTCAATAACGTAATCGTTTTTTTCTTGGAAATGTTAGTATTGGTGACATAAGTGAAGTCATATTAAATATTAAAGTTAATAAGAGCCCTGAATATGATAACATATCGCCAAAATTTCTTAAAGAATGTGGAGAAATTATTGCACCAATATTAGTAAATATATTTAACAATTTGATAAGTTCTTCGGTGTAACCTCATGTTCTCAAGGTATAGTTCCAATACCAAAGCAAATGAATGCTTCAACTATTGAAAAGTACCGGCCAATTGCTGTTCTGTCTACAATAGACAAAATTTTTGAAAAACTTTTCTACGATAAACTTTTGATTTATATGGAGGAAAATGATCTTTTTTATGATTTTCAGTTTGGTTTCAGAAGAGGATGTAGTACTGAAGACACTGTTTTGAATGTAATAAAGTATATATGCAATGGCTTAGATGAAGGTTCCAATGGAGTTGCTGGTGTATTTTTTGATATTACAAAAGCGTTTGATCTAGTTGATCATCAAGTATTGTTGCAAAAGTTGTCATTATATGGTGTTAAAGGAAGTGAAATTTTACTATTTAAAAGCTATTTTTTGAACAGGAAACAATACGTGCAAATTAATAATTCGAAAATCTTTACTGGTTCTGTGGATTATGGAGTTCCGCAAAGAAGTGGATTTAGGCCATTATTATTTTAAATTTTCTTAAATGATTTAAAAAATCTAAATTTAACTGGCCAACTTTTTATGTATGCGGATGACGAATGTTTATTCTATCCTTTTAAATATGATATGGTTCTGAAAATCTACGTTGAGAGAGATGCAGCTTTAGTATTTGAATTTGCACGCTTAAGTCGTTTAATAATTAATCCTGACAAAACAAAACTTATTCACTTTAGACCCAATGATTTCAGTCTTACTAATGACTTTAACGTTTATATTGATGGAAAATTATTAAATGAAACACACTCAGTGAAATATCTAGAAATCACATTTCAAAACAATTTGTCCTGGGATCTACACATAAATGATGTAAAGAATAAAATAGCTCCAGCTATTGGAATTTTGTACAAGCTGAAAAACAAATTGAGTGAGAAATCTGATGATGTTTCAATCGTTAGTACAGTCGCATTTAAGTAATATGGAAATTATCTGTGCTTATAACAAATGTAACAATAATTTAATTTTTCATTGTACAGAGATATTTGTAAAACGATTTTACCAATTTCTGGATTACACGAGTTCCAAGTTATATATTAATATGCTTAATATGCATACATTAATATGCTTTTAAATATATTCATAATATCGGCCGCCATACCATATCATTTTTTGAAAATCAATCTCATTTTTACACACGGAATGGGACAAATTTAAGAATTCCAAGGTGTAAATTAGAAAAGACCAAACAACGTATAGATTACATTGGCAGTATAAAATACAATTGTTTGACTTCAGATTTAAAGTCAATTAGTAGATTACCAACATTTAAATCATCTTGTAAAAACTTTTTGTTTAATAAAGTGGAAACGCCTCTGTTGTAATTTAAATTCAGTTGAATATAATGAAAAAAATTGTTTTTTTTTTCTTTTTTTGTTAACTTTATATTTAATTATTTATAACACATGAAAATGCTCATATTCTTACCTTATATTAAATATATTGAAAAAAGTACGGTTATACGGCATGTGGAATAGGTTTTTTTAATAAGTAGTACCTTCTATATTCTTTGTCTGTCTTAAAAAATAATTAATTTTTTCTTAGCGGTCTCTTCTTAAAAGCCTTTGCATTTCTAAAATTTCGCTGGTTCTATCCTTATGACATCGAGTGTATTTTGAAGCTTCGCACATTATTTCATCCATATATTTTTTTTTTTTTTCTCTTTTAAACTTATGAAAATATTCGTTAGAAATACAATAGGAACAAACTTAAGGATGCAAGCGCTTTTGATTTTCCTTTTATATTATATCAACAATTTGAAATAAAAAATTATAATCCGGAGTTCCTCCAGTTCTCAAACCAGAATAGATCAAAAATGCTGCAGCGTAGAATACAACATTATTTCATTCTGGCTCGTTCTTGTCTATGTCTTGCCATAAAGAATCAAATCAACGATAAACCACTTACAAGTATTTTCCTTGAAAACTTGAGATCAAACCTTATATGTATTACATATAAGTACATGTAGTGTTTGATCTCAAGTTTAGAAGTATGCAGCAACACATGCAACAGCAGAGAAATAGTTACTATCAATTTCAGTTTTAAAATTGTATATTTATTTTGGAATCATATAGATTAACCTATCTTTTTAATTAACATAAAATAAATGCTTTTTTTAATATAATATCTTACGACTTATTTTTATTTTGTTGCAATACAATAAGAAATTAAGGAAAGCACGCTAATGGAGTTTAAATAAAATAATTCTAAATAAATGAAAAAATAGCATATTGAACCATTCTCTAAATTAATAAGTACGGTCCATGTCAATTATTGACCTTAAATAATGTACAATAATCGCTGGTTTTAAGAACATTCAAAATCATTCTTTCTCATATAATGATATTTGACATTTTGACATCATTGATAATCTTGTTATTTAGTCTGTAAATGTTTGTTGAAATGCAGATATTAGCCCGCATAAAAAAATTTAATACATACATATATCATTCAATTCAATAAAACATAAACTATAAGTTTTTATTGTAATAACAATACAATTCAAAAAGTAATTTGGCATAAATCAAGATTACCAGTACACTTGTTTTTTAAATAATCTCGATAACGATTCAGTAGCATTTTTATTCGTGATTAAAGTAATGTAGAAAATTTTGCCCGCTCGCTCTTAATTTACAAGTTATGGGTACTTTATGTAATAATATAACAATGCAATTTTCTCCTTCCTCATATAATAAATATGAACAATTCGATTAATATATAAAATGTGCCAAAACATTTACCCATGAGACACAATACATTTTATTACTTTTTATTTCGACTTTTTCTACAAAAGTATCGCTATCTCAAAAATATATCGATATACGGTATTTTCGTATACATCAAATCAGTTAGAACATTTCAAGTTTTCATATGATCCCCATGACGATTTTTACTAGTAATATATTTGTTAATATCGTAATTTATGAATATATATATAATATTGAAATTAGAAAGGTCTTGAAAACGCCTATAGTCATATATAATACAGACATAATTGGAAAGGTCTTGTTCATTTTCATTAAAGAGGGAAGGAGATAACTTTAATTTTAAATCATAACTTAAAGTACCTATAACTCGAAAACTAACAGAGTGGAGAAAAATTTTTATGTAACTTTTATTAACCAAAAATAGTGCTTTTGCCGAAAAAAAATTGTTAAAAAATCTACAGTTCCGGTAATCTTGATTTGTTCCATTAATTGTTTTTAGTACTAATAAATTTCCGGTTGACCTTGTGTGTGCTACTTTATGCTTATTGCATTTTGGAATATAAAGGGTTTATACATGTTTCTGTGCGATGCGTTGGTGTGACATGTTTTTCTGGGTATATACCACTTTTGCAGTAATTAGTTTTATTTATTTATTTTTTTTTTTTGCCAAGCTTTTGCTCATATAGATACATGATTGACTTCACTTTCTAACATTTGTTTTTATTTTTTTTTTGTTGATGGGGCTTTGTTGGGTTGACTTGTGCAATTTAACTGTTTTTAGCAATAACTTTTTAAATGTATTTTTTTACCTTTTATTTTATGTTTTTATATATTAAAATTTTTATTTATGAATTGTATTTTAAATTTATCTGTTAAGTAGAAATTTGTGACCAATTATGGCCAAAAGGCTAGGTTATGAAATATTATTCAAAATAAATAAATTAAATAAATTGTTCACTATGGAATTATTACAACCGTTTAGTTAAAGAATTTTTTATATGCAAATCATTTATTGATTGAAGAGCTTAGTCTTTCATTTTTTAGTTATTTTGGATAACATTTATTGATGTAATTATCATTTTTAATATATAAAATAAGACTTCACTTTTTAAATTCTTATTTAATTTTTTTATATTTATTTAATAAATAACTCTTTTCTCATTCAACAAATCCATGAACCTGGAACAACAATTTCAATATTTATAGCATTATAGAATAAGAAAATTCAGTGAGTAACTATTTTCGTATATAATTAAATCATTCGTTGTATTTTTATTTATATAATTTTTCTCATTCACTAGTCATGTTTTATTTACTTGGTTTTACAAAAATAAAAATCGTATAGCTGTCTTTCTTTAACGCCTTGAGCGGCGTTACGATTTTACTCAATTTGATAAAAATTTGGTAGTTTCTAATTAGATAAGTTGGCATAAATCAAGATTACCAGCACACTTAATTTTTAAATAATTTTGATAACGATTCAGTAGCATTTGTATTCATGATTACAGCAATGTAAAAAATTTTGCCCGCTCGCTCTTAGTTTAGGAGTTATGGGTACTTGAAGTTATAATATAAAAATGCAATTTTCTCCTCCCTGCTATAATGAATATGAACAATATTGATATATAAAATGTGCCAAATCATTAATCCATGGTGAGACAATGATATTTTTGTACTTTTTATTTTGACTTTTTACAAAAGTATCGTTATCTCAAAAACATATCGATATAACTGTACTCTCCTATACATCAATTTATTTAGAGAACATTTCAAGCTTTCATATGATCCCCATGTCACACCCCTAGCCCATTAAATAAGAAAAATATAGCACTTTAAAAATTAATATTTAGAAAAATTAATCGATTTTTACCAGTAATATATTTGTTAATATTATAATTTAAATGTATAATAAATCTTATTTCTTTATCATTTTTACAATTTTGTGAAAAATTAAATAAAAATGAAAAATTATTTAAAAAGAATATCGGCACATAAAAATTTTTTGATTTCCAAAAAAAAAAGTACGACATACATAGAAGAGAAGGCCCATAGAAAAACCTTTTTAACATTAAAAAATTATATTTTAATTCCAACTGTGCTGGTAACCTTGATTTGTTCAAACATTTTTTAAACTCTTGTTTCAATTTTTTGTATTTATAATTCAAATAAAAATGTAAATCAAATAATATTTCTAATTATTTTTTATTTATTTATTTTTATTTTTGAGATTTAAAGACCTTTCCAATTACATCCGTATTATATATATGACTATAGGCTTGTTCAAGACCTTTCTAATGATATCCATATTAGATATATAGTCATAAATTATAATATAAACAAATATATTACGATTAAAAACCGATTAATTTCTCTGAATATTAATTTTTAAATGTATTTTAGTTATTTAGTGGGCTAGGGTTGTAATATGGGAATCATTTGAAAGCTTTAAATGTTCTCTAAATGATTTGATGTATAGAAGATATATTTCTGACGGTACTTTTGTAAAAAAAAGTTAAAATAAAAAGTAATAAAATATATTGCCTTACCATTTGTTAATGATTTGACACATTTTATATATCAATCTAAAGGCCTTTTCAAGACCTTTCCAATGATACCCATGTTGTTTATTTTCATTAAAGGAGGAAGAAGAAAATTGCATTCTTACATCATAACTTAAAGCACTTATAACTCGAAAACTGACAGAGAGCGGGGAAATATTTTTATGTCTTTTTTAACCAAAAATAGTGCTTTTGCCGAAAAGAAAATTTGTTAAAAAATCAAGTAATCTTTCTTGCTAAAGAATTTTATGTGAAATCTCTTTTTTTCAAAAACACTAAAAAATACTTGTATAATTCAAAAATTTCCATTTTAGTTTAACTTAAAATGTTGAGGTTGTTTTTGAAATGTTTATTATATGTATCTATTTACTATGTCATTTTTCAAGCAATTTTTTTTTTACTTTCACATAGTGTAATTTATTTGAAATTCTAAGTTTCCATAATTTGAAGATTTTTTTAATCCTTCTCTCTACAACAATTAGTGTACCACAAGCCCAATAAACATTCATGCACGTTTCTTTATTTAGTAACTAACCACATAATACGTGAGAACTATTGCTAAATATTACGAATTTTAGCAATTTGTCATAAGGAATGTAGCACCAAAGTAATACACATTATTTTTATTAGGTACTGGGTGTGTTATATATACATATATACATGTATATACATATGTATATATAACAAATGTATATACATATATAATTTTTTTTTCTTTTTTGTATTAGTTAATATCAACTAACGTATTTCTTCATCTGTTTATGTTTTGTCGACATTAAGAAAACTTTTCACATATAATAATGTACATCTATGTATATCCATACATAAGTATTTACATCAATGGAATATTGGATTTTCAGATGACTATTACTTGTTTTGATAACAATTAGAAGGAAAAAAGTGTGTTTTCTTGTATGATCTTAAAAAGTTAAAACTTTTAATCAGAAGAAATATGCTTTTTTTTTGACTCTAAAATTTAAAATGGCGTAGCTGCTCGGCTACAAAATGCCAGGATATCAATTCCAAAGAAGCGTCCTCCGCAAAACTTCCATTCGATCTACACTTTCGTGTACAAAGCTAGAGTTCCCGAATTCAGCTCCCTGAGTTTAATGGTCTCCACCAATATCAATCTCAGTTTTATGTGTTGCTGCACAAAATCCAATCTTGTAACAAAATCGATTGCATGTAACAAATGTAAGCTTCGAAAAACCGTAAAATGATACAGATAGACGATTTCAAACACTTAGTCAATGCGGGGGTGAGACTCAATATTCTCGAAGGCCAAACAACAAAAGCCCGCCTGAAATAATTACGGTGACGGGAGAGTTGTTCCCCAACCCAGAAATATACTAACTATACGTCCAGTTTGATTGAATAGAAATCCTTGATTTTTTTTTTATTTTTGTAGTTAAAAATTTTCTTTATAGAAATTTATAATTGACAGTTACATACACACATACGTATACATATATTTGTTGTAAAATTCTGTAGACATATTTTAAAAATCACATCGCTTCATTTGAGATGGATGACATCAACCTACTACCGCGGTCATGAATTGGCGAATTAATAATTTTTGTATTACGTGGGCGGAGGGCTTGTGGGAAGGTAACAATTTTAACAAAAACGATTTATTTTTATTATACCTCAAAGACGTTCTTTATAGCCAAAACCAGCGAGAAATCCAAATGCCGAAAACACGCACACAAAACCTCCACCGTTTATAGACCGTCTTATTGTATGAGCTGTATTTTATTTTAACACTTTCAACAAATCAATTTAGTTTAATAACAATAATGGAATTTGTTTTTATTTTAACACATACACGCGCCTATGTTATCCGCTACAAACGCGCACAAACAGACCTCTCATGTACAATTTGGAAAGCTGACTAAATTTTTTTATTTTATTTTATTTTTATAAAGAGATATTTTTAATACCAGTAAAATTTTATTTTGTGTATATCTTTAACGATAACTATACAGCGTTGCCACACAACAACAGTATCAACTTTTAACGAAAAGCTCAAAAATTAAGAAGCACGCGTAAAAAAATTTATTTTTATCTGTTTAAACAAATTATACAGTGAAAATTTAAAGTTTTTTATAATATGTACATACAATAAATGTATCGGACTAAAATTATATTGTTTAATATAATTATTTAAGTGGCTTATGATATTTTTCATAAGAATTCCCCTTCTAGGATATGAGAATGCTACAATTTTCATATACAACTTTTTTTTGATGTTCTTGGTACACATGAATATCCAAAAAAGAAAAACAACATTTTGCTTACTAACATCTTTGAAAAATTTTATAAAACACAACAATAAAGACAATTTTTGTACTGATAAATTATGTTATGACATGACATTTTTTTAGTTTATTATATACCGTCTACATTACACATGAATTGGTATTTCCAACTTCATGTTAACGGGTGGAGAACACGTACATGAGAAAATTAAATTTTAAATTGAAATTTTTACGGAAAATTTTTTATTTGTATTTTTAAAACATTGACTCATTTTGCGCTTAAAAAAAGGAGCAAAATATTGAAAAAAGAACAATAAATTTGACAACTTATGTTCAACATTATTGCTCAACTTTGTGATTAAACATTTATTGTGAAATAAACTGGTCAATATATTTCTAACTGGTCCACACGTAACACATTAAAGAGAAAGAAGAATTGTCAAAATAAAATTGTCTACGTGTATACTAGGGGTTATTAAAAACTAAAAATGATGGCTAGTGCGTTACAGCAGTTTCAATAAAAAACCATGTCTAGTATAAGTAGAATTTATTAGTATTATTGCAGCGTCAATACAACACTAACAATAGGACCATGTTTATGGTAAATATGGACATCTCAAGTATATGTTAATGTTTGAAGTTTACCTAGTGTCTACATTAGGCAAATTTATATCAAAACAAACGTCAAAATCTGTGCGAATATATACAAGGTAACCTTAGTTAAACAGCTGATTATTATTTTGGTTGTTACAGTTGTCAAACTGCATAAATAAAAAACAATAATGAATACGCCATATTGTTGTTTTTTGCAACTATTGCCACCTCACACAAATTCGCGTTAAGTTTGACGTTTCTCATGATAAAAAAATCTCTAATGTAGACACTATGTTAAACATGGTTGTTAAAGCATATGTTTAGAAAACGGACCCAATAGCGCATGCAGACTAAACCACTGTACATACTATCAAAATGCTATGAGCAACAAATGAGAAAATGAAGTAGAGGAGTAAATGAACGAAGCAAAAAATATTACATATGAATATAAAAACAATTTGACAGTTTCTCGAGTTATGTACCAGGCCTGTCAGATGTGCGATTTTTCGCTAAACGTGGCGATTTTTAATTGCTTTTGGCGACTGAATTTTCCGTTTGGCGACATGGCGACTTTTTTGGCGATATATAATATGGTGGCGATTTGTTTGGCTAATTTTTAAAATTTTATTAAATAATCAATTGTGCAGAAAAACTAATAAATTTTTTTACCAGAAATGGACTATTTTTAGTAATTGCCTTTATCTTAGTTTACAAAATTTTATTCCCGAAAAATATATTTTACAATACTTAAGTGTGTATTAAATGTTTGATAATTTATTTTCATCATCTTTCAAATATATTAAGCATATTAATGATTTCGGTCACAATGAAATTAACGTTGATGAATAAATTAATTCTTTGAAACAGTTTATAAGTTTAATAGGACCAATGTTGTTATATAATGTTAGAATTATTCTTTAAAAAAAATATAATAAAGTTCAATAGATTTTAAAAGCTGATTACCTAAAAAAGGGCTATATATCAGAAAAAGGTATTTTAAGTTTTTTTTTTCAATTATGCTGTGCTCGAAAATAAAAACAATATTTTTTAACAATGTAGCCATCTATTGGGTTAAAGTAAAACGACGATGCTAAATTTAGTAGTGTTAAATATTTTTAAAGGCGCTCGTTTAATTTTGAAAGGCTAAAAAAGGCTCTAGGAAAATTAAGTTTTCCCTCTTAAATTTAATAATTTACTCCCGTGTTCACAAACAACTTTTAAATAAAATAAATAAAATTTTTAATAGAAATTTTGACTAAAATTTAAAATTGCTTGTTGAATACGATGGTTAATTTTTGAATTTAAAGAATATAAAAAATTAAGATTCCATTGAAGTGTGCGATAATTAATTCTTATTATCACATATATTTTAGACGTTAATAAACAAAATTTTAAACTCGCAAAAAATATATAATATATATAATTCTATAATTCTGTATGTAAGCTAACTAGTGCAACTTTTCAAACAGAAATATAAAAACATTTAAAATCGCGTTAAAACTGATTTAATTTATGAATGGAATATGTATTCAATCAATTTATTTTTTAATATACATAAATAATGTACCTTTTATTTTTCTAATTTTCAATTAATTCACTACTTCCATAATTAAGTTTAAACCCAAATATCGCAAATACGAGCGCTGACTTCGAAAAACCGTTGTGACCATTGAATTCAGCTTTATCAGTAGAGTGCCCATTTTATTAAAATTTGCAACTAGCACAGTGTTATTATTAGCTATTGCAATTATTATTGGTTTGTTAAAGCTAAATTTACATTTAAGAATTTGTTAATTTTTTAGTATTTCTTTAAAATAAATGAATAAAATTTTAAGTTGGCGATTTCTGATCAACAATTTGGCGACAGAGGCTCAAAAAAATCTGACATCCCTGGTATGTTCATGAAAAATCACTTTCATTACACTAGTCACGTTTTCATTACACTAGTCTATACTAAACAAATTTTTATCAAGAAAAACGTAAAATTTTTGTCATGATAAAAATTTGCCTAATGTAGACTGAATTTGTCAGTATTATTGCAACGTTAAAACAAAATTGTCAGCACTCGAGCACTGAAAACTATGTCTTGTCGTTTTTTGGTAAAAAGACACCATATTGATTGTTGTTGGTACTTTTTAAATGCTTTATTATGACATGCGTTTTCTCCTATAATAGATAGAGATAAAAAATTATCTGTAAAACAGACAACAATTTACGTTTGTTTTGAAAAATTTTTTTTGTAGTATAGACTTGACGTAATAAATTACAATCCCCATACAGTTATATCGGAAATGCTTTTAGTTTTTAAAAATTGAAATTGTTTAAGTCTTTCAAAATTTAATTTCTACCCCATATATTTGAATTAAGCTACTCGGATTTAATTATTCCTTCTATTGGTATATAATACCCATATGCTTCCTGAAAAGAGTTAAAAACAATAAAGCTCGAGTTCTTTAGGCTCATTAGTTGAGTGTTTACTGAGTAGATTTAAGATTGTATATTCAGAGCTAAAAAAGTACTAGCTCGGAAAATTTTTAAAATCCAGTAAATAACCATTTATTTGAATCACTTACTTAAAAATGACTTATATTTATTTTTGATGGGATTTCTTTAATGATTGGTAACATGAATTTATTTATGCTTTTGTACTTATAAAATGTGTCGATGTTATGAATAAGAGTTGAAAAATATTATTAGACCTTATAACAATAACGTCGAATCTATACTAGTCAAATTTTTATTAAGGTGGACGTCAATTTTTTGTTAGGATAAAAATTTGTCTTATGTAGACTGAATTTGTCAGTATTATTGTAGCGTTCTGGCAACTAGACGTGGCTTGGTAAAAGACGTCATTTTGATTGATATTGTTACCTTTTATGTTTTCCCCTAACATAGTGTCTACATTAGAGATTTTTTTTATTATGACAAACGTCAAAGTTAACGCGAATTTGTGTGAGGTGGCAACAGTTGCAAAAAACAACAATATGGCGTATTCATAATTGTTTTTTATTTATGCAGTTTGACAACTGTAACAACCAATATAATAATCAGCTGTTTAACTAAGGTTACCTTGTATATATTCGCATTGATTTTGACGTTTGTTTTGATAAAAATTTGCCTAATGTAGACACTAAGTAAAGTTAATAGGGATAAAAAATTATCTGCAATTCAGACAAACATTTTTTGTATAGTCTCGATCATGGCGGAATAAAGTAGGTGCAGCAACAACAATGCGGTAAATTTATTAATTTTTTTATACATGGAGTTTGGAGGGTAAGCAAAAATTTAGCTTATATGGAGTTTGACAGCATTAATAATCAGCTGATTAAGTGTGGTTACCTGTTTTAATTCGCCTCGACCATGGCATATTAACATGGTATAATCGTCAGGAGAGAGGTGTACTGTGATATAATTTTTTTATGTGAATTTTGACATTTACTCTACACTAAAGTCCATATACAAAAACCAATCAGCTGGGTCTATGATTACATCTGCTCAGTTTGCCCTGGTTTCGAAATAATAAACAATTTAAAGTTAATGGTTGCAATGAATTTTATATACAAGTAAATAATTTTAAGTTCTTTACAAGGTTTTACAAAATTTATTAGAATCTGTCATGGTTCAAAAATCCATTGTAAATCATTTCCATACAACTTTTTAAAAATTATTGGTCTCAAATGAATAACAAATAATTTTTGTTTCTCACTATTTTTGTAAAAAAAAAAAATACTTTTATGATAATTTGTTCATGGGTCAAAACCTTTAGTAGCAATTTTTAAAATACCTTTTTAAAACCGAAGGTTTCTAAATATTAGAAATCACTGTTTTCTTAAATTGATTTGATAATAACATTTGGTTTCAAATTGAGAAAATGCCATTTTCTTCGAGTATTAAATTATTTTAAGGTTTAGGAATTAATTAAATAATTTTCGATATCAAATTGATAGTTTCCCAATTGATTTGTTGTTTCGAAAATTCGGTGGGTCGTTTTCAAGTTGTAACGTCTCAAGAGGTTCGTGAAGCAAGAGCTTGTGAGAACCTCTGCTTAAGTGAAAAAACAATTAACGTTGTCTGTTTGTTATAAATGTATTTATCGATTTTGAATACACTTCTAATTAAATTATTATAAAAACTTACATTGTTTACATTTGTTTACTTAATGCAACCATACTGGGTTTACAAGCAAGAAGTCCAGTAAAATTTTTAAATACTCAATTTATGTATCTTTGTATTTTTATTTTCTAATTTGGGCATATTTTTGGGTAATTGAACGCAGGTTTTGATAGAAAATAAACTTTATAAGAAAAGCGCAATGCAGTTTAAACCCATTTTCATAACATTATAATAATTAAATTTATAAAAGTATAAGTTAGACAAAAATGATCAATACGCTAAAGGTCAGAACATCAAAAGGAAGGAAAAAAAGTAGTTGTAATAACCGAAAATAGATAAAGCATTTGTGTTTAGAATATTAATTTTTTATGAACGTATGTATTATAATTATGGAGCCAAAATTTCATTTGATCTTTTTTTCAAATAAGAACAAACCTAATAACTACTTACGATAATACTAGCTCATTAACATATCCATAATCAGAATTCAAATATCCCAATGAACTTAAGGAGAAGAATGATACATCAATATGTATCAATATCGGAATTGCTTCAATGATTTTTCTGTTACCATTATCCATATACATGAGTTATGAAAAAAACTTGCCGTTTTTACTCCTTATTATTTTATTATTATATTTTTAAGAATTATTCAAATTTTTCACCTTGAATCAGAAAAATATATGATAATATCTTATTATATTATGTTCATAAGATATTACATCAATATATTATATTTCCATTTTCTCTTGTAATCGGTATTATTTTGGTTTAAGCAAATTCACATTACGCAGTAGTGTTTCGCAACGAAAAGTTCCCTTCTTCATATACATATGTTGCAGGATTTCTATTAATAAGAAATACATTTCTTTATAAGATAGTTTTTGTATTGGAACATTTAAGTCTTTAAATCATGTTCTTTTAATATTTTTAATTTTTATTAATTTTATTTTTCACATGTTATCTTAAACTTACATTAATATAATTTAATAGAAACAAAAAGAATATAATACAATACACAATACACAGCCTCTTTACTGATGAATTTAACGTAAATGACTAAATATCTTTAAACTTATATACTGACTATTTGTATGAAAAATCATTGGCGAATTGTTGTTGTGTTGCTGCGTTATTTTCTTATTACAATTTTAAAAATCTGCAGAATTAACAGCAGTATCACTATCTTTTATCTTCTTATCATTTTGTTGTGATTATCAGAATAAAATGTATGTATTTGGTTATGTTACCACTGCAACATGGCATTCCTTACTCCCTACATTTTTCCTCAAGAGAATATACATATTCGATTAGTTTATTCTGGTGTATGTTACTGGTTTTAGGCTGAGAGATTCGTCGTATGATTTTAAAGAGAGAAAATAAAATGAAAAGCAATCCTTGTCAACAAAGTATGATAAAATCATCGGTGTATTATTCTTATAGTTGATAATATCAATAATATAAAATAAACATTTTATATACATATGTATGTAGACTATGATATAGCTGAAGGTATATATTTTAATACAAAACTCTACCAAAAGTTATTGCCCATAGTTTGAACATTTTCGTCCCATACGATTGAGATGTATGTAGGTACTTTAATGCAAATATTAAATAGAGGGTATTACATATTCGAATTAGATGATACTTTAATTATTTTTACGTGTTTTAAAATATTTAACTAATGATAAATCCGCTTACAAAATAATGTACTACGACGACAAACTACCTGACATTTCAGATAAAAAATGTAAACAAATTTAATTAACTCCATAACAAACTGATGTGCAGGTAATAACATAAAACTTGAAAATTGTTTTCCGTAATTTTATGTAATTATGAATTTTTTCAGATTATATAAAAACTAAAGTTATGATTATAGGTGACCTAGTGAAGGAATTATCTTTTATAATTCCTACTGTTGCAAACCAGGCATGTAAAGCGAAACCGGATTTCGCAAAGCTCGAGATTCTGGATTTTAGAATTTTAAATTCTGGATTAGAGAATTTTATATCAAAGTCTCTCTATTTGAAAAGTTTTTATTTCTTATACATTTATAAATACAGTGTTACTTATAAATGTATAAAAAATGGAAACATTTTTATATACTTTTAAAGTGATCTGGTTGTAGAGCATGATGAGTAGTTACTTACAATTTTTAAAATCTCAAAATTTCAATTTCTCAAAATCTGAAGCTTTCGACAAAGACTTCACCAATTTAAAAAATTCTTAAATACATATTTTTAAAAGGATTTTAAATTTGTAAACGAAAATTTGGGCTTTAAAAATATGTATTCGTATTATTACATTAATCCAAGTTTTTCCAAACTATTATCAAAAATGAACCGTTTATTTATTTATCTTTAAAGGTTTGCGTTTTAATAAATTTAAAATTATTGGTAACGAATAACATGAACATGTCAGCCCAATCAGCATTATTAACATTTTGTTTCAATAAATATGTTTTCTATGACATCAAATGAACTTACGCCACTTTCGAAATTACTAAAAAGTTCCTAATTTTGAAAGGAAATAAATTGATGTTTAGATGGTGTTACTTAGACAATACGTATTTGAATTATTTTTTAACCAATTAATGATTTTTTACATTTAAAATTCTCGTTTTTTAAAGACTTTTGACGAAATAAAATCTTGCATCATTATATTGTTCTTTAGTGACAAAGAATAAATTATTTTTCCCTAACACCACTTTTACAAGTTTGAAGTCCCAATTATTAGATAGAAATGATTGCCACTATAATAAAAACATTTCATTTGACAAATTCAATAATTTTTAAAAATGTGAAAATAAAAGTTATATTGAAGTGTAAATTCATTTTATTAAAGATTTCCTTTTTTACATAAATATACATCTTAACAAAGCAATGTACTGTTATAATTATACACAATTGGTAAAAATAAATAACTTAAAAATGTAACATGAAAAAAAAAAAACATTAAAAAAATAACATAAAAATGTAACAATTATAATGTCAAACTCGATTTTTTTTTTTGGTAAGTGGACTTAGACCATTTTTAAAATAAACGGCTCATATATCTGACAATTTATTTTTTTTTGTCGATTTTTACCTTTAGCAACACTTGTTTGTATTACTTTGTTAAAAACTATATAAATTTATCTTCTTAGAAAGCTTTTTCATTACGAATAAAAAAGGCCTTATTTGTTAATATCGAAGAAAATCTGTTAAAATTACAATTTTTTAAATACATTTTGACGATACAAATTAAATACAAAATGTTAAAATTTTTTTAAATAGTAGTTCAATTCATATTCATACATTTACTCATATATGAGTTCTTATAAAGCGAGTCCAGACTTGACAATTTTTTTTATGAAGAAAAATGTCAAAATTTTGTTAGGATAACAATTTGTCTAAAGTAGACACAAGCAATTTTAATGTTTTCATCGATTCGAAAAAAAAATCGAACTACTATAATTGAATTTTGCTTTAAAATTAGTCAAAATCAAAGTGATTAACCAGGTTTTTTTATTGTTGTCAACGAATGGTAAATGTTCATGGTTGCGTAGAGGTGACGAATGTTTTCATTACTAGCCACCTGATATAATGTGTAAGATTTTTCTGTCAGAGAGTATCAAATTCGGTCTCTGAGAGAATTATTTCATATGTACACTCAAATATTAATATTATGAGAAGTATTATTTTTTGAAGTTACAGCTGTCAAACTGCCTATTTAAAAAACATTAATGAATTCACCTTATTGTTGGTTTTGTTCAACTGTTACTACATTCTATAAATTTGCGTTGATTTTGACGATTGTCTTTATAAAAATTTGTCTTGAATAAACTCAACGTAAACATAATATTGTTATTATCACAACTAACTGCTTTATTTTGACAGCGCATTGTTATCATTTCAACTTATTAAATAATCCTATGAAATCCCAATATAAAGACACATACACAATTTTATTTTTCATATATTTATTGTTATATAAACTTGAACAAATATAATTTTCTTTGCAACAACGGCAACACCGACAAAGAGGAGATCGTGCTACAGTTTATCATGGGCACACACCGACAGTTAACAATCGCGCTCACGGGCGACTCGTTGACCACATGGTGTGAGACCAGCAAGGGACGATACGAACAAAAGACGTCAATAACGACACTAGACTAGGTAACCCTCACAGATGACCCCAATCACTCTAGAAGGGAGTACTGATCAAGTGAAGCACACAGGACAAATACAAGCCAACAACGACGATAAACTAGGCAAAGCCTACAGGAGCCACAGCAACCGCACATCAGCAACCGGGATCGACAAGAACAACCGCAACAGCTGGAACAGACATCACACGCAGAAGAGGCATCATCGGCGACATCGGAGTAAACGTATCCAACCTCGCTAAAGTCCTACTGTTCTCTAAGAACCTACTATAATCCTATCCCGCCCCGGTATGAGTAATACCCATACTACCTAAATCCCTAATGTCTTCATAGTATGGACACGTAAGAATTACGTGCCATGGATCTTCCTGTCTCCACGTGGACCAAGTTTATTTATATAATGATATATGTAAGTTTGTTTTGCTATCAAACGTCATTTTGTTGTTTTTTATGTTCAATTAATTAAATATAACACGAAATAAAATGAAATTAAAAAAAAACTTTTACTATTAAATTTTGACAACATACCTCGACGAAAAACAAAAGAAAGTGATTTATTATAATAAAATTTTATCTACGTGTTTCCATACAGTTATTCAAAAACAACAATAAATCGAATTAATTGATGTTTCTTGCATACATATGCAGTTTGACAGCTGTAACATCCAAAAAGACTAATCAGACGTTGAACAGAGTTCACCTTTTGCCTCGATTTTAGCGTATGTCTGTATTATATTTAACTTTTATCTACGTTAATAACAGCGACAGATATATGCCTCTTATAATAAACTATATAAAAAGCACCAAAAACAACCAAAATGGCGTCTTTTATCAAGCAACGTCAAGATAAAGCTGCCAGTACTCGAAATCTGACAATTTTGTTTCGACGCTGCAATAATACTGACAAATTCAGACTATACTAGGCAAATTATTATCGTGATAAAATGTTGACTTTGTATTAATAAAGCCCAATAGATATTCTAAATACGCAGAACATTTTAGGCTGAAAACTAGTTTCAGATATTTTGATATTCTCTAGTAACGGTAATTTAGGCAAAATTTTCTTCTCTTGATACTGCGATTCCTACGGGACCCTACAGTAGCAATGATAGAGAATTCTTTTTTGTAATAAGAGTAATTGACAGTCGTTAGATAACTTTATTTTTAAGCAATAATGGAACAATAATTAATAGAACAATTGAACCAAATGGGACAGGGAAAATATTCCTCGACCGAACGTACCTCAACCGAACATTTCTCAACCTAACGCGATGGAAAACGACTTGGTTAGGGAAATTGTGAAACAGGTCCTTGATAACATGAACAGGAACGCTGATGATCCGACTGAGTTAGGTGGTAAATGTAGGAAATGTGAAGGACTTAGACAAAATACCTGATATGGTCAAATGTCTGAGAGAGTTCTCAGGACGCCCAGGAGAGTTTAACTCTTGGCGTAAGACAGTGGACAGGATCTTCAAAGTTTATAAAAATTTTAAGGGATCTGAAACAGAACACATTAATTTGAAAGTTTTTGGCCAGGATAATGCCGTCGTACAATTAAAAATTAAGAAACATACACCTCTTAGATAGTTAATGAATGCCTGCTGTGACAGAGCGGGTTTATCTATGCAAGTAGTCCGGTTTCGTTTTGATGGTCAACCTATAAATGAAAATGATACTCCTATATTCATTTCCAAGGAGCGAAACTATTGAAGTTTATCAGCAACAGACGGGTGGCGACAACACAACTATTAACTTTTTAATTTTAATAACATATTCTTAAACAAAAAATACAAAAAAATAATACACACAATTAACTTTATTCATAATAAATATAAAATGAACTCATAAAAATGGAAAATAATTTTTAATATATTTAAAAAAATATACAAAATGTAATATTAATTTAAATCTATCAAATCATATAGTTGGCAAATTTAAAATTAGAATTGCCTCAATTTTCTGAGAATATTTTCATGGAAAATCGAGTTTAAGAGGAAGACTTACATAATTTGGAAACCGTTTATAAAACTAGAAAATGCCAATATGAAAAAAAAAAATTGTTAAAGATTTTGCACTCACTACCGATACCTCTGACTTTGCAATTGGTGCGGAACTTTCACAAGACAATAAGCCTGTTACTTTTATCTCCAGAACACGGAGGAAAATTATGCAGTAAATGAGAAAGATATGTATATGTATATATATACTGATGACCAACCACTCACATACGCATTGAGCTCTAAAAGTGCAAACTCTAAAATGAAACGATGGAAATCGATCCTAGAGGAATACAATTATGTGTTAAAATATAAGCCAGGTTATTATAATGTAGTGACAGATGCTCTATCAAGAGTACCAGCTCAAAGTAATGCACTAGCATCCACCGTTCATAGTGCCGACAGTTTATCACATAAGTTAATAACATGTGCTGAGGTACCAATCAATGTATTCAATAATCAGATATTCTTCGAGCAGGGTGAAGTATCGTTATATCAATTTAAAATCGTCTTTCTGACCATACACAGGCATATTATAACCGAACCATTGTATAACGAACAAATCCTTATAGCACATTTAAAGAGATACCTTAATCCATCTGTAATAAATGGAATCTACACAAGAAAAATAATAATGGTTATTATTCAGAAATTTTATCCACAACATTTCGGTAACTACAAAACTCGCTATACCCAGAAAATTGTCAATGTCATTACAGATGTACAGGACCAAGAAAATATTATTTTAGAAACACATCAGCGCGCTCATAGAAATGCATTAGAAAACAAGCCACAAATTTTGGAAGGAAACTATTTCCCAGGGATGCTTAGTAAAATAAAGAACATAATAGTTAACTGAACAACGTGTAAAGAAAACAAATATGATCGGCATCCTAACCAACCAAAATTAGGAGAAACTTCGTTACCAACATACCCCGGTCATATCGTTCATATGAATTTATTTTTAGCAGAAGGGAAAATAATTTTTACGGCCCTTGATAAATATACTAAATATGCACAGATAAGAATGTTGAAAAGTAGATCAATAGCAGACATTAAGCAACCAATTAGAGACTTAATATGCAGTTTCGGTGTACCAAAATACATAGTAATAGACAATGAACCATCATTAAATGACTAATAAATAAATCAATGAAATTCATGATGGAGGACGAATTGAGAATATCAGTTTTTACGACACCCCCATACAAAGGTCAAGCTAATGGATAAGTAGAAAGATTTCATTCGACAATAATAGAAATAAAGCGATGTATTAGGGAAAACGGCGGACATAGAAACTTTGAAGAACTGCTAGAACAAGCCGTCTCAGAATACAATCATAGTATCCATTCGGTTACAGGGAAAAAAGCCTATTGAATTATTTTTCGGACAAAACGTTGATTTTACACCAGATGAAAGAAAAGACAAGACGCGACAACTCAGAAAAACTAAAGAAGAAACAACAGAAAGATATTCAATACCATAATAAAAATAGACGAGAACTGAAATGTTACTTGCCAGAACAAATAATTTTTGTTAGGAGAAATAAGATGTTAGCCACGAAGCTTTCTAAACCATACACGAAGGAAATAGTCAGGGAAAATAGGAACAGTACTGTCTTTAGAGGAAAAGGACAGATAGTACGTAATTAGTTAGGTCATACATCTCTTTGTTACTCCTTTCAAATATTTTTATATCGCTATGTTCCACAGACGTGCAGATCCTAGACTATTCGAATGCTCAGCTAATTACAATTGAAAAAGAACAAGCCAGACTACAGACGGGATATTTTAAAATAATTCATGAAATTGACTTTGAAAAATATACTGACATAATGGGCAATATCGAAAAGTCTATAACAACCTCAAACGTTCAAAATAGTCCTCACTACCTCTCATATCCTTGTTAATATTGCAAATAAAAACACATTTAAGTAATTTAAAAGTTAATAAAGTAAAGAGATCATTAGATTTTTTAGGTAGCGCTTGGAAATGACATTATTTTAGATATATCCCTTTAATGTGCCCTCAACAGTAACGCTATAGGAAGTGCCTAAATGAATGGCTTAAAGTGGTGTCTTTTTCGTGAGACACAGTCACAACTTAATATCATTAAAGCCAAAGCATCTTGTGATCAATGACGGTTTCAAGCTTACAATTGAAAATCATTATGGCACGAAGTAGAATTAATTTGCAAAAATTTTATAACGCATTAAAAACGATCTAAAATTTTGCTTAATATATATTAGTATTTTTTCGTATTATACGTGAATTTAAATTTATAATAAGTTTGTCGGTTCACTTTTAGTTTAGTGAAAAATAAGTCTCTTGATCATAGTTGCCAGATAAATTTGGTCCAAAATCGTCAAAATCATGAAACAACTACAAATCGTCAATATAAAAAATTATGTTTTTGCATGTTAATGAACATTTTCTATGTTTTTTTTATGAAAATGAAAAGAAATTAGTAAAATTATATTATATTATATTATATTATATTATATTATATTATATTATATTATATTATATTATATTATATTATATTATATTATATTATATTATATTATATTATATTAATATAATTAAGTTATGAATGATTGAATATGAATATGTAATTTTGTATGACTATCAAACAAAACATAAGTTTTTTACCTTGTCTCTTAAAAATATATAAAAAAATACAAAGGCCTTTTTGTAAGTCAATCGACGATATACGATATTTAATTTTGAATAAATTCATCAAAAATGACTGGATACTTAGTACTGCTGTTTAAGAATTTCTTCATATTAAAATTAAAAGTTTTTGTAAATATTTCAAAAAGATTTGGCCTTTTGTTAAGTGTTTATTCGCCATTTCATAATAAAGGCGTACGTAATTGAATCGAATATAATATTATATTGGTTCCCATAAATATTTTTTGTAAATAAACCATTTACATTGACAAATTTAAGAAGATTTTTGTTTTAATTATTAAAAGTTTCTTTTCTTTTAAAGAAAAATGTATAAAAATTGGTGAAAATAGTTCTGAATCTCCTTTAAAAAATCGTTAAATGGCCATTTTTAGAACCAAAAATCTGAACAAAAAAGCACATCAAAACATGATACAATAAGTTAGGTAGCGACAACTCTACAACACCAAAAACCATGCTACTAGAAGTACAGAAATCTCTTATGTCAACTTTTTGACATTTCACATGTCAAAAACACATTTGACAGTTCACGTAACAAAAATTGGTAATAAGAAACAACAACAAAAAAGTAAATAAAAAATTTAAACAAAGATTGCAAACATAAACATAATTTGACACAATAGATTTTTGAACACAAGCTGTCAAAAAGAAAAAATTTTCAGCTATTTAAATATCATTACCTGATTAAGCTGCCTTGGCCAAAAAACATACATTTTGTTTTTGCGTTGAAATCTCTTGTCCACCTTAATTTTGACATTTCACGTAATTAAAAAAGTAATAAAACGCAATAACACAAAAGTAAACAAAAAATATAAAGAAAGATTGTAAACATAAACCACAATTTGATAATACAGATTTTAGGACACAAGCCGCTATATTGTTGCCAAAAAAGAAAAAAATTCTCAACTGTTTAAATGTCTCTACCTAATTAATCTAACTTGCATCAAAAGTATTCATGACGTGTGATCGCGGTGTCTTTAATATTTCATAAATCGTCAAAGCACAACCAAGGCGCTAATTCAAATCGTCGAAAAGTTGTACCAATCTGTAGCTGGTATTATAGCTTATATCGGAATCAACCGGCATTAAAAAATTACGGCGACTTTAAACATTTTTTGGCTGTGTATTTTTGTTATTGATTTTATAATATAATTAATATTTCCAACTTTTTATTTATTAACATAATTTGAATAGTTTTTTTTGTGGTCAGATTTGAAAAATACATCAATAATGCGATAAAAAAAAAATATTATACAGATACAAAAACGTATTAGAAATAGAATATTTATTAAGGAAGATAATAAATACCAAAAATAATAATATTGATTAAGTTAAAATAGACATTTTTTGTTTGTTTTGTTATTTTAAATTCATTAATAGAAATATATGAATGCTATAACGCTATTAAAAATAAAAAATATTTATTAATTATTTTTATAAAAATATTTTGTGTATAGATATTATTAAAAGTGTCATATATACAATAAATTGGAAGTATAAAAGTTTAAAGGCGCATATTTCTGAAAAGAGGCATGATATTGACTTGAATCTTTTTGCAAAAGATCGAAAATTATATATGCTAAAGGAAAGCTTAATTTGGAATATTAAAAATTCTTTCGCTATTTAGAAATAAACCAAAAAAGGCCCAATTTGGGGTTTTTGGAGAAAATAAAAATTTTTTAATTGTAATAACATATTTGTTTATAAAGATATCTTAATGAAATTTACAGAAAATGTGGATCTTAATAATATAAATAAAAGCGCGTTAACCAAATTTCAATCAGGGGTAGGGTAGTTTTCCTGAATTCCCCCCCCCCAAAAAAAAAAAAAAAAACTAATCAAAATTCCCAAAAATGGGATTTTTTACATTTATGGCTATAGAAAGTCCCGTAGATTTTGATTTAAAACTTTTAAAAACATATTGAAGATTCTTAAAATCAAAACTTTCATATAAAATGGGTCGAAGTTATTGGACTTGTTTTTTATCTTAAAGTCATCTCTGTGAAGTTGCCTTTCAGAAAAGTATAAAATTATTATATGTTGCTAAAGAAAATTTTATTTTCGATAAAAAAGAGTGTAGATACTTTTTTGGCTAAAAAAGCATAAAAAGTCGTCTTTTTTGCAATTTTCAAATTCAAAACCGTTTATTTTTGGACTCGGTAAAGATATCGACTTCAAATTTTTTTAATTCAATAGATAATTTTATTCTTTAACTAGTTAAGAAAAAAACTAATAAAATCGGTCGGAAATACTAGGATATATATGAAAAAAACTGGACCAAGAACATGCAAAATTATGGTGCTTAAAAATTTAATTAAGGATATGTAAGCAAGTAACCATTTGAAATTGGACGGGAAACAAAAATTTGGCAAGTGATTAAAAATTTTTTATGTCAGAGGTACCTAACTTTGAGCCCCCTTAGCTCCGCCCCTGAGGGGTTTGTTGTGCCCTACTTCCAGATTTAATATTGTATACTCCTCTGCTACGTCTGTACCAAATTTCATGAAAATCCAACCAGCCGATCAGAAGATACAGATTTATTTCCAAAAAATTTCGATTCTGCCCCACTGTGCATTCGAGAATAGTACTTCAAAGCAAGTATCGTATTATAATCGCATTTCATGATTTAGCATATCACAGACTGGAAAACGAATACACGTACCAAATTACCAGAATGATATGGCCTAATAAATAAATAAATAAATTGTAGCAGCAGATTCGGAACCTACGCCAATAGGATGCTTCGTAAGAGAATGTTGTTGGTTGTTGGGATTAAAGACGCTGTATCCTGACTGCAGATTGTGCAATTTTGAGAACTTTATCCATTCTTTGTATGAAACTATATATCTTTATACTTATCTACTTTTTCAGTTCTACTGCATTCACCACTGTCACTTTGTAATCTAAACTTTTTACTCTGTCATCTCCTTCTCCTTTTTCCCCTATCTCCTTTCATCTCTTCGTTTTATTTTCTTTAAACGTAACACTAAGAGATTAATTAGGACCCAAGTGAGCCGCATACAGTACAAAATTTTTTTTAGAAAAGTTAACAATTTTCTCACAGTAACGATAGTGTCATATCTAAGATATGTCAATATTATCGTTAAAAAGAATTAAAATATAATATATAAAATAACGACATATTGGGTTCTCAAACGATGACCATAAAAGATATGTACACCATATTTTTACAGAAAATAAAACTTGGTATAACTTACATTATAAACTCAAAAACTGATTTTTTTGTATTATGTGTCCTTGAAGTAAATAAGCAATATATATATATATATATATATATATATAGAGATATATGTATATATTTATATTATATAAAACGTAAACAAGATATGAGCTAGAGTTGATGTTTTCTTATAATATAATATTTTTATTTTTATATAAAGGGAAAGTTTTTATGCGAACTAATAAATCGATTTTATACCTTAAATAACTAAACAAAATTTAATATGGTTTTATGATTATTTTTATTTAAATATGTTTTTATTTTTAATTTATGTTAAATTTGTTTTACAAATTTAATATTTTATAGAAATATCCAAGAGTATTAATTATTCCATTTTATGACACAATGATAAATAAATGCAGTTTCATTTTTAATTATTGGTACTATTTTAACACTTTTTAAAATAATAAATAGCAATAATGCAAATTTTAGCTATTTTTAGCTAATTTTAGCTATATTTTGTATTCGGTAAAATTCGAGGTCAATATTCTCAACTAAAATGAAATTTATTTCTTTCTATATATATTCTATTGAATCAAAACATACACAATGTCAATATCAAATAACATAATTTTTTTATTGTAAACACTTTAAAAGTTATAATTGAATTTAAGAATTTATACATACAGGACAGTTACGAAATTTCTGTTACCACCTTTTATATGGTACTTACATTCAGTACCTTTGAGAGAAGTATTCAAATTTTTATTTTGGACAAAATTAAAATTTCAAAACATTTTAGTTGGGAACATCAATAATTTTTTACATGCTTAAAGGCAAATTAGACTTTAAATAAATAAAATTATAGTACATATACATATTTATTTTAAATAATTATTTTATAATCAAATAGAAGACATTTTCCAAGTTGTGTAAATTATTTTGGGCAAATTTTTTTTATTACAAATACGCTAATATATTAATTATAAATGCATTAAAATAACAACTATTTTTAAGCTCAAACATTTCATTAACTAAAATAAATAAATATTTAAAATTCTAAGTGTTTAATTATTTTTAATATAACAAATATATACATATAGATATATAAATATATAAATATATAAATATATAAAATTTATCTAAAACGAATCAAATCCAGATAGTTCACTTTCCTGCTATAAAATAAATCGAAAAAAAAAAAAATAATTACACATAATTATATAGATACAAATTGTGTGAAACTTACTCTCTCTGGCTTATAAAGATGAGTGTGGGGTAGCAAAAATGTTGAGCCTATATCTCGTTCAGCCATTGTATTAACTTCCTAAAAATAAAACTTGTTCAAATTTCAATGGTTTCATAGTGGTATACATGTTTTCATGTTAATTTCTTGTTTTCTCATTTTTTTTGTTATTACCTTCCAACCCATCTAGAAATAATATAATAAGTAAGATTTTTCTGTCAGAGAGTGTCAGATCCGCTCTCTGAGAGAATTATTTTACGTATAGATTCTAATATTAGTATTATAAGCAGTGTTGCCACGGCAAATCAATTTTTGTAACCAAAATTTTGAAAAAAAAAAATAACTGAAATGAAAATTTTGAATTTATTTATGCAAAAGCTTATATAATTTTTATATATTTATATTTTTAATATCAGTTATAAATATAAATAATATAATATATGAATATTTAAAAGTTAATTCCTTAGAATGACCGTTTTATACATACAAATTTCTATTATACAAATTTAATTATTCATATTAAAAAACGTTAAAAAATATTTTATGTTGTGTGTTGATAACAAGCCAAATTTTAATAAGTTGAAAATTTCAAAAATTTTGAATAATTTATGAACAATACAATTACATTTTGTAAGACACAATAAGTCATTTTGGGACAAAAAACTTTATATAATATATATATATATATATATATATATATATATATACATATATATATATATATAATTTCTAAATCCTTTCAGGAACTGTGTTAGAAAATTTTAAATTTTTAAAAATATAGAAATAATATGTTTGTGTATTAACAACGATTGTGTCTAAAACATGCAATGGTTTTAATATATTGAATAATACTTCAAAATTAATTAGTTAATATTAACTCTAAAATTGAAAAATCAAAACAGATTTACCATATACTAATGTTCTGTTTTCGAGTTATTAAAATAAAACTATATTATCATTTGACAAAAACATTCTTAAAATATACGAGTTTATGGATTAAGTATTTTAATTTCATTAAAATACCTTTGCATTAACGTTCCTTCTTATAAGAAAAATATACATATTTATTACATATGTATATAATATAGTCCTAAACACTTTAGAATTAAAAATATGCCTAATTTGAAAACTTCAATGAGTTTAGTGTATATATTAAATATTTTTTCGTTTTTTGTAAAATTTTAAATGTGATCCTGTATATAGCAATGATCGAAATTCATAAATTCTTGAAAAAAAGTTTAACTTTCGACTATGATTTCGGAACTTTTTTGGTGCAAGTTGTATAGAATAATGAGATTTAAAATAACCTTTCGATAAATCTAGTCACATTAGCTCATATTGTGATAAATAAGTTTTTAATAATAACAATTTTTATATAACAAAACAAAAAAAAAAAAATGTTTAGTAAATTATATACTCGTAGATTTGCTTAAACCTTGCGTTTTTTAAACTCTCTATCAAACACTTAAAAAAGTAAAGAACAATTATTGCGATACCTATAAACGATTACAAAATATTCATATGTATTTGAATTTATGAAATACTTATATTCCTGAAAACATAAGTATTTCATAAATTTTGGTTTTATTTTAACAAAAGTTATAAATTGTTGAATAATAGAAAACATACAAAATGTTAAATAGGACTTAATTTCCTGTAATTTCCTGAACTTTTCTAACAGCCATTTCGCATTTTTTCTGAAAAAGTTCTGGATACACTGAGATGAACTGTCAAAAAATGCACATACATGAAAGTTTGTCCATATGTGTGCTTATTTTTTATTTTTTGTAAAATTGTTCTCTTTTAATGATTGTTTTACATTAAAATTGTGCTAAAGAAGTGCGAATTTCTTAAGTAAAAAGGACATTTTTACTCTGTGACTGTTTGAAAATAATGATATCTTATAGGATTTATTAGAATACGTGTTCCCTTTATTTAAGGTTCAACATAATATAAATAAAATGTTAACTCTCTTCTGCTTGCGTTATCTCACATATTATATCAAGGTTAATCTCATTTGTAGAGCTGGGGTTCTACGCACATGCAATAATTTCTTTGTTTAGTAAAAAAAAAAACATCGTGTTGGTGTTTACTCCACGGAGTGAAGATTTGAATTCAATACCCTAAGTAATCATAGAAACCAATTTTGATTGCTCAAGTCAAAAAGCGTGCATAAGAATTTTATTGTATATCTACACTAATAGTCGAACATTTTACAAAGAAGTTCGCTATACATATCCTCCAACGTTACAAAAGTTCGCAGTTATTTTATTACCAATTTAACCTATTAATGCCTACTGCTACATTTACGTAACGTAACTTATATATTATTGTTAGATTTACTGTATTGTCTGTTAGATAACACAAGTTTAAAAATACGGGTCAACTTTTGGAGCTGAACAGATGAGAACAATTTCTAATATAGTGTGGTTAGTTGAATTCAAATATAGAATTCGTTTTCCAAGAATATTGGAGAAATCAGCTGTTATAATGACTTTTTGTTATTGACATCGTAAGAAAATTTATTTTAATTATATTCTTCATGATGGATTTTATTCTAGATCGTGTAGAAATATAGAAAAAAGTATTACAAAGACGATTTCAAGCATTTTTATTATGTTTACGAAAATAGTCAAAATTAAGTTAAATGCACAGAGTTGTGTAATTTCATTACTTTAGTTTATATGTTTCGAATTCAGTTCCCAAAATTACCTTAAAAACTGCTATTAGTTGCTCATGCTCCAAAATGTTGTATACCTGTGTAATTTTATATTTGTGGTCATTATTTCTTCAATTATTTTTGTAAAAAGTTCAAATTTATATTTTTTTTTTTTTTGAAAAAATGGCAAAAATTTGCGATATGTTCGCACCTGTCCGGAAAATTTTATAAATGGGTGTTTTATAGACCCACAAACGCGTATGGAAGTCGTATAAAATTGCATATGAATCATTTTGATAACTTCAGAACGTATTCAAAATGTAATTGAAAATCGATTAGTAAGTACATGGAGGATTACTATATCTTTCATATGGACTAATACAAAAATAGGGAAATATTACACATAGGACTTATTGTCAGTGTACTGATGAAATAATTTTTGGTTGGTTCATTTACAAATCATATATTGAAAATTTTAAAATATTATCTCAAATATTATCATATTTGTGATATCGAAAAAATTATCTAAGAGTCAGCGGGAAAATAAAAATGTTTTGTATATTTATTATTTGTTTTAGATCCTTTCTAAACTAAAACATTATGAACATTAATGGGCTTGTAAAATTCATCAATCAAATAAATATTTCTACTTATTGGAGTTGCAGTAATCGTATATTAATAAACCTTTATTCTACATACATACAGATATATATTAGCCGTTTATTTTGAAGGTGGCAAAAGTCCATTTATCCTTAAGTCGAGATATTTAAGGATTTGCGTTTTCAACATTTTAAAAATATTAGTAAATGATAATATAAATGTCTAATGTTATTTTTTCATATAACACAATATAACACACAAATATTGATATACGAGAGCGGATCAATAAGTCCGTGACTTTTCGAACTTCCCTCGTAGTTATATGAAATGCAACACTATTCCCATCAAGTACCACCTGTTAATAGACTACTGTCAAATTTTGAGCAAGTGTCGTCATTTACTTTATATATATATATGTTGTAAGCAATATGATGAAGATCGAATATTTTTCTGAGTCAGCGAAGTCCGAAGATTATAAACATGTTATATCTTTTTATTAAATCCAAACTTAAAATCGAAAAAAGAGTTAGTCTAGCAATAATAAATTCGGCAAATAATACATCAAAGAAAAAACAATGTCATAATCATAATTTTTACAAAAATTTTACTTTAATTCCAAAAAACAGGAAAACTATGGACTCCAATTTTTTTAAACTAAATTCACTTATCTAACTGTCGCAATTCTTAAGTACATATAAAAAGACTGAAAGAAATATCTTTTATAGGACCAAAACTTAACGTTTAATAAGACACAAACATTCCTAAATGTTAAAAAGTCATAAACAAATAATACTAAAGCCATTGTTCGAAGGTGTGCTTATATGCTAAAACACGCAATAAGTGCAATTTTCTATTAAATGTTAAATTCTAAGGTAGCGATTTGAAGTTACGATATATTTCAAAAATCTTCGATTCTGCCCCACTCTGCAATGTGAAAATAAAAGTTCCATTGAAGTAGGTACACATTAATTTTACTGTTTATTTCCAATGCAGACTGCGAAAGATGAATGCATTAATTTTTGCATAAATATACATTTTAACAAAATATTGTACCGTTATAACAATAAACAATTGATAAAAATATATAACTTTGTCATTTCCTTCACACATTTGGCACGTAAAACGATCCAACTCTTTTAAAATGGGACTTAAGCCACTTTAAAAATAAACAATTTAATAGTTCTGCTAACTGATGAATTTTCATTTTCGAAAATCTTAGTAAGTTTTTACAAGAGAGAAAAAATTTAAATTAGCTTAAAATTATTACCAAAAAATATAATAATTGCAATGTCTACTCATTTTTTTTAACTTAGGTCACTTTTAAAATAAACGGCGTATATGTAACTTAATATTTGTTAATTAATGAAGGTAAAGGGTAATTATGTAATATTATTACATATTTTATACTTACGTCATGCAATTGCTGCGTTTGATTTCCATCTACAGATACGCGCAAGGGTTTTGTAGATGCTCTTATTGTGGTTTCATCAAAAGAGCGGGCTTCGGCCGATCTAAAGGCATAAAAACAATTAATAAAGTAGTTAAATTTGTTAATAATTTTGTACTTTAAAAATTTAATTCAATAATTTTGATACAAGTTTTACTAAATTATTTTTAATGTAAATGTATTTTACTTACAATTCATTGAGTTTAACATTTCCCAGCCACTCATCCATTGTTTCAATGAGACTAAGATTGTTTTTAAATAATAAATAAATAAATAAATAAACATTAATTACACGGTGCTACAAATTAAAAAGAATTAAATGCACTTAGAATGTTACATAGTGTAGTTTGTAGGTATGGGTGAGTAGAATATTACACCTTTTTGAGAATTTTCAATATATCCCCAAAATCGGGAGTTATTTTCAAAAAACCGAATTTTCGCCTTTTTATCTCGAATATCTGTTGATCAAATTAAGTTTCTTAAAAAGCAAGAAAACAAGCAAAACTGTGTAAGATCTTAAAGACACAAACTCAATTTTTTTTCTCCGTATTCTTTGTACTTTGCAGCCATTTTTGGCCAACACTTTATTAGAAAACATTTTTTTTTTTTATTTTTTAGGAATAAAATGAGCTATTGCTTGATAAAATTGGATTAGAATTGTATAACATATGTTTCTTTTTCGAAGCTGTGAAACTCCTAGAAACCTGTTATTTTACGTGTTTTAATTATTTTGCATTATAAGCAAAAACGCTAAGAAAAATGAAGTTTAAATTTTCTACAAAATCATATGTTCTATAATTTTAATGCGATTCTAATAACATATACCTCATTTTATTCCTTATAAAATATAACATTTAGAAATAATAAGAAATAAATAAGTTTTTTTTTAATAAAATATGGGTCAAAAATAGAAAAAATAGTCCAAAAAATACAAATAAAAAATAATAAATTGAGTTTGTGTCCTTAATACCTTACACTAATTTTGCTATGAATACAAATGTGTGTTTAATTTTTAAAAAGGGTAAAATATTTTCTTTCTAATGCCGTTTAAAAAAAAAAAACTTAAATTGGATAACAGGTGTTCGAGATAAAAATTGTTAAATCCATGAAGTCAAAAAAAAAAAAAAAAATGTGTTTTTTTTTTAGAAATAACTACCGATTTTTGGGGTATACTGAAAATTCTAAAAATGGTGTAATAATCTACTCACCTGCAAACCTGCAAACTGCACTATGTTACATTTCAAGTGTTTTTTTATATGCATAATGTAATTTTTATTTTTCGATTATGTAATCCTGTTAAAAAAAAGTCCACTAATAATCGCTAACTTGCAGCTACTGATCACGGAGGTTTAGAAAGAGGTTAATGGTTAAAAAATGTTTGGAAATAATTTGATAACCAAATGGAAGACAGTTTGGGGAATAAAGTTTTTCGACAGCCCACTTTTTATTCACTTTTTAATAAAATACTTAAAGAAATTATATGTATTTTGTTAAAAAAAATTATTTGTATTTTGTTTCGAAAATTTGTTCCGAAATTTTACATTGAAAACGACAAATAAATTCGAATTTACTTGTTGATTTTAATAGAATCTGTCGAAACGAATTTTTGTTAAAGGTCATATTTTATAATTTTAAGAGCAAATTTTTTATTTTTAAACTTTTTAGGGTATATTTTAGGTTTTACTGATTATTAATTAGTTTAAACACTCAAGGCGTATATGAATACATTTATGAACATATACAATTTTTTACAATAATGAAAGTTTTTTTTTTAAATTTTGTGTTTCGAGTTTGTGTTTACTTACCCTTTTTCACATTTATAAACATTGTAGTCAGATTCATTTGGTGAAAAAATTTTATTAGATGAAAACTGTTGTCTATCGTCATTTAGCATATGTTTTTGCCCAGAATTCGAATCGATGGATGTTGCTGGATCTGATGTAGTTATTGCAGTATAATTTGGTGGTATCGAATCAATACGAATCAAATCATTGTTTTGTTGCTCTGCTGAGTTAACAATCGTTGTATTATCTCTTACTATGGCAGAAACTTCGAAACCAGCAGATATTAAAGCTCCAGGACTTGAAATAATTTCGGGACGTTTTTCGTTATCTATAGTTTCTCTGGTAGTTGATAAGTTCTTTTTCTAAATAATAAACAAATCATTTCAAAAAAAGTGCTATCTTTATCTTTTTTTTTTAATTTGTAAATATATATAAAATACTGGTCGCATTGAATTGAAATGTATGGGAGAGTTTATAATAATGCGAGATAAACTACAGGATGTCAAAGTTGTCCCCTTCAAGTATGAAAAAGTTCCAATAAATCGTAACTTCTACAAATCAAGTCTTGTTTCAAAAATTTATAAAAAGATATTTGCGTTAGAATTTGGAAATTTCAGTTTTTGCCTTGACTTTTTTAGATTTTTTTTGCAAATAATTTTCATAATATAGGAGTGAAATTTTTTCAAATATATTAAAATTTGAGTACTTTCCAAAATAATGTGTTGAAATTTGCTGACTTGCTGTAAAAAATTATCAAAGTCAAGACTTTAAAATTAGTTCAGTTTTTTTTTTTTACAAAAGTGATCAAAAATGGTAAAACTTTTAACGAAATTTCAAGAATTTTCAAATATAAAACATAGATTTAATAACCAAATACAAATAAATAAATAAATAAATATATATATATATATATATATATATATATATATATAGATTTTCCCACCCACTCACAATGTAGACAGTAGATTATCTTTTATGAAAATAGTAAAAATTTTAGAATCATACGATTACTTTTAAGTCCACAAAAAAACATATTAAAATTAATTTTATTAAATAATTTGTAATGCAATGTATTAGAAGGATAACGATTTTTTTTCGTGTACCAAAAATCATTTTGATAGCTTTAGCGGTTAATTTTATATAAATTATCAAATCTAAAAGAAACTTTTCTTAGAAATTATAAATACAAAATTTTAAATTTTTTTTCTTAGCTAAACTCTCTTCCATTTTTCAAGTATTTAAAAAATCTAAACGTAATATATAAAAAAAAAAAAAATATTTATCTAACCTCTAATGTACATAATGTCTACAATAAAAATAAAACAAATATAGCGACCTAAATCCAGACATTTCGTCAAAGAATATGATAACATTTTCATATCAGAAAAGTGTCACCGTTCGGAAAAAAACATGCCTCAGTCCAATTAATTTTTAGATAACACTTTTTAGTGCTTTCTTGGGGTGTCGAAATAATATCGAAATATAATAGCTTTTGTATAATAAAATTTTAATAAATGCATTTTCAATATTTCTAGTACATATTTTTAATTATAATTGAGCTAAATGCTTACTCACCGTAATAACTCACTGTAACTTTAAATTAAATATGAAATATGTATTTGAAAACAAAAACCTCTAATTAAAAAATTTTTATATTAACACTTTTTTGTTCAACATTATAAAAGAAAGAACATTGATCACTTTAAAAGTTATACATTTATTGAGTGAAATAATGTTGAGCTTGTTCCTTTTTTCCGTATTTTCAGAGTATTTTCTACTTTTGAACATCCAAGAGCGTCTAAAAAGGGCGCAAGTCATAATGTAAATGGACATTGTGACACGCAAGAAATGGGCATTATAACATTTCTGAAATTGATATGTTAATTATATGAAAATGAATACATTACATGATAAAATTTCTGGTCAAAATCAGACATCTTCATGATAAAAATGGTTCTAACTCTGGCCTGAGGAGGATTCTGGTCTGGATTAAAAAGGTTTCCTAGACGAACGCAGGGGTTTTAAACTCTGATGTATTTCAAACACCGGATTCGCTAAATTAAAGTTTTTCTGAATAGGATGACTTATGCCGCTTTCAAAATAAACGGCTCATATATACATTATGGCGTCTTAGAGGAATACTTCGACATGTTATACACAGAATGACAAACATAATATACTCCCTATCATATTTTGATGATAGGTATAAAAAAGAACAAAAAAATAAACAAACCAAAGTTCTATTGTGAATTTTGAATTTGTAAATTGATAATTTAAAGAAAATCTTGATTTTACCATATCAGTGCAATTTCAATTAGATAACAAACATGATTAAGGAACATTTGAAATCTCCAGGTATTTTTCGTTAAAAATTGTATTAGTTGAAATCAAAATAAAAAGTGACTGATAATGATATTTTCGTTGATATCGTTCGAAATAAAAAAACTAAATTTTGTATGAAGAAATCGCTTATGTTTTCGTTCGACTTGTCATTCGAGTCACTGTTTGCAAAAAGAAACCCCAATCATTTTCCCTCAATTAATTTTCATTCATATATTTATATGAATATATTCATAGGGAAACAGGCTATTAATTCTTTGTGCCATATGCGCGTAAATGTAAATCCATGAAAAAAGTAATTTTTTTTTTAGCAATTTCACTCCAGATGTCTGGCCACTACTTTTAATATATTTAATGAGCTAAATAGGCATTAGAGTTTTAATCAGCTTCTTCATTATTTGATTAATAAAATAACTCGAAAATCGAGTAAAGCTTTTAAATTATTCGAATTATTCAAATAAAGTTTTTCTTAAAATTTTTATCGTTTTTTATTGTCTATCAAAAAAATAAAACAAGCACTTAGTGTTCTCCCAAATAAGCAAATAATTTAAAACATCAAAAATATTTCTACGTTAATTCAGATCCCTCAGTTTGCAAAATAGGATGAAATTGTCCTTCTGAAATAGTATTTCAAAAATAATATGTAATTAAAATTTGAATCTATTTTTCTCTTTTGTTCCAATAAAAACCATGTTTTCTCAATATTTACTTAATCTTAGATAGTTAAATCAATAGGCCTTAGAGTGCTGTTATCATTGACCGTAAAACGAATAAATACAAATCTGAGGTATATTTATGAAATAATATATATATATATATATATAAGGAAGTTCAGCGATTCTTAACATAAATAATGAGTTTACTGCTTAATTCAATTTTGAGTCAAAATCCTTTCTATATCAGAAGTTTCCTCCAAGCTATCGTCATCATATCCTGCACACCAGGCCAAGACTCTATTGGTATATCAACTCCATACTTACACCTATCAGCTGCACTATCATTCGTAGAATCATTAAAATCTTCCAATTTATTTTTTACGAAAAATTTATATAGTGAATCTTTTTCGTTTATCTCCTCTAACATCAAATTATAAATAAGAAATGATTGAAATCTTACATTTTAAAATCACGTTTATAAATTTAATTTTTGTGATTGAAAAACAACCTTATATTTCATTTAGGCGCTGTTTTTCAGATACCTATTCGGCTCTTTTCACTGAATTTCATTAACACAATTCCAAATTGCGTTGTCACTTGGCGGCATATCTTTAAATCTTAAATATTCTATAAAAATTTTGCAACAGCTATATTAAAGCAAAATTAAAAATAATAATAATAATAATAATAATAAATAAATAAATAAATAAAATTAAAACATTTTTAAAACTAGCTAAGAAAGGAAATTTTAAAAAATGTTTTCCACTCGAATTACTTTATTATTCGGCATAATTTACTCGAATAAATTTTTACTTGAAATTTTTAATTGTAACTTAATCAAACAACAATTTAATTTTAATTTGTCGATTAATCGAGAAAACATTATTCGACTGAATACTCTAGCAAAAGTGTTATCAGCTTTCTTGACCGAAATAGACATTATATACCAGTGGATAGGTAAAAATGTTTATTTTTATATTCATATTTTTTACATACATGAAAAATGAAGGAGGAATTGTAATTGTAAATGAAGGAGGAATACAATCGACTCAGTTTGGCTGCACTTCAATTCCGATTTATAATTTTTTTTAATAAATTGGTTATTAGATCTCAAATATATAAAAAAATGTTTCAGACCCTAAACAATTTTAAAAACCACTTTTAATTGTTTAGGTCCAAAACCTTGTATACCTGTGTTATTATTAATTGTGAACATACCCAAAAATCTATGACTGACATATTAAAAAATTTTAGCCGGCAAAAAATCCTCCCCTAAAGATGAAATGTGCTCAACACAAATTTGCTTTCAGTTTTTTTTCCATCAGGTCTGGATTATTATCAAGGTGTGTACGATTGATGATAAACCAAAAGATACAGACTAAAAATGTCTTCAAGCCACCCTAAATCCATTTTTTATATGCTCAATACTTTCGGAGTTATTTAGAAATTAGTGCCCGAGAAAATTTTTTTTACAAAATTTAAGATTTTTTTGTTTGTCGGTTGAAATGGCGTTTATCAATAAAGAAAACGAAAAAATAAAGGCATTGCATATTTTTCGATTTCCATTCGTTTCGAGTGCTATTTGTAATTTTTTATATATTATCGCATCTCTTAGTCACCACACACCACAGCGTTTTCTATTACCTTAACGAGTTTCGAAGTTACAAAAGTCCTATGTGTATTTTTTCTTCTGAGAAAAAAGCACTCTTATTGTTTTTTAATACTTTTGTTTTTTTTTTTTTTGTTAAACTAATGAAAATTTTGTTATACAAAAAAGCCTATTATGAGCAAATTTTTTAATTTCTTTTGCCATTCATTTGCAAACGCCAAATCCAAAATTGAACAAATGTTGCGAATTTACAAAATAAAACGATTTTTTTTTTGTTTTTCTGAAAAGTACTCAAAAAATATATAGAAACTTTCGTCATAGCACCGACGATATGTTTAGGGTATATCTAGTAACAAAACTTATAATACTTGACTTGATGAAAAAAAATCCGTACTTGATAAAAAAAAAAAACTGAAAGCAGATTCACGTTTAGCAGATCAAATTCCACCTAGTATACATATTTTTTTTATTTTATTTTTTGAAAGAGGATGAAAAATTTTTGTTTGCCGGCCAGTGTAATTAATGTAAAAACCACTATAATTAATGTAAATGTGTAAAAGTTACTTCAAAGGCAAAAATGAATATATATATAATATATATATATATATATATATATATATATATTTAATCTATCTGACCAAAATTTTGCAGAAAAAAATATTTTTTTTAACATTTTGCCAGGTGCTTCCACGATTCTCTAATTCACCTTTTTTGGTTCTTCTAAAAAAATTTTATTTAAGTTCTCCAAATTATACATAATTCACAAAGTAAAATGAGTAAAAGCAATTTTTAAGACCGAATAATCGTGATCGAATATTCGAACAAACGAAAATTATTCCAATTATTTGAACAATAGAAAAATCGAATAACTTGAATACGTTATTGTCTAGGGCACCTTTTTAAAAAAGGTCAACATCAGAGTTAGTACCATTTAAATCTTGGTGAAGGTTGATTGTGTCTCAAAAATATTATAGTTTTCATAATTAAATAACACCTATGGATACTATGACACCGTTTAGTCTATGGCATCCATGGACGTAATGGCATCGAACGTTTTCATATACACATTTTGTTTTCTTATAACTACTTCACTTAATCCACTTAATTCACTTACATAATTTCTCTGAACTTCTGAATCATTGGTTGAATTCGTTAACTTATTTTCAGACTTTGCAGTTTTATAAATTCTCTCCATGGTTAACTGATGGTGCATAAGTTGGGTTTGCGACAGTACAGATGAGTGGTATTTTGCTCTTGGAATCATTACGGTTAAGCTACGATCGGATTGCTCACAATAGTGGCCTTCATATTCTGTAGCATTTCCTAGTAATTTCTGTTGATCCATCTGTTTGCTATTTCCCTTAAATGATGACGAAGACGTTATAACTGCATTTAAATCGCTTTGGTTTTCTGTTTGAACATTTGAAGGTGCAGTTACAGAGTATTGTTCCATTGTGCTGCCTTGAGCGTTACAATATCTATATTTTTTACTATGATTAAAAAGGCAGACTTTTTTCTTGTTGTTATTACAGCTTGAAATCGATTCTCTCTGAAAGTAAAATATTAAATTTTTTATCGAAATTATCGAGATTCGAAATAATTGGAAAATCCGGATTAGGGTCTGCATTTCTATAAAATTGAGTAAAATAAATTCTTTGTAATCCTAAAATACTCCACCAAGAAAGTCGAACAACAAAGTCCGAAGTTAAGTTAGAGTCACGTGTGATATTCAGGGCAACTAAAAATATGCTCTAAAAAAGTGTTTTGTGCGCATAAAAAATGCTCTTAAAATCACAAAATTTGCCCTTAAAATTGAAAAATATGCTCTTAAAATGTTATTTTCAGCAAAATTAGAAATTATCTATTGATCCCCAAACAAACTGATTTTTTTTAGTAATTTTTTTCTACGCGCTATTATTCCAATGCTTAATTAAAAAATAAGGTAAAATAAAATTGAAATTTATTGTTGTGGGTATAAACTAGTTCCGATGCGCATTTCGCTGGTTGCTTAAGCCAGCTCATCAGGAAACCTTTCCCAAATTTTAAGAAAGCTAAAAATGTCTTATACATAAAACATATTTAAACTCAATGAGAGTTTAATGTACAAAACATCAAAGCTTTGACAAAACATAAAAATTGATTTTAGCAATTGCTAAAAAATATTTTCTTTTTACAATTAAAAATAATCAAAACTAATACATTACATCAGGAAATTACAAAATTTCTATCAATTTATCTGATATGAAAAACGTATGTGACAGTAAAATAAAAATTTCACTAAAGGTAGATTACGCAAAAATTTCTATTTGGTGCAAAATATGCAAAATGTTTCTCTTAAATGCAAAATTATGCTCTTTAGTGTAGTATATGCAAAATTATGCTCCTAAGTAAAAAAATGCAAAAACATGCCATAAAAATTCTTAAAATTTTCTGATACGGATAAATAAATAACGTTCGGTTCATTGGAAGTCCAGGAAAAAATACGATTTTGCATATTTTTGGTTGCCCTGGTGATAAATAATATGAATATCGAAAATACTTCTGAGAATTTAAAAGAATGTTAAAAAAAAAATAAATAAAAGAAATAATAAATAGGTTCATAAATGTTGAATACTTAAGATACTTACGTTTTTTAGAATGTATGGCAAAGAGTTTTGGCTTGTTTCACTACTCGAATCTTTAATCATTGACCGTTTATCAATTTTTATAGATTTTTGACGCTTATTATTCTTAAGACTATCACCTCCAATGGAGCTTCGCAAACCAACAACCATATTGGCCGCAATGCGGGAATTCTTTTGCAAACCGTCACTGCTTGAAGTCACCGTAGATGGAGCTAAGGCCGTATGCTGAAGATTAGTACGTCGTTTTGTACAAGTAATTAATATACAGAATAATAGCAATATAAATAATAAGGTTCCAATTCCTAATAGAACAATTAATAACATTTTCAAATTGACTTGACACTTTGAACCGGCATACCAGGGGAAGCATTCGCAATAATTTCGATCAATAGAATTGGCCACCAAAGTTACACCAGAATGAAAACATTTCCCATGATAGTGACACATTTCGCAACCAATTTGGTCCGAAGAACAAATTCGACCCGGATAAATAGGATTATCGGATAGATCTGCATAACCCTCCACACAGCTGCAAGTATAAGTTCCAGGCAAATTAAAACAATGAGCATTTTCAGAGCAATCGTGAAGTTTTCTACTCAAACATTCATTGAAATCTGTAAAAAAGGTTTGTATTTAGATTAAACACTAGCATTCAAGAACGATTTACTTATCTTATTAATGTACGAATACCTTTTATAACAAGTGCATCTACACCGTCCTTGTTTGTGTAAAGATCAGTTCCTCCTATACTATAATTGCTTAACCTCAAGTTCTTTTTGAAAACTTCTTCTAAACGTTTTTCATTACTGTTATCTGATAACTGAAACAATACGGTTACACTTCTAGAATTTCTATATCTTTGTTGTATATAAAAATAATTACCTGCAGCCGTATATCAATCAATATTCCATGATGAATTTTATGATAATTACCAAATTGTGTTACTTCAACACCATGGTACGCATCACGGAAATCGGATTGCATAATCATACGATCTAGTGCATTATTTACAAGTTGTGATAGTTGTTTATAATGTTCAGTTTTATTATCTGTCAGTTCATTCACATATTGTAATGGATAATTTCCTATGCGTTCGGCATGCATAAGCAGAGAGTATGTATAGGTAGCTGAAGAATAAAATAATACATTGATTTTTTTTCTTTTAATATTTAAAACTATAAAAATAATACTAAAACATGTTTAGATTTTCAACATAAAATCAGGTTTTTCTTTTGAGAAAAAAATATATATAATTCTATATAATTTGTCATATCCACCATGAAAAATATTGAATTTATCTATTTATCGCTCATACAATTATATCATGCGGTATAAAAGATTTCGCATATACGCAGCTAAAAACGCTAATTTTAAGTATGATTTGTTTAAATACCAAAAACAGACTGATATTTTTAAATCATGATATTGTCCAAACAAAAATTTAAGTAAATAGTGATTAGTGAAGTATTTGAAAAATTTTCTTACTAAAAACGATTACATTATAACATAAAAAATTTATTCATAAAATAATTTTCTAAATAACAGTTTAAAATGGGTTGCAATTTTTTTTCTTTTATCAGCTAAATAATTACGGAGTTATTTAGAAATTATTGTCGGGAATTTTTTTTCTTTAAAAGTTCTTTTAAGAAATAAAACCGGCAAAAATATTCAGTTTTTAATTTCTAAACTTTTCCAAATGACAATGAATATTTGAAAATTCTCTTGAATTTGCTCTCAACAACAGAGGCCGTATTTTATTATATTATTTTTCCTGAATGAAAGCAAAATATAATATTTATTTAAGTCAATGATATTTTATAGGTATCAATAATTGTTATAGTAAATATTTTAATCTTTCATCTTGGATATAATAACGATATTAATTGTGTTACAATAAATAAAAATTAAAAATTGTAATTTTAGTGCTCTGGGTGAAAAAAAGTACAATTTAAACATTCTTTGATAACGAAAAATAACGTATGCGAAATAAAATTGCAACAAAATTTAAAATGTTCAAATTTCTTCAAAAATTAACATAAATCTGATATTATTTTTTCAAAAGACAATATATTATTCGGTTATTGTATCCTAGTTTGTCTTGCAATTTTATCGAAAGGATTCTATAAACTCTGATATATCTAAAATAGTCCAAAACTTATTAATCGACTTAAATTTTAAATTATTTGAAGACTTTTAATTTTCAGACTTTGATTTAATTTAGATTTTTTCCCGCCCCTTTAAATCATCCTTTCATTATATCCGGATATTATTATTATTATTATTATTATTATTATTATTATTATTATTATTAGATAATATACTTCAATATTTGTTTTTATAAAATCCATCACCTCTGCGCTACACAGCTTAATATATTATTAAAAAAAAAAAAAAAATACCGCCAAATCAGAATTTTGAAAAGTTAAAAATTCGACTTTGATCCGTAAACATTTTTTCTTCGGTAAACTATTGGTCATGATTTTTGTACCTTTTCTATAAAAATATCGAAAAAATTACAAATATTTTGATTAAGGAGTTATTTTTTGTTCACATTTTGAAGAAATTATAACTCCGATTTTCATGCAGATTTACACATCATAATGAGAAAACATGTGGTCATCCAAAATTAATGTTAAAATGTCTCATTCGTAACCACACTGTTATTAAGAAATTAAAATCAAGTTAGATTTTAGAATTGTTGCAAAAAAAGTATTCACTACAATTGACATTTTTTTCTAGAAAATCTTTTCACTATAATTTTTACATCATAATATAATAACTTTTGTTATCGGAAATTGCTGACACATTTCTAGACAGACAAAAAACCTAATTTTATTGCATAGAGTAATAAGAGTGTAGTTAATGATTACCTAGCATATTTTAGCATAGAATTTAAGTTATAATTAATTTTATGAAATAATAAAAAGTCAGTCTAGTTTTTAATTTCATTAGTAATAGTCTTACTTTTAGTTCATTAAGAATAATAAAATGTGTTAATAAATAAAAACGTGTTAACAAATAAGTGTTAATAAATAAAAATATAATAATTTATATATATAACTAATAAATTAATAATATATATATATATGTGTGTGTGTAGGAAATGTGGGGAAAGGTAGGAGAAGATCACCTAGGCTGACAATTTAGGGATTGACTTTTAGTGGGTTGGGTTTTGGACGAACGGAACATGACGGAATCGGGACAGGGATATAAAAGACCGACGTTACGAACAGAGAATCATCAATTAACAGGGAATCATCAAGTGTCAAAGGATCATCAAGTGCCTTATAGTTGGTTGAAGCGAACGTTTAACTTCTTATTTTGAAAGTGTTAATGTTAAGTTATTAAATGTGTAAATATTGTATATAAATAAATATTATAATGAATTCAGAGTGCAGCTGTGTTTTATATTGAAGAGAAATACAACAAAGATTAAAAGTAGGTAAAGTGTAAGCGCAATGAGACAGTGCATTCAATAAAATACCTTTTCAAAACTACATATATATATATATATATATATATATATATATATATATATATATCAATGTTTCTTTGTATCTCATTGCCTGAGTTAAAATTTAAGTCAAGTTGTGGTGGTATATATATATAGAAATAATCTTCTATTAACATTTTGAAGAAACTAGAAGTCTAATTTTTATAACGTTTTCACAATATTAATTTAACCAACGCCGAAAGTTGAAGTCTGAAGTGTATACGAATATAAGTTTTGGACTTGCCAAATGTAATATGTAAAATTCGTACTTTCTGTTTAATTAAAATTTAAGAAAATATTTAATAGAAAACTTTGTTCTTACGTTTACATGGTCGATCTGGGAACATGCGCGCAAATCCTGGTCTACACAAGCAGGTCCAATGATTGTCGACTAAAATACATTGTTCATTACGTGAAGCTTTGCACTTAGGGTGACAACCAATAGTTTCATTTAAATTAATCTGTTTAGTGGGGGATTTTGGTGGTGTTGCAATTAAGACACCTCCCAAAATGATATGGTCATCAGAGTTGCTGTCTTTGACAGATGCTACATTACCAGAGGAGGAAATTGATTTTCCATTGATAATTTGAGCCGTTTCTTCATCTCTTATAGGTATGCTGTCATCAAATGATATGCCATTGTCATATTCTATCATCATTTCATTTGTTTCGCCTAACTGGCCAATATCAATATCATCCGATAACTGTAGAGGTATAGTATTTTTGATTTGTGGTGTAGATTGGTGGTGATGGGGTAATTGTGTTAGGATTGGATTCTGCTTACTATTCTTATTATTTGTCATAATTATGAATATACTATTTTCATTTGCATTTAGGTCAGATGACTCTTGCGTTATGTTTGTCGAAACTACTTCCACCGATGGGTATGGTAAATAAGTTAAATCTTGTTTTATTTCGTGAGTATGCTGCTTAGTTGTGGAAAATGGGTCTAGATTTAAATCTGATGAATACGGATTAATAGTAGCCGAAGGTTTTAGTGTGGTGGTGGTCGTAATAATGATAGGTTCAAGAGTTCTAACTGAGGTCACCGTATCAACAATTGTGTTAATTTTAGTGTGTGTCAGGAACAATGTGGTAACTTCAGTTGTGGTTTCTGTGGTAGACAGAAAGCTGGTAGTTGGTTGTATAAATATTGAGGGTGACGGCGGTGGTAGTGGTACTGATGCTGTCGTTGTTACCGTATATACATGTTTGTTCGTTATATATTTGGTGGGTAATATTATACGTTTTATTGTTGTTGTTGTAGTCGTTGTGAATGTTAGTACAGATGTCGCCAATGGCGTTGTCGTTGTGCTTGATATTTGTTTCTCTTTGTATAATTCAGATGGTAGTAAATGAACAAGTTTATAGCTGTCATTAGATTTTCGGTTTTCATTTTCCATATATGTTGGGGTCTCATTATTGACCGAACTGATGATGATCTTTGTTTGTGATTTTACAACATTTATATTATTCATTGTTTTAGTTGCTGTTATCTCATGTCCTTTTAAATGATCAACTTGATCCTCGGAAATTTGTTTGTATGTATCAATTGTAGCATCTGTTGGAACGAGAGATGGTTCATCTGTACTGTTTTGTATAACCTGATTTGTTTTATTTGGTGGACGTTTTTTTGTCTCTTTAGGTACATTCTCATTAGTTTTCATAAATGTATAATTTGATGGCAAGTTAGTTTTGGATGTAGTGTTAATATTTGTAGATATTTTTATAGGAGGAAGAGGATGTAAGCCAAATACTGTTTCCGTAGTAGCGATCAATGTCTTAGAGTTGGGTGATTTAGTATTTAATTGTATAGGATTTATTTTAAGATCAACGACATTAAGTGGTATTGTACTATTTGTTAAAGGTTTAGCTAAATTTATTGAAGTATGATGTCCTGCATGGTATTGTGTTTCTCGAGTTACAAAAATTTCTTTTCCTGCCGCCAAACTCTGTTCAATTTCAGTAATTTCTTTTGTTGTAGACTGTTGCGGTTTGATGGTCGTTATTCTGTTGTACGGATTTTGCTTATTTGTTGGTATTCTAAAAGCTTCCCCCGGAGCTACAAAGATGGCGGTGTTTTCTGTTTGGTTAGATATTTCAACATTTTTTCCACCATGGAAATTTAGGGGTTTTCGAAAAGGTTCACCCTGAGTTACGAATTCTAAAGCGTGTAGGTTTTCATTTTCTTTTTTATTCAAATTTATAATTTCATTGATATCCTCTGCGGTTGGTTTGTTTGTGATCCTTTGAGGAATTGTAGTACTTATTAATGTAGGAGAAGTTTTATTTGATTTCGAACCATAATGATGTGTCTTTTGTAAAGAAACCCTAGTTGCTCGATTTTGCTCTTTAGAAGTATAATTTTTTGTAAAAGCCTCCCCATTAGCTAGAGTTTGCTGTACTCTAGTTAAGAAATTTTCTTTCGCACTGGTAAGAGTTTTTTGGGTAACTATCCAGTCAGAATCATTGGACTTATTATAATCTGATTGAGAATTAATTATAGCAGTCTGCTTATTTGGAAATGATTGAGATGGATACTTCAGTTCAATTTGATTTTGAATCAAAGGCTGTGTAGTTGTTCTATATAATACGTGAGTATTTTCTGTTACTTTTATTTGTTGTCGTGTTCGTATTGGCTTCAGTGTTGATTTTTTCTCTTCGGGTTGACGCTTGCTTAAATAATCTGGACTTGAAGATACTAATGTCGGCGGGTTTTGGTTTGAATTACTTTTATTTGAATGCAGCTGTTGTCTATGATGCATCCAACTAGTATTGGTTTCATGTTTTGGTTTAATATTTATAATGTTACTAGTTTCAAAAGTTTTTTGATCCAATCGAACTTGATCATTTGGCAACAATTTATCATTATCATGCTGTAATGAAACTTTTCTAACTATGTTATTTTCATTTCCAGGTGCTTTTATGTTCCAGGCAGGATCATTTTGTGCATCAAGTGTTGCTTTTAAGGGAACCATTGTATTTAAAGGTGTCAAGCTAACTTGCACTTGTTGCTCATTAGCTGGAATCGTTATTAAAGGCATGTATTTATAGGCAGGTTTCATTTGGGTCTTCAGTTCCTTGACCGTAACTAACGGAATTTGGCCTCTTACGGCAGTCACTGTTTCTTGTGGGTAATCAATATCTTCTCGATTAAATGTAAGTGGCGGTACATTTACGTCTACTGTGTGGCTAAAAATGTGATGATCCAAACTAACGTTTTGATGATTTTTGGTCAGAGCCTCATTAGCTTTTTGCTTTGGTTTATTTTTTTCATAATTAAGAGTTGGTCTAGATGTGGGAGCACTATAAGGAAAATTTCCAACATTTGTTTGCAGAGATGTTACATTTTTAAAAAATATCTCTTTAAATGCTTGATTAGTTTGGGAATTTTGTAGGTTTGTATCTAAAAATTCATTTGGAGCGACATTTTGTTCATGTTTTTCTACAGCTGAAGAAAAAGAAAATGGATTTTTTGTTATTTGAAGTTTTTGATTAGTTTGCAAGTTCCAAGTTAAAGCCGAAGAACTTGATATGGCATTTTCAGGTTTGGTTTGCTGTTTCGGAATATTTTGTTGTACATTTATATCAAAAGCTGAATTTTGTGGCACTGCACGATTTTCTTGTTTTGTAGGAGAAGAAAATTGATTGTTTGTTATTTTTTGTGGCTTCCGACCAGATTGTAAGTTCCAATTTGGAGAAGAACTTTTAAATGTATTTCCCTGTTTGATGTACTTTTCTATTTGAGAATTTGTAGCTTTAGTTTGTGACTCTCGGTGTCCATTTTGCCAGTTTGTTTTTACTCCAAAATTTGACAGATTTTCCGGAGAAATGGTTTCCTCCTCATCTGACTGTGACTGTATTCGTAAAGAAGTTTGCGGCTCACGAACATTTTGCCAGTTCAAATTTAATGCTAAATTCTGATAATTTTCTGAAGGATTTCGTTCGAAATTTACAAAATTTGTTTCTGTATTTGGACTTATATGAGGAGATTGGGTTTGCGGTTTCTGATTTGAAGTGGATAATTTATGTAAATATGCATTAGGCAATGGACTTGGCTTTAGATCAGCACTGAATATTTGTGGTATTTGCTGGATTTCCAATATTTCATTGTTTTTTAATTTATGGTTAAAGTTGTGAACATTTTGTTGAGATCCTCTTGGCGTCGGCGTTGGAGAAGCTAATAAATGAGAATTTAAATGCAAAGGCTGTGCTGATTCAGCAGCTAAATGTATTTGTGTATTTGATGATTGTTGTTGCCTATTTCTAGTTCTTGAGGGTTTAACTGGAGCTGTTAATAAAAGAGATAAGCCTGGTTGAGGATTTAAAGAAATGGGCGACTGAATTATAGGAGGTGGTGGTGGGGGCTTTAATATATTTTTATTAAAATGTTGTTCATTTGGTGGCTTCAAACCAAAGGATATGCCACTGCCAAGAGGTATATGCTGAGGTCTATGATTAATAGATGTTAAAGCCGCAGATGACGTCTTCTTTTTATAGGGATGTTGAATTTTATTATGGTAATAAGTCACCTGAAACTGTCGGTTATCAAGGGTATATGCATCTGATTTATTTTTATCAACATTCATCTGATTGCGAATTTGAACATATTCAATGCCATTCGGCTTGCCAACGATAACATCCGAATTTGCAGTAATAATCTCACCAGGACGTATATAAATAGCACCATTGTGTAATGGCTGCTCCTGTCGAGGAGCCGTCAAAGTCGACAAAGGTATTATGTTCGTATGTTTATCTTGTACCAATTTCTCCTTTTCATCCATCTCGAAGTTGCCCTCTTCAATTACGATTATAGGTGGTTTGATATGCAAACTTTGTGGTGTAATCGCACTATAATTCGAAATTTCGTAAAGATTATTTTTTATAGGTGATTTTTGTACTGGTATATATATAGGATGTGTTGTGTCTATAGTAGAATTTATTTTTTTGTTTTGTGCCTGTTTACTTTCGATATTTTTTACGGGTTTTATAGTTTCTCGATTAACTCCAAAATTGTTTTGTAACAAATCAGCCATTGCATTAAACATGGGCTTCAATGCCTTTAAACGTTGTATTAGTTGATTGGCGGCTGATGATGGTGATAGTTGATTGATATTGCTAGCTGAGGATATATTGGCATTTGTGGTTAGAATTGCTGGATTATGCGGAGCTTTAACAATAGACAATATTTGTTCCGATGGCAAGGAAGCAAAACCACTATTTTCTTCATTAAAGGATTCCTGTTCTAAGGAAAGTTTTTCCGCTGTAAGTGATAGCTTCTCAGAAGGTAAAAAGGATTCCTCCAACTGAAAATCATTACTTTCATCTTTGTCGTCTTGGGTATGAAAATTACCAGCTTCTTCTTCTTGAGCAACCACTGTGTCCAATGCTGATACCGAAACTTCACTGGATGACGTAGGCAATATAGTAGGTAAGTTGACTTTAAACATTTCCATTGCCGAAATTTTTATAGTTTGACCATCTTTTAATGTTGCTGTGGTGACAATAACGCCACGCCTTTGGTGGTTATGTTTTTGTCTTCTAAGTTCCATTTTCATTTTTACCAGCAGTTCGTTTGGTAAAAGCGTAGCAGCTACACTGTCCGTTATAACATTTTCTATAACACGGGTATAGTAGTTAAACACTGTTGATAAAGGCTTAACACTTTGTTTCATTTGACTCTTTTCCGACGTTAAATAGCTATTTAATACCGTTGTTGTATAATATGTGAATGTAGTTAAAAACGTTTTAGTTGAGTATATATGTAAATCATCAAAAATTTTAGTTTTATCTATACTATATTCTCCATTCGAGTGATCCTCATTTTTTTCTTCTTCTTCTCCACTAAAAGTTAGAGACGTTGTTGGTACATTTTTATTTACATTCTCAGAATCAACGTTATTACTGTCTTCTTCATCATATGTATAATATGAAGTTAAAACTGAAGTACTGTGTGCCGGGGACATGTATGATTTTGTTACCACCACTTGAGTTAAATTTCGTTTAACTGTCTGCATTTGCATCTTCGATTTCTGCATCTTCTGGCTAAGTGTCATCGTAACTTCATTATAGTAGGTGTTTGTTTTTAGTGCTGGAGTGGCTTTGGCTGTAGGTTGTAAGTATGCTACATAATCGTTGGGACCAGTTATAGTATTAATAACAGTGTGTTCACTAGTCAATACTTGTAATTTATTGCTGATATCCTTATAGGTATTGAAGTATGAATAAGTGGTAGGAAATATTCCAACAGCTAATTCCGGAGTCTTCAATATGACATAAATTAATTTAGAAACAAAAGAAAAAAAAAATAATTTAATTAAACACATATATAAATTTAAACAAATTTAAAGATATAAATTTTAGACCCGTTGTAATATTTAAGTGCATATTAGACTGATCAAATTTGCAAAAATATTGAAACTATGAACTCCACAAAGCTGCCCGTGTTCTATTGAATAAATCGCAAATTATGGCGACCCCAATCTGGGAATGGAACCGTGGCGGCCTTGTGAAAATCGTTTGCAAATCCCAAATATTTTTGGACCAACCTAATGCATAATTATATCAAAAACCATTCAATTTTTACCTACACTTATTAAAACTAATTACTAATTACACTGTGCGACAAATGGTAGGGGTCAGTGATCGGGAAGGGTTCAAACTACCGGGGAAAGTTATATCGGTAAAAAAGAAGTTATACGTGTCCCGGCTGGGTCACGTATAGGAATCGAGATATATCGATTTGAAGTTAGTAACTATCATATAGGGGAAATTGTGACCTTTGGTGGTCTTTTTTTTGATATAACTCGAGAACCACCAGTCCGATTTTGCTGAAACAAATTTAAAAAAATTAGGAATTACAATTCCTTTAATCTGTTCATACAACGTTTCGCTACATAAGCAACAGTTTCGTTGGTTTCATCCCATCCCGATTTTGACTGTCGCATAGTGTTATAAAATGTTATAAATAAGTTATATTTGTAAGCATTGATTATATGTTCTTACCCTTGTTAATGTTATACCAATAGTTTGACTTGGTGTGATTTTTGGATAATTTCTTTCTTCCGTAGCGATATTTGATATTACCTTCTCCCGACTTTCAACCGTTGTTCGACCATCTTGTACATATGTCGTGCGATATGTATAAGTTGTTAAACATGTTTTTGTGATAAAGTAGTTAGTATGGAACGGTAAATTAAAATTTTGCTAAACGATAAATGAGAAAAAAAAAATATTTTTTTTTTTTTTTATTATGGAATATACATATGTATTTGTTATGGAGGTAAACAACTTTTTAATTGATATCCATGCTTATTCTCCTAAAAAATTATATATATAGTTATAATTTGATTTATGATTAACAACAATTTCTTATAATATTCATACTAATACTCATTTTTCATAATATGTCGCTTACAGCAAACCAAAAGTTGTAGCTTTTGTCTTCATTAGGCTTTTTTAATGAAATACGATAATCTACTAAAAAATTATCTATTACATAGCCTGTTCAATAATATTTCTATAAGGAACTACAAATCTAAAGTTTGTTAATAATATAATTACCAGGGACTATATAAATAACAGTTATTTTAGAATTTTTAAGCAAAAACAAAAAAAAACTGTAATAAACAAATATCGGACAACTAATTTAAATAGTATACCATAACGTGACATGCTTTTTAAATTTTTAAGCAAAATTAAAAGCTATTTTTGATTTTTATATTTTCGAGCAGAAATAAAGGTTTTTTGAATTATGTTTTTTCGAACAGCACTAAGTTATTTTCTGATCTTTTTCTGGAAAATAGAAATCATTTTGTAATTTTTATTTATTTATTCTTATGTATATTCGTAAATTTAGAAAAAAATATAAATTCATAAATTTATTAGGTTCATTAATTCATAAGTTTATAAACTCTTAAAGTAATTTTCATAAGTTTATAAATTCATACATTAAAAAAATCATAAAATCATTATTTCATTAATTCAATAAATAATTAATTAATTTAATAGAATAATTAATAAATTAGTTCACTAATTCATTAATTCAAAAATTTATAAGTTCATAATATGAATTTATGAATTCATGACTATGAGTTTATGATTTATAGAATTAATGATCTTATGAATTTATGAGCTTATGAATTAATGAAGTCATGAATTCATTATTTTATGAACTTACGAATTACTATTTTTATGAATTTATGAAATTAAATCATTAATTAATGACTCCCTGATATGTCAACGCTTTTTCTACAGGTGATTTGTAAATGATAATTTGTAATATAAATGACTTTGATATATGCAAAATCAAGGACTTAAATTTTTTTGCGATTTCCTGTTCTTATATAACAAATTAAAATAAAACATTCCAAGCTGATCTAAAGTTGAAGGTGCTT
>OW026524.1:12521089-12526089 GCA_932274085.1 Protocalliphora azurea
TGTATTAAGAAATTACAAAAAATTTATCAACTTATAAGATGAAAACTATTAGGGAATCGGATTTGAAAAACGTGACAGTAAAATGAAAATTTCATTAATTGCAAAATATGTAAAAAATATTATGCTTTTATGTACTATATATGCAAAAATATGCCATTTAAATTGCAAAAATATGCTCTAAAATATGTATTTTCTATGAAAATATAACATGCTGTTATGATCAAAATATGCAAAAATATGCTGCAACAAATCGATGCCAAAATTCTTAAAATTATCTAAAACGAATTAATAAATAACAGTTTTGTTCATTTGAAGCTCAGGGAAAAATATGATTTTGCATACTTTTGGTTGTCATGGTCCTAATTCTTACGGTCCATGATAATACTTTTTTTTCTTTTACATTTCCAGTAAAATCCAGTAAACTGAGTAAATTTAAGATTTTACTCTCAAAAGCACTTTAAAACATACAAGTATGCGAACGGAAAATTTGTAAAATCCAGCATAAAATCACGGCAGAAGGTTGCAAACAATAAACATAAAACACAAACAAAAAAAAAATACATTTTTATCGAAATATAGGAACTTTAGTGAATAAAAACTTAATTGTTCCTTTTTTTATAAATACCCCAGCAAAAATAAATTGAAGTGGTTCAAAGTGGTTGGCATTTTTACTATTATTACTATATCAATTTTATAATCAATTTCATTTTGAATGCCTTTTTAAATTCAAAATTATTCGTCGTTATGGAAGTGATTAAAATGAACTCCATAAAAATAAATAAGTAATATAATTTTTATTTAAATAGTAAATAAGCTTTGCTTTCGAAAACGAAAAAATAAGCTTTTTTAGTGCAAATTTTTATTTATATTTGGTAATCATTTAAATGAGCTCTCAAAAAAGTTATTTCTTTCAGCAATGAAAAGTCGTTTTCAAATCATACAAAATGCATGTGTTTATCGCAATCATTTGAACGAAAAGCGGTTTCATTGAACTTTTGCATTAACACACACTAATGTTAAAACCATGCGTGTTTCATCTAAATTGGAAGATCATCATTACTTGAACCCCTGATTCAACTCCATCATTGTCATGCAGTTTTTTACTGGAATATTTACTGTTTTAATGCAAAAATACAATTTTTTTAATTTTTCGCACATTTTCCTTTTATTGTATACATTTTTTTACTTTTTGTTTTGTTTACTTTACGCAACCATATGATCGTGCTGAAATTTGTAAGCAAAAATAAAACAATTAGTATAATTTGTTTATAAAATCAGTTTATAAACTGTCATTTTTGTATCTAAATTTTTCTCTTCTTACTAATTTTTACTAGATAGTACAAATTTTTTGGTAAACGGACGCAATCAATTGCACATTTTTCATAATACATCAATTTTTAAATGTTTTCAAAACGGTTGAATATAGAACCATAATCAAATTGAAGTATATATAACACAAATTGGTAAAAAACAAACAAAATCTACATTGAGCAGATAAAATGTATGTATAAGTGGTCCTTGACATATGAAAATAAATTAAACATGTTTCAAAAATCGTTACATTTTGTTTAACAAGAATATTTTTTTTAATCGAAAATGTGTGACAAATTATTTAAAATGTGTGAAATGTTCATTAATGAATTCAACATAAATAATTTTATAATATACAAATCAATAACGTTACAAAGATATAAGGATAAAAATTAGGTCTGTTCGTTTGTAATTCTAGCAAAACCAGTAAAGAAGAGAAATTGAAATAATAATAATAATTATAATAATAATAATAATAATAATAATAATAACAATAATAAAATAATAATAATAACAATAAAATAATAATAATAATAATAATAATAATAATAATAATAACAATAATAATAATAATAATAATAATAATAATAATAATAATAGTAATAACAATAATAACAATAAAATAATAATAATAATAATAATAATAATAATAATAACAATAATAAAATAATAATAATAACAATAAAGTAATAATAATAATAACAATAAAATAATAATAATAATAATAATAATAATAATAATAATAATAATAACAATAATAATAATAATAATAATAATAATAATAATAATAATAATAATAACAATAATAATAACAATAATAAAATAATAAATGGTGTTCAGAGTTGGGCATACGAGGCAACGGACCTGAATGACTTTAACATGGCAAAGTCCAGATCCAATCCTCGTTCTTTGTAACCAACCAAGAAGACTCACAACCTCCGACTCTTCGGGGCAGGTGGACACCGGAAATGGTATTGCAATATCCGTTACAATACCAGCAAATGTGAGCAACGAGATCAAATGGACAAGGAATGAAAACGGATTACGATTAGAATGGATAAACGGATAGGATTATGATTGCTTCGAGCTGACGGCTTGTAGTATTCCATCACCTTAATAGGCAGGAGTGACATCCGCTGAAACGGCTGGTGGGTTAATGCTGCAGCTGCCACCGTCCCGTTAGAACTGTGGCTGGTCTCTGAATACGTTCCACACACGTCGCCACTGAGATGACTGTACAGGTACAGTTGAGAATGACTCCTGTTTTTACGCCGAGATCCTGGCTCTGAACACAGGTACTCATAAAGTCCTGTGTCAACCCTCGCGTGGACCTCACTGCTTGCAAAGGGACCCACGGGGATTGTTTGAGGCGACTGTACAAACGTGGTAGGATAGTGGTTTGGAGCGGGGACCCAATCGAATGAATAAAAACCAAGAACAAATTACAGAGAGGAACAAGGAAGAAGGAAGTATAAAGAAGCGCAATGAGTGCAATATGGATCCGAGAGTGGCCTTTAAGAGGGGCAGTATGATGCTAAGATCACCACCTACAAGGTGCACGTCGCCCTCGGACATGGCCCGAAGTAATGTAGCGCATACGGAGATTATGGATGTCAGAGTCTTATCTCATACTTCAACAAATGTATGCACTCAGACGGGAAACAATACTAATAAGAAGGATGCCCTTAGGACAAATAATAGAGCGGTAGCGACATCAGAGAAAACTCCAACTGGCACCCGCGCAGCGCGAGTATCGCCTGGCGTTGTCATTCCAACAAGTGACAATACAGCCTGCGCAGTATTGGCTTCCCAACTAGAGAACGTGACAAGAGGGCCAATAGAGAGTTCGCCTCGACTGGAACTAATCCAGAAGACGAGGATTTTGGAGGAGGACGCGCAAGCGCTTAAACGCCAAAAAATATCAGCAGTGAGATCAAGACTGGAGTTGCAAAAATATCCGAATTATTGGACGTCACGCTAAATTACAGACGTACTTGGCAAGCAGCGGAAAAGGAGAAAGTACTTTCGAAACACTTCAAGAAGGCTGCAAACCAGCAGATACCAGTCGTTGCAACTCCTGTGACGACAAACCAGAAACGATTGGCTACCAGCCCTGCTGTGTCAGCAAGCAGCAAAAGGGCGAGGGCAAATGAACCCACTGGAGACAGAATGGGGATCTCTGAAAAGGGAGATGAAAACTGGAAGACTGTCACCAAGAAAGACAGAAAGAGGAAGCCGAAGAATAACTCATCCGAGCCCAACAAGGGAAACAAGCCACGACTTCAACGTGCAAAACCGGAAGCGGTGATAATCAAACCCGCAGGTGTTCACAGCTACGCAGAAGTACTAAAGGACCTACGTAATAAGATAACGACTGATGACTCAGTCAGGATAAAGTCTGTAAGGAAAACGCAGAGTGGAGCCATCCTTCTAGAGATCGGCAGAGGGCAGCAGGTTAAGCCGGAGTTTCTTCAGCAGCTGAGGAACACTATCCGGGATACAGCCTCCGCGGCGGAGATAAAGCCGAAAGCTACGATAGAGATACGGGACCTTGACTTGATGACACTCAAAGAAGAGGTGGAAACAGCAATTCTGAAACTGCTCACTGTTCCAGAGGAGCAGATTCACAGCACCGAATGTACGAGAACAGGTACGGGCTTTCGTTACACTATCGGCAGAAAGTGCTGCCAGACTTATCGAGATTGGCTTCGTAAAAATCGGATGGATTCGAGCTAGGATGAGATTGTGCGAAGATATCAGAAGGTGCTATCGTTGCCTTGGGATGGGACACACCCAAGCAAACTGTTCCGGCGTGGACAGGTGGGATAGGTGTATCAGATGCGGACAGCCTGGGTACAAGATAAAAGATTGCAATGCAGTTCCCAAATGCATTTATTGCGTGGAAGCAAAACTAGAGCGGACTGATTACATTCCAGGCTCAAAGAGGTGTTCACTAGGCAAAAAATGATAACAGTTCTGCAAGCAAACATGCATAGAAGCCGGACGGCAGATGCGTTGCTTGAGCAAATAGCGGTTGAGAAGAAGGTGGATGCTGTCATTATCAGTGAACAGTATAGGCAAATTCGTCGAGGGTCCAGGTACGAGGATGAAACAAGCACGGCTGCACTTTGGTTACCTAGTGGAAGTAAGATTGCGATCAGGCAGCAAGGTCACGGGTGGTGCTACACATACGTACGAACAGAGCAATTTACAATAATGAGCTGTTACCTCACCCCAAGTGATATTATGGAGCAATTTAGGATAAAGCTGGATCTAATTGAAGATAAGATTCGAGAAATAGGTGGTGCGTTTATAGTATTGGTATTGGTGGATACCGGAAATAGCTGAACTCAAACGGACATGCCATCGCGACAGAAGGAGGTACACCAGAGCTAGGCGAACCGGCGAAGCTTTGATGGAGGCTGAAGAATTCAGGCGCTCCCGGAAGGCGATGAAACATGCGATAACTAATAGTAAAAAAGCGAAATGGGAAGAACTCCGTGCGGATCTGAATAGTAACCCTTGGGGATTAGGCTATAAGATCGTCACGAAGAAGCTAAGTGCCAATTCTGTTCTCCCACACCTTGAGGGTGTGGATATCGACAGTATGGTAGGAGAAATATTTCCCACACACCCTGTACAGCATGAAGAACAAGATTACCAAATTGATGAGATGCCAGAGCCCTTCA
>OW026524.1:12541089-12596089 GCA_932274085.1 Protocalliphora azurea
AATTTTATTAGGATTGGTCTAAAATTTACCACAGCTCTCATACAAGTTTCTTGCCGAAATTACTTAAACGTATATAAATCACCTAAAATATCAATATGTAGATAAATGTAGGCGAATGGGCACAAATAAATCTCATTTAAGTATAAATCAATAAATTAGTAACACAATACAATTTTGCGCACATAAGTTTTATAAAAGTATAAATCATATTTCCAAATTTGTAAGAATTGATCCACAATTGTCCACAGGTTCCAAAAAAAAAAAAAAAATAAGAAATCATACATATATATTTACTAATTGTTCTTTTGGAAAACAAAAATTCAACCGGAATTTGAAAATTAAACTTTTAGTTACCAGTTTAACTCGTACAAAATATTCAAATAAAATATAACAAAAGATAAATATATTTTCTCATGAAATTTGTATATTCTTTCGGGTTCTCTTGTACTTTTGTTATATTTCTGGCAAAGGAGAAATATGAAAATTTGGCATCGCAAGAAAGGTTTCTGGGTGTCGCATTTAATGGTATTTTTTTACATTTTTTACAAAAAATTTAGATATTTGAATTTTTTACAAATAACTATTTCAAGAAAAAGATAAAAAAAATACCAACAATACCTCTAGCAGTTATACCGAAACGATTTTTCCGTTTTTTTTTTTTTTTTAATTCGAATGTTCTAATTTTATTCGAATTTTTTAAAATATATTGTATTTACATTTTGCTATATGAAGAAAAATTTTGGTATGAAAAAAAAAAAATGCGTAAACTTCTCAGCGATACATAACACTTCATACTTCTATTAAGTAACATTGAAGAAAGTCAAGTTTAAGCTATGAAGTGTATTAGTTTTAAATTTATTACACACAGAGAGTCTTACACAATATATCAAAAAAAAAAACAGCTTCCAAAAAAGAACTTTTTCACTGCTTCAAACGTAGAACTAAGTGCATATATTGCACCTTTTTGGAAGCTATTAATAATTACTTCCGAAAAATTGAAAATATATGTATTTTTAACAACGAAAAAGGTGAAGAAAACAATATTAAAAATTTCAATTTATTTTAACAGAGCTAAAACAATATTTTTCCAAGACATTTTATAAACATAGTTTTAGAAGAAGAATTTCAAAAGAAATGAATAATAATCATAAAAAATAACATCCTACCAACGACAATCATAGATTAAAAAAAGAACTCCTGCAGCTCTTTTTAACAACTTTGTACTTCCTTCCAACGAAAACACAATTTTAAAATCATTAATTTTTTAGCTCTTTTTCAGTTTTTTCTTTTTTGCTGGGTAAATACATACAGTAGCGAGCATACAGTAAATGCAACTAATGTATTCAAAAACCGAAACCAGAAACTGGTTAAATGGTTTTTACTTTTTAAAAACCGACCGAACCGTTTTCGAATAATTTGACAGGCCGGTTTTTTTCTGTCGGTTAACCAGTTTTTTATTTTTGTTTACTACGAGTAAATTAACCTATACTTTCTATTTTTTTTATATTTGCTAATTGAACCTTATTTATGGACTTATGCATTAAAAGTATCAAATTGTTTAAGAATAAAATTTCTATGAAAATTGTTTAAGTAGTTCACATACAAATTTTATTATTTGAAATTATTTTTCATTTTCATTATGAACTAATAAAGCTTTTTTTTAGTCTAGGCTAGTTTTTTTTTCAGTTCACAATTTGAAATTTGAGTACCTCCAGACATAGGTACTAAGAACTGAGATTTGTATATTTTTTTAATACATTTAAACTAATTATTATTAACTGAATCTAGGTAATTTTAATTTTATCGGTTGCCACAAAAATAAGTTGAATTTTAATAAATAGGAACATAGGTAGAGGTGGATCAGAAGAAGCATTATCAAAATTCAATTCAAAAAAATATAAAATATGAGCAGCTGCAGAAGAGCAATATGACTATTTATTTTTATATTACTTGTCATTACAAATAATATATATTATAAGTGTACTTTTTTTAGTAAAAATAATATTTTTTTAAATTTTTGTTTTTTTAATAAAAACCTGTTTTTAAAAAAGGCTATTTATCGAATAACTCCAAAACGAGTTTTCTGAAAATGTCGGTTTTTTGAGTATACTAAATGCAACGCTATGTGATTTGATTTTTGTCCGCATACATTTCGCTAATAGCAAGCAACTGTACTGTTGTGATTTTATTATTTGGAGCCATAGTCCCTTGTTATATATAATGTTCTCGAACGTTTAGTAAGAGCTGTTGTAAATCAACATGATTTTAAAATTTTTATAAAAGTAGTTTTTGGAAAAGATTGGAAACTATAGTATTATTAAATACCATGGTTTTCTATTCTTACATATAGACTAAAATACATGAATTGTGATAATAATATAAATATTAGCAAATAATTACACTTCCTATTAAATTTTGCTATTTTTCTAAACTATTTTGGAATTTTTTTCCATAAAGATTGATATTTTTTTAATTATTATTTATTTATTTTATTAATTTGAAATCTTACAAAAATTCTCTATGAAAAAGAGATCAAATATTCTTGATAGTTTGGCATAACTTGATAATTTATAATTGTATAAGAGCTTTCGAATGAAAAAAACTCGACTAGTTTCGATCGTTTTCGTGATGGAATTAACAGATAAATAAAATTTTTTCGCAATGATACGACATTATTATATATCCCTTGATTTTTGTTTTGGAACAAATTATAACAAAGGGAACTAAGAATTATACCTATTTTGACACTCTTCCTATGTTAGATAATTAAAATTTCATCTTTCATGATTATGGGACTATATGTTTTAAATTAATTCAAGTTGTCTTAATAGGATCTCATTTCCATTAAACAGTATTCGTTACAATAATAAATGATCTGACTCCAAAAATAAAGGATTTTAGTAAACAATATGATGTACATATGTTAGAAGTGCTTGCCGTTACTATATTAATATCATTAAATGAACGATTATTTGGTGGCAGTAGTAGCCTTAAATGGCCACATGTGTTCATTCGAGTAATATCAAATATCTACTGTTACAAGACTTGCATTAATTTTTCAGGCATGATTGTTTCCATATTGTGTCTCTAATATAATTTTTTAGAATTCTCATATTAGAACTATACATCAATATTATTTCAGTACCATCACCATAATATTATTCTAAGATATTCCTAAATTCTTAAAATGAAAGGAGAAAGAGTGTTTTTTAATATTATTAATATCCTTTGTAGTAAAATGACCTTAAATTTATGTGTATTGATAGTAATTGATGTTAATGCAGTCAAGTTCTAGTTTTCAGCATTTTTCAATAATTATTTTTAGCAAAATTTAAAAAATTCCGTTGAGTTTTTAAGATTTACATTTTTTTTTTGCTCGCATTAATTTACCACTTTTTTAACAAAATTTTTAATAACTATTCATATGTGTAACAATTTGGAACAAAATGTCATACAATTTTTGGTTAATACCACAAAGAATAAAATCGCATATAGCACAGCGTTGCATTTTCATGCTCACAACTGTATATACATCGAGGATCGAGGTTCATAATAATAGAACATCCGTAACCTGTATGAGATGAAAATGCCGAAAAGCTGATTCGTGGTGAAAATATTTTTTATAATTTTGATTTTTTTACTTTTCAAAAGAAATTTCAATTTTAGCCCTTGTTTGATCTTTGTCACAAAACTTGATTGCACAACAAAGCCATTGTTTTTTTTTTTTAATTTATTAGTTGACCTCACTCATATATGTATATTAGGGTGGCACTCTTCTCGGTCTCACTAACTGTAAAAAATAAAAAATAAAATAAAAAATTAACTACCAATAGTAAAGTAGTTAATAAAACAAATTTAAACTAAAACACTTAATTTTTAACCAAATATACCCCAATATAAATACGAGTTCAACGAAAATTTGATGATAAGAAACCAAACTCAGTAATGCGAATTAAAACAGGTGACCATCAGCTGATTTTTTTCCAGTATTTCGAATTGTCAAACTCCATATAAGCACAATTTTTGCTTACCCGCTAAAGTGTCAAACTCCATGTATAAAAAAAAAACATTAATGAAATGAAACTCAGCGTAGAGTTTCATCTAGATGACTTATATGTATATCCTGTCAAAATTTATTGATAAGCACATGTGAAAGACTCGATATACGCGGCCAAATATCACACAAAAACTTTTTTTGGTATATAACTCAAGTATTTTGACACTATAACAACATAAAATTATTTATAAGATGTAAAAACTATATAACAAGTTTCGGTTCGCTCCCTCAAATTCTGATTGGGGCCTTATTTAACTCGGGTATATTTAGTTGAACGTGTTTTACGTTAAATTTATTCTAATAATTATTATTGGTTGCTCAATTTTCTTGATTTTGGGCAATTCGAAAAGTTATAATTAAACTGTGGAATTCAAAATGATATAAAGTTTCAATTGAAATAAACTATTGGTGATCGAATAAAAGAAAAAAATATATATATAAAAAAATATCATTGTATTCATGAGAACAAGAATCTGTACACTTTTGTGAATGATAGGGGGGGGAGGGGTAGCTTAATACTTATAAACTTACATAGAAGTTATTGGTAAAAACTAATTTTGGTTCTTTTTACTAGAAGATTATAGGTATAATCGCACAAACTAGAATATAAGTAGGATTCAACACATCTGTTGAGTAAGTTATAAGTTAGACAGTCTTTGAGTGATGTTGAGAAGCAGTTAAGTTCAATATTTAATTGCGTATTTTAAGGTGTAAATAAAGATCTGTGTTGGTATTTAAAAGCAAAGCAGCACTGACTCATTGTTATACCCTACACCAACATAGGTGGTGGGGAGGGTGTTATACGTTTGTGCTGATGTTCGTAACACATAAAAATATTTGTCTAAGACCCACCTTATTGTATACCAATCGTTTTGTCCATGTAAACATTCTAATCAAACTACAGGTCGCAAATTTAAAAATAATTCAATGAAATTTTAAACCAAGGCCTTTAATGTTTGAAGGACGAAATTGGATATGATCAGTCCATAAATACAAATGTCCTCCCGGAATAGGGTTTAAATGCTCTTAAATTACTTACATATACAAATTTTTTAATGAATTTAAGCACAAATTTTATATACATAAGTATAAAATTTTATATAAGTATAATCTGTGGCTCATATTGAGTTGAGAAAAATATTATTGTACTAGATGTAATGATGCGTGTTTTAAAGCCATTATTTCTTGCATACAAATGTCCTCCCGGAATCCTAATCTTTTAATGGAATTAACCAGAAGTAAAATTTATATAAGTATAAATATTGGGTTGAAAAAAATATTATTGTACTAGATAAAATGATTCATGTTTTAAAGCCAATTAAACTGTCTTCATTAGAGATGAAATGATGTTAAAACATCATGTTAAAATTGTCCGCCGAAAATTCAATGTGTATTTTCGTTGTGGCATATATGCATTTATGCCCTGCCAACATTTTATATCGAAATTTGAAGTAAAGCGGCACCTCATGTAGTTAATAACAGTCGATTATTATATCATGTTCTTATCGAAGAAGAGTCACCGTTCGGTAAGAAATGTGCCGCAGTTCTAATACTTTTTAAATGACACTATTTAGTGCATTCATTGGGTGTCGAAATACTACCATAAAGAAGTGTAAAAAAAGTACATCAAGAAAGTATCGTAATATAATCGTTTTTGTACAATAAACATGTTTTAATGCAATTGGTATATTTCTAGTAAATATTCTTAATTATAATTGAGTTAAATGCTTAACTCATATTTAAACACATTGTAATTATTCTCTATAACTTTAAACTAAATTAATAAATCACTATAACTTTAAATTAAATATAAGATAACAACACAAATCACTGATTAAAAATTAAGAATTTTTTATATTAACACATTTTTTTATTAACACTATAAACAATAACAAAATTGTGTCGCGCTTGTTCTTTTTTTTTTTTTTTTTGTTTTTGTATGCTCTGGAATGTAAACAGTCGCCCAAGTCAAGTTTTTTAGATCAAAATTCGAAACGAATGTGTTTTGTTATTGCAATTTTGTGTGTTTTCTACTTTTGAACATCCAAGAGTGTCAAAAAGACACTTTTTAGTGGATGGATGAAAATAGTTTCTTGCAAATGCTGCTGGCAGGGTGTTAATTTCTTGTTATCTCATTGTTTTGTAGTTGCCTTCGTATTACATGCAAAAATTTTTTTATGTGCATTAGTAAAAACATTGTGTGTGAGGCTTGATGTTTTAACATCGTTAATATTGCTTTGATAACCGTGTTAAAACAAAAAAAAAAAAAAAAAAAAAAAAAAAAAATAGCATTAACATCAAGTTAATAATCTTTACATGATGTTAATGTTAAATGTTTTATGTTAAAAATGATAAAATTTTTGAACAAATCTTAAGAGTTGCAATTGAAAAAGCAAATATTTATAGCTTCCAAAGTACAACGAGAAATTCATTAAAAAAGATTTAAAATTTTTTGAAGCAAGTAGAAAAAATAAAATATTGATAGTAAAAAAAGTTTTTCCACAACAGCAAATTTTATAAATAAAATAAGAAATCAGTTATCCGATGAAACAATTAATGTCTTAACAAGACATGTTTTTTAGAATATAAATAATACTTTAATTTTATTGTTAAATGAATTGTTGATGGAACAAAATGCTTAGTTCTGAGCCCTGTACAATTTATATGAAAGATATTAACATCTTGTGAAATTGATGGTAGATGTTAGATATGAGCAAGGTGAATACCACATTATACTTATAACAACCAAAAACAGATAATGTGTCTGGTAACATCCTAACTTTAGTTATTGGAAAATTATAATAACGGTCCTAAAACCTGTAACTTAAGCAAGTGCTGGAGAAAAAATAATCTATACTTATTACTTTAAAAATGTTTAATAAATATTCTTGATAATAAATATTTGTTTTCATTACTTGAAGCGGAATCCTCTGAAATGTAATATATTTCCTGCTTTCCCAGGAATGGAAAAAGTCCGGAAGAAATTTGTAATATACATAGGGAGGGTCAAATTGTTCGGTAGAGAAAAAAAAACCGAATAGAGTATAACAAAAACGAAAGTCCAGGACTTTTTTAAACTGCAAGAAAGCGATTAACGAGTTCTCCAGTACAGTTCACATTATTTGGGTATACGAAACTTGAAAAACCCAAAACCTTTTGAGGCAATAAAAAAAGAGTGTACTAAAATGACCCACAGAACACTGTGGAATAATGATGAGCATCCTAACGGGACACTCTAACAAAGCAGCAATGAATGAAAAGCATGAAGATAGGACAACTTTCTATGTCACTGTACAGCCTTCGCAAGATTACGATCCCCACTGTTCGCGGATAACACATTACCAGACCTTACTCATCTCCGAGGAGTGGAATGGAAAAAGTTAATGAAATTCATACATGATACAGTTTTCCTATTAATAGTATATGGTTTCCATTCTATTGTATTAATAGGAGAGCGTACAACAAGCGAGTGGGTTGACTTAGGTGCATGCCGACGCGCTTGTATTTATATTAATAAGATCAATATTTCCTGAAAATTTCATTAAGATATCTTTATAAACAATTATGTTATTACAATTAAAAAATTTGTATTTTCTCCAAAAACCCCAAATTTTGTTTGGTTTATTTCTAAATAGCGAAAGAAAAATATGTATTCCAAATTAAGCTTATCCTTTAGCATATATAATTTCCGATCTTTTGCAAAAAGATTCAAGTCAATATCATGCTTCATTTCAGAAATATTTATTGTATATATGACTATATTTTTACAAACTTGCAACATTTGCCTTTAGCTTTGCGTAAATAATTACTTAGAAAATTATGAATATTTCTGTATACTTTTAATAATATCTATATACAGAATATTTTTATAAAAATAATTAATAAATATTTTTTATTTTTAATAACGTTGCCACATTTCCCAAATTTAAGTAAATCTTTATTCTTTTCTAAGCATTAATATATTTCTATTAATGAATTTAAAATAACAAAACAAACAAAAAATGTCTACGTTAACTTAATCAATATTATTATTTTTGGTATTTATCATCTTCCTTAATAAATATTCTATTTCTAATACGATTTTTTTATTACTTATTTACATTAAATTTATGTAGACAAGTTTTCTAATATTTTAAACATATACTATTTATTTTCTATAAAATAATCTGTTGTATCTATATACATATCTAAAAGATAATAATGGTTCTTCAAGTCTTCAGTATTTTGAGTTGATAAAGGCTCATAATAAATTTCTCATTGATGATAGTACAGGCTCTGATGATAACAATAGGCTATTAAAAATATCCTCGTTTTATGACGTTCTGGAGGATTTCCTGAATAATTGAACGTGCTTAAAATCTCTATTTCTTGCTTCTTGAGCATCTTGTGTAAGCTCTCCCAGTGGAAGAATATTTCGTTCAATTATAATTTCGCCATGGCACAACACTTTATGTACTGTTGGTGTCATTTCTTTCCATGGATATAGAGAAACAAGTAGTTTAGATATTTCTGTTGCATATTCTCCAAATCGAGCAGAGTTAATTTTGTGCTTACTATTAATTGCCATTAATAGTATGTTAGTCCTTTCAAGTAACTCTTTATTAATACCAGTTATTTTTGATGTAGCTTCGAAATTTCCGAAAAACCTTCTTGCTGTGTTTCCATCATTTGTACTACCACCAGTCGGCAGAGGTTTGTCGATGTTTAATCACGACTCTTCTCTGAATTCATCCTGAATTCTACTTTTCTAGGATATTCTAAGTGTTTTTAAATCCTCGTTGTTTCTGGTAGGTTTTGTTAAATTTTCTGGCACACTTCTATACCTTAAATCAAATGCTATGTGCAGTAAATACTCCATGAACTGTATTCTGGCGTGAAGTGGAGATATTCCGAAAGACAGAAATTCTTCATTAATACTTCTTGCTTTACCAATATCCGATTGTGATTTCGTCTTATCACATAGTGAGTATTTCCAAAAAAAAGATGTTTCCGTAATGACATTACTGACCTTTCCATCAATCATTGTTAGACTAAGTTGAAAGGATATGGCGAATGTGTATTGGTTTATGATTATTGAAAGAGGTTGTAAATCATTTATTTCATCTTTAATATATTCCACTAAATCCTTTGTTGTTGTCTTCGACTCCCTTGTATATTCGAACCAAATAGGTCTGCAAAAATGTTTTGATCCTGGAGTGGTGTTAAGCCATATATCTTCAAATGAGTTTTTACACTTGGATGAAGATTGCTTTAAGGAATAAGATCGCATTCTTAATGGCACCAAAGATGCTAGCATGCTTGTATTCAGGAAAGGCTGATAGTCCGTCACATCCCCACTTAGAGATTAATACAACGTCGCTGTTATTTACTTTTTCCAACTGATCTGCAGAAAAATCTGCAACTATCCTGGTAGCTGTATTCTCAAGCAAAGAAGATAGCTCTACACATGCTTCCTTTTCGGTAACCGAAATAGATGGTAAAATAGTTTGCTTTTTTTCTTGAATACCCTTGTATGATGGTAGAATTGAGTGTCCCTTTTCAAGCAGAGCTTTTCTTAAAATTTGATATTTGTTTTGGCTGATGTCCAGTTGAAGCATTAAAGCAATTGCTTCTTTCTCTGTAAAATTTTATTATGATGTTGGAGTAGGTACACTTTCGGCAATCCGTTTAAGACGTTTTGGTGATGCAGTTGCCAGTATTTCAGCAATATTAATTGAACTCTTAGGTTGCTTCTTCTTTATTAACATTTCAGAAACTTCTTCATTCGAAATTATAGAAAGCTTATGGGCCAGTCTTTTCTTCTTAGAACTTGTACTTAAATCATATTTTGCACGACGATATTTCTATATCAGTATCCATCCAATCGGAATGTTTAATTTTTAATCTGTTAGTACGCTGATTCAAGGACTTCATTTTTACGTCATACAACTTTAAAAAGCTCTCTATCTGAGATTTATCAATGACGTCGACTTTTGCATGATATGTAGTTTTTATGAATTCCACTATAGCTTCTAAGCGATTAAGATCATTTTTAGATAAACTCCACAGAACACAACACAATTGTTCATGTTTCAATGTAATCACCATGGTAATCAACTTCGTTATGATGTTGATAAGGATTAGCTGCGCATTTATATATATATATATATTTATTAGATATATCGCACAGGTATATATATTTACAGGTATTCTGTGAATTTTCATCAGGTAAAATATCTGAAAGAGTCAATTTGGAAGAGTACCTATACCGAATTCATTGATATTATATGTTGCTGTTAGGTATCACCGGAAAGGATATTACCTGTGCATTGTCATAAAAATATAGGTTTTTAACCATCAGTAATACATAAATGCTGCAGCTAGGTATCACCGGAAAGTATACCTGTATATTGCCACTAGATCATAAATATATAAATTTTTAACCATCAACAATAGATAAATACATTTGTTAAATTTAGGTCAACACCATAAATGTAAACTAATAAAATACTTATTGATTAAGTTATACGAATGCTTAGAAAAGGATTTACTTAAATTTGGGAAATTTGTATAGATATTATTAAAAATATACAGAAATTTTCATAATTTTCTAAGTAATTATTCACGCAAAGCTAAAGGCAAAAGTTGCAAGTTTGAAAAAATATAGTCATTTATACAATAAATTGGAAATATAAAAGTTTAAAGGCGCATATATATACTAAAGGATAAGCTTAATTTGGAATACATATTTTTAAAATTTCTTTCGCTATTTACAAATAAACCAAACAAAAGGCCCAATTTGGGGTTTTTGGAGAAAATACAAATTTTTTAATTGTAATAACATATTTGTTTATAAAGATATCTTAATAAAATTTGCAAGAAATGTGAAAAGTCCAAAAAATGAGATTTTTAAAATTTTTGGCTATGGAATCCACATTTTTCCGAAGTCCCGTAGATTTTGATTTCAAACTTTCGACAACATATTGAAGATTCTTAAAATATATATTCCGCTTGTCGATTCGTGCTTTGGGATTTGAGAAAATATGGTACAAAATCAAAACTTTCGTATAAAATGGGTCGAATTCGGGAGGGTATGTACCATGACCAATTGAGTTATTGGGCTTCTTATTTATTTTAAAGTCATCTCGGTGAAGTTGTCTTTCAGAAAAGTGCAAAATTATTCCATGTTGCTAAAGAAAATTTTATTTCAGATAAAATTATTCGGCTAAAAAAACACAAAAAGTCGTCTTTTTGCAATTTTCAAATTCAAAATCGTTTATTTTTGGACTCGGTAAAGGTATCGACTTCAAATTTCTTTTATTCAATAGATTATTTTGTTCTTTAACTAGCTAAATCGGTCGGAAATACTAGGATATATATGAAAAAACTGGACCAAGAACATGCAAAATTATGGTGCTTAAAAATTCAAATGCAAATAACTCGAAAACTATAAGAGATAAATAGGACATGTTTTGTATAGGTCTTATTAGGGCCTACAACAATATATAAAAATATTTGAAATCGGACGAGAAACAAAAATTTAGCAAGTGATTAAAAATTTATTATGTCAGAGTTACCTAATTTTGAGCCCCCTTATCTCCGCCCCTGAGGGGTTTGTTGTGCCCCCTTCCAAACTTAACATTGTACACTCCTCTGCTACGCCTATACCAAATTTCATGAAAATCCAACCAGCCGATCAGAAGTTACAAATTTATTTCCAAAAAATTTCGATTCTGCCCCACTGTGCAATGGACCACACAATGTTCTCTTGATTAAAAGCATTTTTTGCTTACAATTATTCATTAAAAATTCAAACATTAATATTTGAAACTTTGCCACCTCTTATTTGATTTAATCTTTATAATTTCATATACTGTCATTAGAAGTAAATTATCAAAGAATACTAAAAAAACAGACAAAAAATATTTCGCAGGAATCAAAATAAAACAAACTTTCGTTATTATATGAGTTATTTGCAAGCTATTGTGAAAAATGTTGTCGAATTCTAATCTAAAAGAAAAAAAATTTAAATTGTAATAATATTAAAATATCAACTTGTATAGTTTTCTATTAATCAGCAACACATAATTTCGAGTGACTATTTAATCCAATAGAAATCAAAAAATATTCGTTATAATGATTGAAAAATTCACGCTACATCACGAATCTTTTGTTAATATTTGTACAATAGAATAGTTTTGTCAGTTATAACACCACGACAAGCCATAGTAGACTAAAATTTTATATTTCAAAAATGTCTTCTTTTTATTCTGAATAAAAAGCTATAACGCAATAAAGATTTTAATTAATTTTGAGATCTTTTTTAGGACAAAAGCAACTGGCCGGTTTACACCCGATCGATTCAATTTTCGCACACGTATTATTTTTCTAGTCGCATCTACCAGAAACTGCCATTGGAGCAAGCAAAATCAAACATTTTGTATTTTTAGATGGTCTAATAAAGATTATAAACTAAATTATTCATCTATAATTTATTTAAAATATTCAGTGTCAAGATCAGAATAAACAATTACTTACCAAAATACATATAATAATTATTTAAACGAAGTAAAATTTAACCTGAGGAATGGCACTAAATTTTTTATAAATTCGTCAACTCCAAGTGAAAATCCGCAGATTTTTCAACCATGAAATATGGTGATATTGAATCCTCTGATATCTTGTTTAGTTTTAACAGTTATTAATATTACACCTATTGATGACAAAACCATTTTAAAATATCTTTTAAGTCTAAATGTATCTTCTTCAATAGGTCTTGATGGCATTCCGAGCAGCATATAAAAAATGAATTAATCACTAAATAGTGAATTTAAATCAAAAGTAATAAAAACATTGAGTTGTGACAAATTGGTTTTTAAAGCAAAATCTAAAATTTAATATTTTTGTGAATAGTTTTAGAAGTCACTGTATATAAACAATTTTCATGTATTTTCAATAAAACCTGAAATCCTTTTCTACCGTTTTATGGACGACATCATTCATTGTTCCCATTTATAAATCTGGATTAAAATCTAAAATATCTAATTATAGAGGAATACCAAAATTGAGTGTCATTCAAAAACTATTGGAAAAAATTATGTTCGACATGCTAGACTAACAAAGTTCTATCATTTTATTTCCAAAACACCATGGATTCAGAAAATCGTTTTCCACCGTTATAAATCATTTAAAACAACTCGTGTAAAAAATGGATTTATTAAACGTCAGCAAACAGATTTACCGACTTTATCAAAGCTTTTGGTAAAATAAAGCATAATCTCTTGGAATATAAATTAGACAAAATAGGATTTAGTTCCCCCCTTTTAAAGTCGATTGCTTCTTATTTGAAAAATTCGATTTCAAAAAACATAAGTACTACTACTACTCAAGGAAGCCACCTAGTTGCTCTATTATTCACTTTGTTCACAAATGACCTTCTATCTGTAATAAATTACACAGGTCAACAAAAGAGCATAAAAAAGTTACATCCCGAGTAATTCTGCGAAATTCTTATATCTTAGATTAGATATAGTGTAGAAAGTTAAATAAAACATATCCATCACGTCAAACTATTAACCCTTTGACGGACAACGAAAATCGGCTTCTCTAAGGAGTTTTTAGTAGAACAAATTAGTCATTCATGTTTTATAGATTTTATAGACAAGAAATAGAGCTACAAAAATGTATTAGAAGTAATGTCTCCCCTAGAAGTCCTTAAAGTCTCCCCTAGAAGTCTTTAAAGTTATCAAATTCAAAATTTTCTTAATTAACCTTCATTAAACCATAGAAAATGAGGGGTAAGGAATTGGATATAACTAACTTATGACCATAGATATAAAAAATTGCAAAATTATTAAAATCGCATTAGCAGAAACTGTGTGGACATCAAAAGTTTGAAAAAAAACTCCAAATTTGAATAACAAAGTCAACAAAAGTGTAAAAAAATGTATTGCGAATAATTTCATGTAATTCTTATTCTTTGAATTAGATATAGAGCAGAAAGTGAAATGAAATATATCCATCACGTCACAATTTTAAGAGATATCATGTTTTTATTTTAATTTATAGTTTAATTTACAGATTTATAGATGACGATTTCGCGTTTGAAAGCATTACATTTTTAAAGAACGTTCTTTTTGTAATCTTAAAAGGCAAGCGAATAAATGTACGTCAGAAACTAGTTTGAAACCATAATAAACATGCTTTTCAACGCTTTGCCAACATCAGCGTTTCGTCTGCATTTCTTATAAGTTGCCTTTGGTAACGGTTAACTTCCGTCTGCATTACTTGCAACTAGTTACGTAATAACTGGTCTGATACATAGGCATTTTTATTAGAGCAATCTATTATTTAAGACCCAAATTGAAAGTTTATATGGTAACTAGTTGCCTCTAATAACATCACCGTGTTAAAAAAATGAGTTAAACTACTAAGTGTATGTATTTTTTAATGGAGGTTTTTGCTGTGCACACATACATACAATATATGTATGTGTGCCAAATTGTAATAATAATTAGGTAATAATTAACTTATAAATTCATTAATTTTATATAATGTACTAAAAAATAAGCAAAAGAAATTTTAAAATAAAGGAAATAATTAAAATGAGTAAAAAAAATAAAAAGTTCTTTCATACATTAAGAAACAAAAAGATAATGTCAAATCGATATTTAACATTTTTATACCCCACACCACCATAGGTGGTGTGGTCGACTCAGAACCACTTTTTGAATCGATCTAACAATGTCCGTCCATCCGTCCGTCTGTCAGGCTGGACGGCTGGCTTCTTCTGTCCATGTAAACCTTTTGCACAAAGTACAGGTCGCAATTTTGAAGATAATTTAATGAAATTTGACACGTAGGACTTTCATGACGCAAGGACGAAGCCTATTGAAATTGGTTATGATCGATCCATTATTTCACCTAGCCCCCATACAAATGTCCTCCCGGAATAGGGGTTTAACAATCATAAATTCCTTAAATATAGAAATATTATAAATATAGTAACATTGCATAAATCACATACACATGTGAGTATCAAGTTTATATTCGACACAAATAAGTTTTATATAAGTAGAAATCATAGTGACAAATTTTATGAGGATCGCTCCATAATTTACCATAGCTCCCATATAAGCGCACTTTCGGGAATCATCCTAAAGTGCATAAATTCATCTAAATGTTAGTATTAACGTAATAATCCGTATTCCTATATTTTATTTTATACTTAGTAAAAGTATTGATCCACAATTAAGAACATGTCTAATATAAGACCTATCCACGAATTTTGATAGACGTGCATAATAGTGTGGGGTATCATATGGTCGGGCTTGACCGATTATATATTTCTTTCTCGTTTTTATTAAATTGTGTTTTAGATTTGTACCTTAAGTGATAGTTTTTAACAACATATGTATAGCTAAAATAAACTATTTTAAATAGTTTCTTAAAAAAATCAAAGCATTTAATGGTTTATTAGATAATCTAGAACGAATTTTATTTCCAACATACACTTTCGCACTCAAAATGAAGTAAATATATCTAATTCCTTGGAAAGCTGGTCGTCTATATTATCATATTTTGTTATGGTTTTCTGAGGATTTTTATATTTTGCAATGACATCTTCCAATTTTTATACAATAGAATTGTTATTTTCTTCTTGTATTTCTTCATTTGGTAAAACCTCTCTTACATCTGTGTAACTTAGAATCTATTGAATCATTATTTGTTGATAGACGTAAAATTAAATTCATATTTTATTGTTATTGTCTAAATTATTATCGGAGTTTTTATTAAGATTTTTTAAAGAGTTTAAAACGGTGGAAAAAACTGTTTGTCGCTCTTCAATTATTTTATAAAGTGATTTACACAATTCTTTACTTAAATCACAATTTATGTTTTTTATTTCATTTAGCATGAATGTTAAAGTAGCATAAGCTTTACATAAGTTCATGTCAAAACGACATAGTGCTTCTAATGTTATTTTAATTGGATTTCGCATTCCAACAACTTTTTTAAGCAAAACAAATTCCTCGTCTACAAATTGTTGTAAGTTTAAATCAATTAGCGCTTTTTTTTAAGAATTTTATAAATCGCAAAATCTTTGGCACATATCGAACAAAGTATTTAGCTTGGACTGCAGTTCAGTATCAACGTCAACTCTTTTTCTTCTTCCTTTTGAAGGATTTAATTTTTAGTTGGTGATTTTCTAAATATTTTCACTATTTCTTTTTTACTTTTTCAAGTACTGTTTTCGCATAAAATTTGTCTGTCATTTCAACTTGATTTTCACATAAATTTACTTTAAAAAAAGTCACATAAACTACACAGGTCAACGGGTTTGAATAACCACTATATTGATTTGATGCATCATGGCTACCTAAGTACAAAAATGGTCAAATTTTTCAATTCTATGGATAAATTTTTTAAATAGTTTTTAAGTAAAATTGTCAATATTTTGAGACATATATCCACTTATGTTATCATAACTCAAAAACAACTTATATACAATTGTTTTTATGAAACAAATTATTAGGAAAAAAATAAAAAATTGGTAAAAAAAATAAAACAAAAAAATCTGGAAAAAATGGAAAACTGCAAAAAGTATTAAATTTTATTTACTTTTAGTGAAGCTACATATCATGTGAATTAAAGTAGATATGGTTCATGAAAATCTACGCATGCTTTACGTTATTATTTGCAATTAATTGAAGGTATCGCATATTTCCAAGCACTGTAGAAAATTGTATAATGAAAATGCAGAACATAGAAATACAGGTGCATTTTACGACACGAATTTTGGCAAACCCCCTTTACACGTAGAAAATTATCTGGAAAAAGCCTTTATGACATTTTCATGATTGTCAGAAGTAAATAAAGTAAATAAAAATAAATAATAAACAAAAGGTTGTTTCATTTTTACCATTACGGTAACAAACTAATAAACCCTCATAAATGTGAGTGCACGCTGAATTGCTCTTTTTCCGTTGGCTACCTGCAACGGATGATTTTTTTTTTGCATAAAATTCCTTTATGTATTTTATGTAAACAATCCGGATTCATTTTGTTATCACCGAGAAAAAACGGAACTGATTTTTAACTTCATTGTAAAAGTCATATGAAGATTTCTATAATATATATCCGCACAATTTGAACCAGTATTAGACACCGAGTACTATATGCATATCATGTCGATTGAATTTATCTATGAGATCTTCTAACGTAAAGTAAGTATAGGTTAATACATTTAGAATATTTTATACTTACAGCATTTCTTAATTAAATTTTGAATTCTTTATATTACTTATTTAAAATTTTTTCATTTTACAGACGACACTTGGAAATTGCGAAGCCTATGCTATGGAGAGAAACAGCAAGCTACGAATCCGATTGTAATTTTTGTTTAAGTATAAAAACCGATTTCGGAAAACATATGCGATGGTCTTATCCCACGAGGTCTGCTGATGGGTTTACACGGGCAGTTCTGCGTTCACAAAAAATTGAATATGCTCATGATCGGGGTCCAAGCTGTAATCAAGTGCTTTCATCATCACCAGGACACTCAACCTCAAATATGTATCACCAATCACATAGTTCAGATCCAGCACTACCATCTACATCTGAAAATGAAGAGTTCATCCCACACAAACATTTCTCGTCGAGACCATGGAATCGAGACCAGCTTAATGATGTAATTAGAGACCTTGGATTGTCGAAAAGATCTTCTGAATTACTTGCATCCCGGATGAAAGAAACAGATATCATAACTATAAATATAAATAAACTAAAGTTTCGTATTACTGTACTTCTTCTCGAGTTACTTCTTACTTCATTATTTTGTTGAAGAGGATGATTTTGTGTACTGCACAGATATTTCTGGTTTGATGACTGCCATGGGCTTACAAAGATACGATTCAAACGAATAACGTTTATTTATCGACTCATCAAAACGCAGCTTGAAGTGTGCCCTTTTGCATAATGGAAATAAATTTCAATTCTAGCCGATCACACATTCAACCAAAGTGAAAGAAGAATACTCTGTAATTGCATTGGTCATGAAGAAGATAAAGTATGTTGAACATTACTGGGTAATTTGTGTTGATCTTAAGATGGTAAATTTTCTCTTAGGTCAACAAAGCGGCTTTACTAAATATCCTTGTTTTATATGTTTACGGGACAGCAGAGCTAAGGCAGTACATTGGAGGAGAAAACAATAGCCTTCTAGGGAAACACTGGTTCCAGGTATGCCAAATGTTATAAATGTAGCTCTAGTGCCCCGAGATCGCATCATATTACCCCCCACATTAAACTTGGTTTGATGAAACAATATGTTAAAGCACTTAAAAAAGATAGTTAATGTTTTAAGTATATTTGAAGGAAGTTTCCCAATCTGAGTATGAAAAGGCTGAAGGCAGACATATTTAACGGCCCAGAAATTCGTAAAAAAATGGATGGGATTCACTTGTATGGGTTATTCAAAATTTCTTAGGAAATAAAAAGGGTGATGATTATGTTGCGCATGTTGAAGAGATGTTAACTCACTTCCAGAATCTTGGATGCAACATGAGCTTCAAAGTACACTGCCTGCACAGTCACTTAGATTGTTTTCCTGAAAATCTAGGAGACTTGAGTGGGGAACAGGGCGAACGATTCCACCAAGATATACGGAATGGAGGAACGATACCATGGTCGCTGGGATGAACACGTTATGTCTGATTTTTGTTGGAGTATTCAGAGTAACACTTCGTTATTCAACAATCGTAGAAAATCAAATAAAAGAAAATTCCAAAGTTTGTAGTTTATAATAATTAGTTATTTTCTTATTTTATTTCTTATAATAAATTTAAATAATAAAATATACATTTTTTACTATTTAATACATTTAAACTCATCCAATTCAAATGTTTTTCCGAAGAATAGAATAAGTATAGTAGGTAGGGTTTTGCCATAAAAAATACACGAATAATAAATCGAAATAAGATCATTAACTACTCAATTTTATGTATATCAAACAAAAAACTAAGATTTTGTGAAAATGATCGAATTCACTTAATTGTGTATAAATGAATGAATCGATTTTTACGATCGATATCTCACAGTTTTGCCATTACATGTGACTTTGCGAAAAGCAATAAATCTGAACAATTTTTGCCGTTTTTGATTTTTCATGATTTTTTTTTTTTTTTTAACAAAAAAATTTGCTATTTTCAAGTAAAAAATATATTTTTTGCTTCAATTTTTTTATTATAACTCCGAAACTACTGAGCCGATTGAAACGCAATATATAAACGGATTTAAGTTTTTGTAAATTTTAATTTTTCTAAAGCCGAAATTACGAAATTTCATGCCGAAATTATGAATGAAATCTAGAGTGTTCATACTGGCTAGATAACATTTGATGTAATTTCGTGAACAGCTGATACTTATTGTTTACATTTTAAATTGTTACAGGGGTAAATAAAGTATTTTGTGGGTGCCCCGATGGTCTAGTTGGTAGTGAGCTAGTCTGTCAGTCTGGGGGTTGTGGGTTCGATTCCCACCAGAGACTTTGGTCTGTTTCACTACAACGAGCTAAGGTCTTCGTTACTCCGCTCGGTTAGAATTAGAATATAATTTGTAATTGTATTGTAATTATAAAATAAATAAATAATAAAATATTTTGAAATGGAAATAAATAAGAAACAATCAATTACTGAATTGGAAATTATTAATTTGCAACAATTAAAAATGTAAAAAGGATAGGTTTCATTTTGCAAAATCACTTTAATAATTAATTTTAAGATTTGTGTTTAAATTTAAGATCAGCTGTCAATTGTTTTTTTTTTTCTTCTCATGGTTGAAACATGCAGTACATAGTTGAAAAAAAGTATTTTTTCCAACCATGTATAGAGTTGCACGGAAATGGGCATCGTAATTTCAATGTAATTTCAAAAGTAATACTTTATTTCCTTAGTATTTAATGTTGTTTATTTCATGTTTTGTTTTGGACGCAGAATAAAATTCCATAAATTGGCTCTTGATGGTTTCCTAGGATTTTGGTATATCGAATCCCCGCACCTGCAGTTACTTACATATTATAAACAGGGAAAAAGGTAAGCCATCAAGAACGATTAATTTACTTATAATAGCAAAAAAAGTTTCTGCATGTTTCGGATGACCAAAATCTGCAATTTTTAATATTTTACGTTGTGGTTCCTCGCAATCATTCCTTTTTTTTTTGCCGTTTAATCATATGAACCTGAAAATAAGAAATGTTTACTATTACTCGTATTACTGTTGTGTTCGTTTTCCTAATAACTTACGTAGTTTATATGATTTAATAAACCTTTCGTTAAACCACCATTAGTTTTTAAAATTTTGCTGCATATTTTATATTTGACATGCGGTGTACCTTTAGAATCCACTAAAAAATAAAGCCATACAAAGCTTCCTTATTTTATGTTTTGTGCTCCACAAAATTAATTTTCCCGCAAAAAGGGATACGTTTGTTCAAAAACTTTGTTTTCTGTCACAGTTATTATTTATCAAAGTAACAGAAACATTTAAGTGTTTCTAGCATATATTCTATTAGTGTATAAATGTTACATTTTATGATTGATCTCATTGCTGTATTTTGTAATTTTTGTAATCTTTCTATTTGTGAAGTTGAACAACATGTATGTAGTATTGTTGAACCGAACTAAAAATGTGGTTTTATCATTGTATTGAAAATGTTTATAGCCGTTAGCGTTGAAACTTTGTTTTTTTTTTTTTCGTTTAAAAAACCCGAGATTTTTTTTACCAATTTTTTTGCATATAAAGTGTGATTCAAGTAGAGATACTTTTTTCAATAGCCTTTTTTTTGACAGATCACGTGTGAGTCGTGTCCTGCTGTCATGTCATTTTTGTTTAGTATTGTTTGGCATTTCATAATGGAAAGACTTACGCCTGAACAACGTTTACAAATTGTTCAACTTTATTACAAAAATTCACGTTCTGTGAGGAATGTGTTTCGTGCACTTCGCTCAATTTATGATCAACATAATCAGCCTACTGAGCGCACTATTCGCAACACCATAACCCATTTTGAGACCCAGCATTCATTATTGAATAATATTCGACCGAATAGACCACGTCCAGCACGCTGTGAAGAAAATATAGCGGCCGTAGCTTAGAATGTACACGAAGACCGTGGAGAGTCGATTCGGCGCCGTTCGCAGCAACTCGGACTGACGTATGGAACGACTTGGCGCATTTTACGTCAAGATCTTAAATTGAAAGCGTACAAAATACAGCTTGTGCAACAACTGAAGCCGCTCGACCTTCCCAAGGGACATCACTTCGCTCTATGTGCTCTTGAAAAGTTCCAAGAAGATCCGACGTTTTCGAGGCAAATTTTGTTCAGCGAGAAGTCGCCACTTCCCACACATCGCATCAATCAATGGATTTATTGAGAGAAAACTTCGGTGAGCATATAATTTCACGTTTTGGCCACCAAGATCGTGTGATATCACACCGTTAGACTTTTTCCTGTGGGGATACGTAAAGTCTAAAGTTTATGCGGACAAACCCTCTACGATTCATGCCTTGGAGGAAAACATCACGCTTGTCATTCGCCAGTTACCAGTCGAAATGCTTGAACGAGTCATCGAAACTTTAATTCAACGGATAGACTATCTGCGACGTAGCAACATTTGATAGACATAATCTTCAAAAAATAAATGCCAAAGGATATTCTTTCAAATGATAATAAACATTTCCCATTAAATTTGAATTTTCTGTGTTTTTTTTTTTCTTTAAAAAACTAGGGAACCTCGAAATGGATTACCCTATATATATATTCGATGTGTTCTTTAAATTTTAGTCTATTATAAAGCCAAGATATTTAATTTGATTAACTTTTTCAATTACTTCATTATTAATTTTAAAAATTGATTCACTATTCATATTAATTTTCATTAATTTTGTTTTAGCTTCATTCAGTTTAAGTTTATTAATTTTTAGCCAGTTATTCACAATTTTCATGTCATGCATAAAATTATCTTCACATTCACTATTAGTATCACCTTCTGTAAATATTAATGTGTCACAATTTCGTATTTCTCCAATATGTTTGGCATGTCATTTATGTATATAATAAAAAGTAGAGCGCCCAATATTGATCCTTGTGGCATCCCATAATCGTTATATATGTATATACTCAGATCTTACATTTTTAATTTTCACAATTTGCTTTCAATTTGTTGTATACGATCTAAATCATTGCAATCCATTTCCGCGTATTCCGTATTTATATAATTTCTGTATTAATAAATTTTTATCTATGGTCTCAAAAGCTCTTTTAAAATCAAGGAAAATTGCCATTATTTTTTTCTTTTTGTCTATGTTTTTCCACCTACGTAGTTTACCATTGTTTCGCATGAAAATTTTTTTCTGAACCCGGATTGGTATTTCGATAGTATGTCTTTATCTTCAAAATATTTTTCTAGTTGTACTTTAACAACTTTTTCTATTATTTTTCCACAAGTTTTTAGCATATTAATGGGTCGAAATTCCTCACATTTTTTTTTAAGAGATTTAAGTGCATTAAAACACAATTCATTGAGGACATTTGTGTATAGAATAGGTGGAATAACTACCAAATTTCATACAGTTATCTTAAAATTGCGATGGACTGACATCGTTAAATCGACTCATCTAGTGATTCATTCACATAGCCCTAATATATTTGGGCGTTTCAAACATCAGCATATCAGCAGATACACATAATACCCTTCCCACTATAGTAGTGTAGGATACAATTAGTGAAAAATGTATTTAAACAGCAAATTATATACGCCTTTGTTAAATGCCTAAAAGATTCACTAAAGATCATAAAATACGTATTCCATTTTGCTGATGTCTAATTATAGTCCACAAACTCTGCTTTGATACTTGTTTAGATCAAAAACAAAGGGTTTACTACAAAATATTGAGCTAAAGATTTGGTTAAAATAGTTTTGTCGCGCTAACTTTTCATATGACACCTAAATTATATATTGTTTCTTTGGAAAAAATATGAAAAAAAACTAATCAATAAACCCGAAAAAGACGAAAGAATCACCAGGAACATTTTAGATTTTATGCGGAAAATTAAAAATGTTTGTTTTTTTTTTTTTTTTTGTTTGTTGGGCCACCCAGAAAAAAATAGATCCAAAACCAATGAATTTATCACAGTGTTTTCGTAGGAAGGAAATTCGTAATGATGAAAACGAGCTGTTGAAGCAATAATTGGCATGGAATAAATAGTATAGTTCAGTGAAAATTTTCTTGTAATGGTGTAAATGGAAATTTGCAAACAGTAAAAATATAAAGTAAGTACTAATGGCAATATTATTTTATATGCGAAATACTCATTTATAACGATTTATTACAAACAATTTGGCACATTTTCATAGTCACAATTCTTGTGATCGGCAACACACTGGGTCTTAATTTTGACAATATTGTTACGAAATTGTACTTGAATTCAAATATAACGGTTTTAATGGCTGGTTTAAAATTAAATAATGCTTCTCGACCTTTCTGTTTATATTAACAGCAGTTAACATATCAGTAGAAATTATTAACATAGCTGTAAACATACAACATTGAATGAAGTATGGCAACACTGTTTAAGCTGCTAACATTAACATCGAAAACTCTAGAATTGTCTAGTTTGTCCGTTAAAAACATTGTAGAAATAGAGCTTTCGAAAAACATCTAGAAGGTAATGCAGTGTATATAAATTGGCCGTGAGAACACCATTGAGTCAGTCTAATTGGAAGCATTGTTAACTGCCTTGGCTGTATATTCTTGTACATTATTAAAGTGTGCTGTGTAAAGTGTGTGTGTGTGTATTAGAACATAAAATGACTATATTTATACTGTTATTGTTATACATTTTTAAATAAAATAAGAGTGGTTACAACTTTTAAACTACTAAACTGCTTTTATTTGCAACCAAAGTACCGGTTTATTTAAAAGGAAACAACCGCAGTTTTTAAAAGATAAAAAAGTAACAATATAAAACTGTAAACTTATATTTTGTGAAAATAAAACTTTACAATTTACATGTTATGACTATTTTCGAGACACAATATTGTTTGTTATTAATTTGACGTATGTAGTAGCCAAATTTAACTTCTCAATGAAATTAATGTAATAATTGAAGGTAAATTTGTGAGCAGAAGAGATTACCGTTATAGTATGAACTTTCTACAGAAAGGAAAAGCAAAACGCGTTAAAAATATTGCTATTGTGCAAAAAAAAAGAAAATTAAAGGTACCATAAACATCTCAGGTCTCTGGTGAACATCAGATTATAATTTATCATGACTTTTTCATAAATAAAATCTTGATATTTGTTGGGTTTTTTAATGTTTTATTTTTGTTTGTTTTTTTTTTCACTTAAAGCCTTTTGAAAGACAAATAATAAAACTGCATTTAGCTAATAAAACAACAACAAAAAAGTCAATCCCGATGGTCATCCCCAATACTTATATATTAAAAGTAATTACCTGTTGAATTGATTGATTCACTACAGTATCTGTTGTTGTTTGCGATGATGGAAATAAAAGTATCATCATTTGATTTTTAATCGTGCTGGCAGCTAATGTCATTGGTTTATTATACTGTAGTTGACTATTGGACACGTCTGGCACCATATGATCAGGCGTTTTAGTTTTATCACTTGCTATAATAACTTCAACGCCATTAGACATAATCCGAGTAGCTAGATTGTAACGAGCCTCATCAATGTCATCGTTTTGACTTTTTTCATTATTGTCATTGATATCTTCGTTGTATCTATAATCGTACGAAGTCTTCAAGGCGGCTGAATCTCGTTGAATTATCGTATCAGTATTTTGCTCTTCCTGACCGGAATCAAAATGTTGAAATTGTTTGCGTAATTCTTGAGAAGCTAAAAACATTTATAAATTTTTGTTTAATTTTATGCAGCAGCCGAAACTGTAAAAGTTTCGAAATTTCTTACCACTTTATGTCCCAAATACCAAAAGTTTTAAAAGTTTGTATGTACATTTATTTGCAGTTGTAGAGAAGAAGACAACTGAATCACCGATTGATTAGAAATATATGTACATGTATTTCCTCTGTTTCTTTATTATACATACTTATTTCGACTCAAATGGCGATTCCATTGTTTCAGTCATAACTGTATATTTTTAACAAAAACAAGTTAGAGTGCTATATTCGGCTGCGCCGAGTATTGCAAACCCTTCACCTTAGTATATGCACTAACTAACCGTTTTTGGTGGAAACCTTTCCTTTTTCGACGCATTTAAAAAAAATCAGATTGTTACGTTTTCTTTTTTCTCCTAACTGGGCCATTTATGGACCGGTTTTAATAATAATAATAATAATAATAATAATAATAATAATAAAGTTATTTGATGATGATCGGAAGGTCAATTTCAACAGATAGACGGATATGACTCAATAAACTCCTCTAACTCTAAGGAATGACAAAGTTATAATATACCCTTGCCTTTGGTGAAGGGTATAAATAAATATATTAACAAATTTATTTTTTGTTTGTTTTGTGAAAATTATTTTTTATTAAAAAAAAAACATAAAGCAAAATTAATAAAATAATAAAAAAAAACTATTACAATATGACTTCATCTGTTCTAGAAGAAAAATATGTACAAAATAACAAAATAATAAAATATAAATAACAATAATGTATTTTAATCGATTTTTTAATGTATATTAGTCGAAAGAATTTTATTAAATTTATAAAATTTATTTATTTATAAGAAATATGTATGTATTCCAAAGATTGGCGAACATAAATATAGAATTTGAAAAATATTTGAAACCCAGAGAAAATATATTTTTATTCCACCACACACTTTCAATAAATTAGTTTGTAAATAATGTACATAATAATTGAAGGAGCTGTCGTCTGAGATATACAAAATTGTAATCCGTACCAAATTTTCACACATTCATTACCCGATTTTAAATATCGTATACTACCGTTTTTACGAATCTTATCACCCATAAGTTTGTGACGGTCTCTTTATTTGAATACGATTAATTAATTCATATCTTTATACTATAAAAGGTTTTTAGCTTAAATTAAAAGCAAAATCCATTGAATAACATTTAATGTAGAATAAGTATATTTTCCTTCAATTGGTGCATTAAAAGCACTCTTTGAAATATACAAAATAATTAATATTTGGAATTCATTTTTTAAATTTTTACACTATGCGTTTTGTATGTATTTTATATTTCATATTCTTATGTGTTTTTTTATCAAAAGAATAGAAGAATATATTAATATCAAAATTTTTTTGATCTTAAAGATGATTGAATTAATGTATATATTAAGTATTTTAATATTAATTTTATTATATGTATATAATCAAATATCTAAAAAATATTGTTACATAGAAATAAACTTAAAAATAATTATTTATATTAAGTAATTATAATTTTATACAATTGTGTGTGTGTGTTTTTTTTTTTATTAATTCTTTTTACTTTCATTAAGTGAAAATTGTTTGTTTACTTGTGTTAAATCCTTTATAGCTCATCCATTACAGGAAGGATGGCAAGCAGGCTGTAGTAGCAAAGAACACAGATATGGAGAAAAATTTTCATAAATAAACAATCAATTGTGTATAAAACACAAACATTTACTTTACGGAAAGTAAGTGGAAACCAGAAACTTAAAATATCAATGTTCTTCATAATTTTTTTTTTTTTTTTTTTTTTTTTTTGGTTTTAACTCAAGTCTTTTCAAACAAATCAAAGAAATAAGTAGTAATAAAATAAATAATCATATATAACTCTTATAACAATTTAGTAGTCATAGTGGCTGTCGGAAAAATAGTTTGTGTTATATAAAGTGTCACTGGTATAGTTTGAGTCTGTATGCGTTCAAATGTTGATGTCACTTGGATTTCATGTTCTGTGCCCTTAACACGATCCACTACTAAAGTGTAGGTACGTGTACGAATTGAGGTGGTTAAGGTAGTTACTGTTAGAAGTGTGGTGGTAGGAGCAATAACAGGTACAGCGGTAGTTTCTGTTAGTTTTTTTTGGTGACGTTGCCGTTGCCTTTTTCGTTGCCTTTGGCGTTTACGTTTTCTTATATTGTTTGACTTTGTCGTTTTCATCGTTGCTATTGTTTTTGGTGAAGTGAAAGTGGAAAAAGTGTCTTCTGTTGATTGTAATTCGGTAGTATATTGGTTAGGAGTAGTTTCCTCTATTATTGACGTCGCTTCATATTGCTTAACTTCAGGCTTAATTTGAATGTTGCTGCTGGGTGTGGTGGAGGTATTAACGGTAGTGCTTATAGTGCTGGTGGGTGTTAAAAGTGTACTCATATTTGTGCTGTACATTAAAAGTTTCTTATGTTTAATTACTCTTATGCGTTTTCGGGGTAGGACAGCTTGGGTCGTACTATATGAGCTGCTACTTCCATTTAATTTTGTTGGTACAACTTTCCGTATTATGATTAACTTGCGACGTAATTTTGGATTTTGCTGTTTATAACCTTTTGATTTTACATTTTCCATTTCATTAATATATTGGGTTTCTTCTGTTTCTTTTTGATCATCTTTTATACTTCGTTTTTTAATTTTGTTAAAATTTTGATTTAATCTTTTTAATCGTTGGTTTTCTGCCAATAAGTATTTGCCGATTGTTTGTATTTGCCCCATTAGTTGTGATTGATGGTGATAAGTTTGCATTTTATTTATTCTGACCTTTGTCTGAAGCTGGGGGACAAACGGCTTAGCAAGGTCAGTTAAGCAAAAAAATGTTGTTTACTTGAATTCGTAGCTGGGCTTTCGACAATATTATGGAAACTAGACATTTGATTTAGGGTTTTTGTTGAATATTGGGTGACTTTTTTAGTAGTTTTTGTGGTTTCTGCTGTGATTTGTGTAGCATACCACAGGCTAACATCACCCACTATGCTTTCTAGTGACTGTGTAGCTGAATTAGCAGCTTCATGTTCATATAAGACTTCGTTTTCGTTTCTCTCATCTTTACCATCTAAAAGTATTATTTCTGGAGGCAGAGCCAAGTATTCATTGACAACTTCACTGCCATCGTTGAAGAAATCCGTTTTACTATCTATAGTGTGTGCATGGCGTTTATATAGCGTAGAATCAGGTCGTACTTGAACTGTTGACAAAACGGTGCTAAATTCTCCAGGCCTTCTGCCAGATACGTATAAAGTTATGACACTGCTCTCGGCTGCTTGATGGGATTCACCGTTATTATTTTGTTTTCGTTTATGGTTTTTGCCGTTTTTACGAGTTTTTTTCCTGCCATTTTTATGTGTTTGGGCCTGGGCTTGTAAAGCTATGTCGTCTAAGTCTACTGAGCTACCTACGGCAAAATCTTCGTCTTCATTAAGAAGATCTCCTTGCCCAGAACCGCGTATATTATTTGAGACTTCTAATTCTTGTAAATTATCTCCGCCTAATAGGAATTGGGGTGGTACAGAGTTTAGAATTGCATTTAAAGGATAACTTGGATCTGGTGTAGATTGTTGAAGTTGTTGCTGTTGCTGCAAATGTTGTTGAAGAAGTAGTTGCTGCAATAATAAACTATTAACAACTGGTTGCGGTTGAGCCATAACGGTAGGTGTGGTAACAATAGTATCAGTTATAAATTCAGTGGCTGTTATCGTTTGCGCCGAAGTATCAAATATGGTCGTTAAAATTTTCTTTCCTTGGAAAGTAACCGGCAGTACTGTAGATTGACCTTCATAAATAGTAGTTACATAAGTGGAAGCATGTGTTTTATACTCTGTTACTGGAGTTGCTATTTGAGGAGGTCCGACAGCTGATGCTAAGCCAACACCGGGTTGAGTAAGCGCTCCTCCCAATGCTCCCAATAAAGGATTACCAGCTGGAAGACCCACATTACCCAATAGTAGTTGAGAGAGTAGTATGTTCGCTAAAGGAGCATTTGCTGATATTTGGGGTTGCACTGTCGATACGACTTGTTCCACTGAGTACACCGTTGAAGGAAGTACATGAGAAAATGACGTTTTCCGTCCTCGTATTGTGGTGGGTGTAAATGTAATAGTAGTGGTTGGAGTTTCATGCAATACATATTGTGTGACTTCAGTAGCTCCATTGTAATTTACAGATGAATCCTCTCTGGTAAGAGCCAGTTGAGGCAAACCATTGTTAGCGATTGTTGTGGTATATTGCTGGGGTCCCAATACCTCTGTACTTGTTTTTGCGGTAACAACTTGCTTGTACTCCGTTACCTTACCGTTAACAACAGGTATAGTAACTTCAGCGGGTATAACATGAGTCACGGTTATTGTGCCACTATTATCAATCATTATTAGGTCATTGCTGTTGTTATAATTGTGATTATTTCTAGCGCGGTTTCGGCCTCCAGTGTTATTATCCCTAGACGTTCCAGATGGACGCGAACGGCCAGATGCGGTTGATGAAGATCGACTTCTGCCGGCTACAGAGTTGCGGGAAGTTGTTGTGGAATCATTGTTAGTAAAACTTTTTAAACGACGTTTGTTAGACGTTGCAGATGAAGGGGCCGTTGAACTGGATAACCGCCGAGATGAAACACTACCGCCAGGCTGAGGTCTCCGGAATGCAGGACGTTTATTTGAAGTCAAACCCTTTTGCGTAGTACTCGCTACCGATGAATCTTTTTCGCGTAAAGTAAACTGTGCTCTACCTCCACTATTATGAGTCGGACGGGTTGGTCGTATTGCCTTGTGATTAGTTGTAGTTGATCCTGATGTAGTGGCTGTAGTGGTAGCAGAAGAAGAAGATGTATGCCCAGGGTACCGTGCTCCAAATCGTGATCTTGTTCTTTGTGTAGAAGATGTCGATGATGGCACACCAGTTGTACTATTTTCTTTAGTTTCGCTTGCTTCATCTTCGGAACTTTTAGATTCAGTTTGTAGAGGCGTGGCTAATTTAGGCCTCCTGAAACGATTGCGGAAATTGCTGCGATTTTGCTGGGAACTATCGGCTTCACGTTTATTACGTTTATTATTGGACCTTCTTCTTCGGTTATTTTCATCCTCGTCATCACCTTCCGATTCTTCCTCATCATCGTCTTCATATTCGGAATCATCATTATTTTCATTTGTGTCTTCTTCTGATAAATCTTTATTTTCCTCCGTGGTTACCTTAGGTTTTTGTACTCCAAATATGTTACGAGGTGGAAATAAGGAGTTAGTAGGTCTAATACGATTTTGTGTAATTAGTGGTGGTTGGAATGTGCGAGGTTTTGGTTTAGCGGTAGTAGTTGTAGTGGTTGTTGTTAAGGTGTTAGTGTTACCGCTGCGTGAACGACTTGTTAAAGGATTTCTTCTTAATGATACCGGATTATTTGGGGAATTTGGTTGTAGTCGAGCTGGTGTAAATCCTTGTGGTCTATTAAGAGGTCTACGTAGACGTAACAAAGGATTATTTTGTCTCCTATTACTTTCGGTGGTATTTTCTTCTTCACCTTCTGACTCATCCAAAGATTCCTCTGCTCCGTCTTCTTGTGAATTTTGTGGGATTGAAGTTGTAACATCAACAGAGGAGGATACATCACCAAAATCTACAATAGCTGTTGGCCTAACTCTAAGTCTCGAATTACCTGGAAAGCCGGATGAAAATAGAGATGGTCGTAAAAATGAAGGCCTTATTACTGTTGCTGAACCACCCAAACGTCTAGAACTGGAAGCAAAAGCCCCTCGTGCATTTGAAGAAGACGTAAAACGATTACGTGATACACCTGAGAAACCTGCTGATCCTAGTGTTGAAGCAACTGCTATAGATGATTTACTGGGTCTTCCAAACCTTCGGGAAGATGTGGAAAACGATGCCAAATTGTTGCTTGAACTACCACCAGAGCTTCCTTTACGTGTTGATGAAAAACGGTTGATTGTCTTAAGTGCGGGTGTAGCTGTAATAGTGGGTGTAAAGTCACTTCTCGTTATTATCGTAGCACTACTATTCTTTTTGGGAGCAAACTGTGGTCGTGATCGATTTGAAAATGGTTTAAGAGGAGTTATAAATTGCGGCTTTTTTGTCTGGAAAGGCAATCGAAGCTTTTCGTCTGTTTTTGCATAGTTCTCTTCCTCTACTTCCACATCAGGTTTGGTTGAAGTTGCTGCTTCCTGCTCCAATATACTGCCTTCTACATTTGCCAATCCGCTATTGGAAATACTCACTTGCTGAGTAGCTAGTATATTTAAAATCTCACTTGAAGTTGTTGGCGTTATATCAGAATTTATGCTAATATTATCTAAAGGGGACTTAGTTTTTTCAAATATAAAGCTAGAAGTTGATTCTATAATCTGTGCGTAACGTTGATCTATAACTGTGCCAATAACTTTGCTCTGATAAAGGGTCGTGGTACGATTTGCAATACGTGTGCCTTCAATTAATCTCACTAAACCAGTTTTGTATTGCTTCTGTAACTGACCATCAGTACCAGAAGAAGAAGCTAAACTTTCCGCGGCTAATGTGGCTTGAATGTTTCGTTTTTCCTCATTTATTAAAAGACTCGAGGTTGAACTTGTAACTTCGGTGAGTACACCGTTGGAATTTAAGGTTGGTTTGATTTCAGTGGTAAAAAAGATAGTTGAAATACCATCAGCGTCGATTATTTTTTTGAAATCATATAAAACTAATTCCGATGTTGATTGGTCAGTGTTGGTTTGAGTATGTGCTAATGTTGCAGTAATGGGGGACTCTAATATCTCAGAATCCTCACTACGTTCAAACGAATTCGTTAATGTCACAGTGGGAGTAACAATATTTGTTACAGTTTCAAAACGTGAATCTGTTACTGTCTTATCTGTTTCATACGATGTAGTGTAATACGTATATGTGGTATAGTAAGTGGTGGGCTGTAAAACATTAGTGGTATATTGTTGGCTTTCAATTATATTGGATTTTACTTCTGCTATCGGTGATTTAACTAAAACATTTTGATTTTCCTCTTTCGTAATTTGCAAAGCAGTTTCATCGGTTAAGGACGCTTCAATCGCTGCTGGTAGTGGCATTTCAGTTGCCTTTTCAGTTCTACTTTCGAGATTTTCAATTCGTGTTTGGGTTTCTTGGTGAACCGGAGTGGGTAAAATAACATTTGATATTGTTTCCTCGCGGCTTAAAGTTGTAATTTGACCCTCCTTAGCTAATTTGGTCCAATATGTAAAGGTGGTGAAGTAAGTGATGGGTACAGAATTACCTTCCAAATCGATAGTTTTCGAAGGCTGCAATGTTTCTGTTACCGTATTTGTCATGGTTTCTAAACGACTTATGACGTTTGTTTTATCTCCACTGTACATAGTGGTATAATAAGTAAATGTGGTGAAACTAGTTTGTAAAAGTAATGTGGCCGAAGGTATTATTTCATCTACATCTGTATTACTTTCCGAACTGAGCTGATCTTCGTATATTGACTGTTGTTGTTGATGAACTTTATCGTTAGAAATCTTTCCCTCAAAGTTCCTATTGTTAATAATTTGTTTATTTCCGGATGAACTGGAGGAACGTACATCCGTAACTAAAGTAATAGCGGAGAGATCACCTAGATCAGGTATGTGGGGTAAGGTGGCCCCTTCGTTGGCTACTGTTCCAACTTCAGAAGTAGTTGAAATATATTCGATTTCATTTTGATATAAAGATAATGTAGGCATAATTTTTTCCGAACTCATTGCAACAGAAGTAGCAGATTTCTTAATATTAGTAATTACCTCTGTATGAGACATTATTTCAGTTTCAGCTTCAGCGAAAATTGTGGTGTAATAGGTGTAAGTAGTATAAAATGTTGCCAAAGCTTCAGAACTCTTATTAAGTGGTATAAAATTTTCCAAAATTACTAAATCATCTTCATTATCATGGCGCTTTTCTTCATCAGTTCGAATGAGACTCTCAACTTCCAGTGGCACCTCGAACCGTTTAGTAGTTTCCGTTTGTAAATTTGATTCCATAACATCAGTAGGATTAATTTCATTTTCATTTAGATTAGCCACAAGATCTGTGGCTGTAGTTTCTTTTGTTGAAGTCATACCCAGTGTTGAAGTCATAACATTTGTCACAACTTCTGTATGGCTCGATATAGAAGTGGCATCATCATGAAAGAAGGTAGTTAGGTAAGTATAAGTAGTGTATAAAGTTTTATAAATTAATTCAATTTCTTCCTCATCTTCATCATCTTCGTCTGGTTGACCAGAAGCTTCTTCGTCTTCATCTTCAATCTGCTCTTCTTCATCTGTGTCATCACTTGAGCTGTGGACTGAATGTTCATTAATGTCTTCCTCGTTCTTTTCGTCCACATTAGTCTGCTCAGTTTTAAATTCAATTGAATTTTCTTCAGTTGAACTCAAAACCATATTTTCTGTCTTATCGTCTTCAACATTCATTGCAGTGGCTTCAGTTGTTTCCAGCTGTTGGTCTACTTTAGATGTAGTAACATCTAAGTCTGATTTTTCAAATGACGAAACGGTAGATAATACTAACGAATTTTCCTTTTGATTTGTATGAATTTTCGAAGCTTGTATACAGTAATATTTTGTAGCCTCTTTAATTTCAAACGTGGGCTGAATTTGTTGCTTGATTTCGGTTTTTAGCTCCGATTCTTCTTTAGCAACAATTGTTTCAAAATGCGTAACAGTCTTAGCTAACTGAGTTAAAAATACTTGAGAAGTACTTATACAATCACTAGGCAATTCATCATTATTTGGATCAATTTCTTTTATTAACACATTTGGCAATACAGCTTGTGATATGTTTGAATCCCGAGAAGATTGTTGCGTATCCGAATTGGGAGCAGTAGATATGTTACTAACTCCGCTATCCAAATTTATTTCAGATGAAGTTAATAAGTGGTCAGTAGTTATGTCAATAATATCAATCTGTTCAGTGGTAACTTCAGTGCTCTTGGTGGTAGTATCATTATTTGAGGTTTCTTCTTCAGAATCTTCGAATTCAGACGATACTGTTGCAGAGTTGCTATCAGCTATGGTGTTAGACGTGTTTTCTGTAATTATAGTAGTAGATTCTGGAATGGTATTAGTCTTAGACGGTTTTACAAAATTAGCAAATGGGTCATCTTCAAAAAATATTGTGGTTGCTCCGCCAAATATTTGAACATTTGAAGTTCCCACCTGTACATCATCAGTTGTGGAGGCTTTATCAGTTGTCATAGAAGTTGTAATAGATGTTTCGGTCGGGGTAGACTGAATTTTTATTTTATCTGCCTCGGCATTAGCGTTAGCCAAGGCGTTATAAATTCTCAAAATTTCTTCATCCGAAGGTCGAGAAAGCATTACAGATGCCTCTATTGAAGTCGGCTGAATACTCGTCAATTCACTTTGCATTTGTTGAACAAAAACTTCTTGGGTTTCTAATAAAACATTAGACTTTTCTTCAACTTCTGCTTCAATGGTAGTAGCAGGAGAAACAGATGTTGTTTCCTCATGAACTGAGCCTTCTTTCATGATAGTGGAGATCATTTCTAAAGAAGTTTCCATGATAGGCTGTTGAGTAATTGTGGGCTCTATAATATCTTGAGCAATTGTTATAGGTACTTTTGATACACTCGGTCCTTGGGGTAAGCCAGCACCCAAAGTAGCCTCACCCTTTATGGAAGTAACATGAGCATTATAATTAACATTAGGTGTGGAAGTACTTGGCGAGAAAACAATTACACTATCACCCACCACTGTAGTAAAATCGGCAAACCCATAGTAGGTTACTGTTGCGAAATGCCTACTAATTGGTATAAAAGATTTAGGAGAAAGTGAATCATTAGCTTCTGATACATTTTCGATTTTTGAATTGCTTTGCATTAGTTTCTTGTATATCAGTTTTGGATTGCGACCAAAAGCTTCATCAGAATCGTCATCATTTCTAAAATCAGCAATTAAATAAGCACTAGGTTCATGATACTGTTTGATGGTGTATGTGGGTAGATCTCCAATAGGTAAAACTTTATTTGCCGCTACTTTGCGGGCATTTTCTTCTAATATGCCCAATTGCGGCACAAAATTGTAAGCTATCTTAGAATTTGTTGTGTAGGCCGAACTTGTAGAAGTCCCCAAAAAAGTTTTTAATTCATCATCTCTTTTAGAATTTGATGCCAAAGATGTTTCACTACGCAAGGCTACATAGTCGGTATTCCCAACGAAATCATTTTTATATCGGTGATCAACCAATAAACTATCATCTATAGCACGCCAATCTGGCTGATCCGCATTAAATAAATCATTATGACTTTGTGGTAGATATAAGGCATCACTCTGCAATGACTCCCCCACCCAACTAGTAACAACGGAAGGATGAGCAATGCCACTATTATATAAAACTCGTGAACTTTTTTTTAAATATTGGGCATATACTCTACCATTATCCAAAGTTGTACCCACAACCTGAGTAGCATATTCCGTCGTCACACCTTCTTGTATAAAAGTACGTGCCGTGGATGTCAAAAGCCCTACTTCCGGTCGCACATTAATATAGCGACCATGATTCTCGTTATTTACCAATAAAACCGTGGTTAATTCTTTTACATGTTATTTAAAAAAGTGTCCCCAAAATTAAAATTATTCGTAATATTTATAATTTGTAATACATAAAATGTTTAAAATATTAGATATACATTTACAGTTATGATTGTGTTATGAATCATATAATTAAAATAATTAATAAAAAAATGAAAGATAGGTAGGAAAAGCAAAGGAGTGTTTTATTTAATTAAAGGAAGTTCAGTTATCCACAGGATCCACACGTAAATATTTACGTGACGGGTAAAGAAAATCATTTGTTTTTACATACATATAAAAGAGAAAAAGAGAAAGAAAAAGAGAAAATGAAACATATAGATATTTGTTGATTTTTTTACATATAGAACATATTTACATACAAGATTAAATTATTTATAAAGAAAAGTATATGAAGAGCACTACGTACCTTCTTTACCCAAACGCAAGGCAGGTGTGGGCTTAACTATATAAAGATCATCTACAAAAAAAAAAAAAAAAAATATATATTAATACATAATACATATAGGCTTCTATAAACATATAAAAATACATATGTATATGTACATAACTTTAATTTATTTCAAAAATGATGGCTTATGTTGGATAATTAATTAAATTGGTATGTATATCTGGATCCTCGTGAAATTCTAAGACGATCTAGCTATGTCCGTCTGTCTGTTGGAAGATTCAAATATAGGCCAAATATTTCTTTTTGTTTGTTTGATATTGGAAATGGGCAAAAAAATTATAATAAACAAAAAGTTATGAGCCAAACACTAGAAAAACTAAGTGTCCTTCGTAACTCCAGTTCATACTTTTCCGGTGATAAACAAAAGCATGCACGACAACGAAATTTTGTACAAATATTTCAAGGATCGATGTAAACTCTGAAACCAAAAATGTGCGTGATTCGCTCACTTTATTGTACACCTCCTATTAGTGGGTGGAAGTAATAGATTCGCCCAAGAATACAATATTCTTACTTGTTTTTTTTTTACCAGAAAAGTTTGTAATATGATCTTATTTTAAACTAAGAAATATATATTCTTTTTTACGTCTAAGAGCCACATCTGAAATATAATTGAATATATGTCCATTATAATTTCACTACATTTACTTATTGAATTAATGCTATTCTCAATTTGAGAATAAATTCCTCTTTTTTTTTTTTTTTTTTGTTTTGGAAGTTCCAATTTTGGCATTGAAGAGAAAGTATATATCATCCTCAATTTGAGATTCAAGCATTCGTATTAAAAAAAATATGAAACACAAAAAATTTGTGATTAAAGTCTGTCTGTTAAAGACTGTCGGTCTGGCAGTTGTGCATTTCATTTTAAACGTTATTAAAAACGGAACTTTTACACCATAGTATAGAGATCGATACATAATTGATTTAAACTCTTATATCCTATTTGAAAGCGTCTTTAGAATTTATTAATTTCTTTTCAATACTGTTAGGGCCCAATAAGTTCCCGTTTTCTTAAATAAGTCTTGTACAAATAGAAATCATGTTATCAAACAAAGTGGAGATCGACCCATAATATATATATATATTAATCTTTTACTTGAAAACCTGTTGAAATATATATATATAAATATATATATATATATATATATATATATATATATATATATATATATATTTTAACAAGGTTATCAAATTAATTAAAGACTGTACGGGACTCTTTAGCAATTGTGCACAATTTGTTCTATATGGTTACCTTATTTACTATTATTTATTTATTTATAAGAACATAAAAAGAAGTTAATTTGTATAATTGATTTTTAAATAAAAAATGCTTCAAATTTCGTTTTTAAGTAAATAACATTCGCGGCCCCCTTCAGATATTTATACGGAAGTTTAAAATTAGAAAATGGCATTATTCAGTTTATTTTCAATGAAATATATGTTTTGTCCTAATAAATTTTTGAACTCGTCTTAAATGTTACCGAATAATGCTCAAAATATTGAATTGCAATTGGTGTGTAAAAACTCTTTTCAATAAATGGTCGAACATGCGAGCTATGGACATATATTCGTGAAATTTATAACTAATTTTATTGAAATAGGTATTTATAAACGTTAAAACCCTATACCAAGGGAACATTTTTATGGGGGCTAGGTGATATAATGGGCTGATCGTAACCAATTTCAATAGGCTTCGTAGACCCAGAAAGTTATTCTAAGTTGATTTGTATAGTTTTTTGTCGTTACAAAGCTGTGGTAGTGAATTGTATAAAAATTCGAAATGTCTGGGGTTTCGCAGCAAAAAATATTTGATTTAAAAGATATCCAATGTATTTCTCTATACCTCCTTGATCTAAGATATGTTACGATGAATTCTTTAACTGCTGTACATTTTTTATACTCGTTAATGTTTGTTATCTAGAGTTACTTACCTTTTTATTCAGAATTTTTTTACGACGAAATTAAAAAAGTACTTAAACCTCTACATTTAGGCACACATATCAGAGTTGTTAACTTTTAATTTAAAAAATCACCAAAACGACGTAAAAAATGCTTAGTTTTCCCAAAAGGCATTGAAATATTTTCTTTATTATATTTTATTTATATTTATTATATTTTTCATCGTCGAATTGTATTTATTCTATATATCAAAATTTGATGTATATTATCTTAATTTTAAATCAAGTAACGCTATTTTTTCTACCTTGAGATTTGAAGAGATTTGTAATTAGAGGAAAAAAACTAAATTCGTTTTTTAGAATTTAAAATCAATGATCACGACAATCGCAACAAAAGCAATAAAAAAGAACACCGCATTACAGGTCATCTAGACGTAACATAGTATGTAAGACTTTTCTGTCAGAGAGCTTCAAATTCGCTCTCAGAGAGAATTATCTCTCGTGTACACTCAAATATTAGTATCATAAGAACTGTTGCCAAATTTGGCCATTTATTTTCATTTACTAAAAATTACCTGTTGATGATTTGACGATTTTTGTCCCAAATGTAAAGATTTTTTTCCAAAAGGAAATTCGGAATTATTTTCACCAATTTTTATATAAATTAAATTAAATTAAATTAAATTAAATTAAATTAGTTGGTACAAAAATATTAACAATTTAAATAAAAATCTTCTTAACTTGTCAATATTAATGATTCATTTATTAAGAAAGATTTATATACGAATATAATATTATATTCGAATCATTTATGTATGCTTTTATTTTGAAATGGTGAATAAACACTTTACAAATGGTCAAATCTCTTTTTAGATTTTTATACAAATTTTAATTTCATAATCAAGGCATTAGAAATACTTAAATAGCAGTGCTAAGTATCCAAAGACAAAGACAAAGGCTAACGTTTCAAGAGGCAAAATAAATGACTAATTTTTTTTATTTTTTATTTTTGTTTTTTTTTTTTTTTTTGAAAATCACACAAAATTACATAATCACCATTTTTATTCCTACATATATCATCAGACTTAATAATAGACCAACAAAAAAAAAATTAATGTAATTTTTATTAATTTCTTTTCAATTTAAAATTTTATTTTCATAAAAAACGCATAGAAAACGTTCATTAACATATAAAAAACCTAATTTTTTATATTGACGATTTCAAATAGTCGATTTGACGATTTTGACGATTTTTTTACCAAATTTATCTGGCAAGTATGATTATAAGAAGTATTATGGGCAAGTAATGTCGTTTTGGTTATTTTTAACCAAAATTTGTTATTTTATTTTTCAATGCGGAAATGGTGAAATTTTTTTCCGTTTTTGATATTTTTTATTAAACCAAAATTTCTTTCCATAAATTAGTTTTAAAGTACTATTCAGATTACACTGCAAATCTCGTATATATATGTCAACAAAAAAATGAACTTCAAAACAATTTTGTGGTAAAATGCCATCATAAATTTCATAACTTCTTTTTCTAAATTTAGCTAACAGCTATGAAATAACATAATTTTAAAGATATCAAAACTGCTAATGATTTCTGTTGCGGCACAGAAAATACACATTCCATTGTCTAATTACATTCCACAAACTCTAGTTTTGTTCCGACAAACAGAGACAATTATTAGATCAATTTCGAAATGCAAATTCTTTAGCATAATTGTGGTTGGTACACAAAATATATCTATTGAAAATATAATCTTTTCACAAAAAAATCCCAATTAAATATCTTTAACTTTGAATCTTTTAGATGTGACAAATTTCTACATTCAATCATATTCATGTCAGAAATGATATTGCCATGTTGTGCTAAAATAGCTTTTAAATATTGCAAAAATAGAACTTTTATATCCAAATGTACCTTCATAATTGACAAAGTCCCTATAAAAAATAATTTGTTTGCATTCACTTTCAACGCCTGTACTTGTACATAGAGTAGTGAAAAGCCTACAATATTTTCTATTACTGCTCCAATCAATTTTTTTTTTTTTTTGTAATTATAAATTTATTACAATTTGGTTTGCTATCAACACGCTTAACATAGAATATCTTTAAACATTTTGTAATATGAATAAATGATTTGTATTATTAAACTATAAGTAATAAATATCTAAAATTTGTATATATAATAACTCAGCAAACAAAAAACGAAAAAGTGTTTTCAAAAAAGTAAAAACAAATGTATATGTATTTAGCAGGAAAAAAGGTTAGAAATTTGTAAGAAAATTTTAATTTCTTAAATTTAAAATTATTTTTATTATCTTTTAACAAAGCTAAAACTATTGTTTTTATAAACATAGTTTTAAGAGAAGAACTTCAAAAGCAATGAACATGATTCATAAAAACAAAACTAAATTTCTCCAGCACTTTTTCAGCACTAAGTACTTAAAATCAAGACTTTTTCATTTTATTTATTTATTTATTTGCTTTTTTTTAGGAACCATTACACATTGGAGTAAGAGGTGTTGAAAATGGCACTTAATTCAAGGAAAAGTGATATCAATATTTTAATGTGTACATAATGTTTTTATATTGATCAATAAGTAAAAAAATCCATTTTAGATTTCTTTTTTTTTTTTTTTTTGACAGTTTTCTCATTTCCGTCTATTTTCAAATTCAAGATCATTTATTTTTGGATTCAATAAAGTTATCTCATTCATACGGAGTGCAGAGAAATTGGAGGAAAAATGAAACGTTCGGAAGGAGTTATTCGAGGCTTTCTTAAGAAAGGGCAAAAATATGGAGTGTGAAAACCAACAAAAGGTAATCAAAAATTAACAAAAAAGCAAATTAATAAAGTAAAATAAGAAGCCACTCACAATAAATTAAGCGCTAAACAAATAAGAAATAAACTTGACCTTCCTGTCACCAATTTCTCTGTTAGAACAGTCTTGATCACGAAACAATAAAAAATTTGTATTTTTTTTTTCTTGGTCTGTAAGATAAGTTCCTTTGGGCTGATGAAAATTGCCAATTAAAAAAATATTTCCACTAAACAGAGATGTTGTCATCAGAAACTTACCTTAAGTGAAAAAAGTAAAATTGTTAAAATTGCAATAACTTTTTAGACAATTTTTTTTTTCGACAGCGTTTATAGGAATATTCCAGTGAAATGATCACCAATATGTTCTTATTGTAAAATTTAAGAAAAAACAAAAGCAAGAAACAAATATTTCTTAGATAAAAAAAACATTGTTTTTGGTTAAGAGAAACGAATATACCTCAAAAAAAAATTAAATACCTTTATGGGAATATGCGCCAGTATATATGTATATATATATATATATATAAATATATATATATATATATATATATATGAAAATTTAATCATGTTAAATTTTAAATAACGGGTACACGTATTATAATAAATCCTAAAAGATATCATTATTTTCAACAAGTCACAGAGTAAAGAGGTCCTTTTTATTTAAGAAATTCGCATTTTTTTTAGCAAAATTCTTCTATAAATATTTCTTAAAATGTAAAACAAACATTAAAAGGAAACACATTCACACACAGAAACAAACTTTCATATGTGCATTTTTTTTCTGACAGTTCATCTTACACAGTCTCATAATACTTCTTATCATACCAATATTTGAATCTACAAGTGAGATAATTCTCTTAGAGAGCGAATTTGACACTAGAATTTGAAAACTCTTACATATTCTGTTATGTGTATATGGGTTTAGTTGTAGTCCTGCGGTTAACTAATTTTACTAAAACCTCTGAGGAAATATTTATTTCTAGAAAGCATTGTTCTTTCGTCCGTGACTTTAAAAAGATTATAAATATTAATTAAATTAAAAATTAATTAATAATAAAATAACGTATTTCATTTTTCATTTTACTGAAAAATGTTCTTAACATTTTTTCGCCTCATATAGATAGCCTTCGATAGTGAAAATCATTTATGAAGTAATTGGAGTTTATTAGAAAACATCAAGAAAAGCGCTGACTCAATACTTTTCCGCGTCCAAAAAATCTTCTTTAGAAGAAAATTAACTTTAATTCTTACATCTCTTTTCATTCGCAAAATATAAAGATTTTATTAATATTTATATAAACATGTAGTTGTTGTATATATTTCGGATATTTTTTAACATATATTGAATTTTAAATTACCATTGGAGAGGTCTATTCTGATATTATTGAAAATTACTGATAATTAACCCTTTAAAAGCAATAGGCTAAATTTTATACATTTGGTTCCCAAAAGGTTAAATCAGCAATTTTTGCAAATATATTGTATGGAAATATTTATTATACATAAATATCAAACAATTTATGAAAAATGTAATAAATTATTTTAAAACCGCGGTAAAGGAAATGAATGAAGTTTAGTCGCTATTTCACACGAATTTATTATTTTTTTTTTTTTTTTTGATAAATTTATGCTAATTGTGACATTTACTTTCCTAAATAAATCATTTATTTGTCATAAAGATAAACTTAACCTATTATGGACCGATATCTCAAAATATTAGCTTCGTTACTAAAGGTTTAAATGAATACATACATTAATAGTACTAAATAATATCATGTCCTAATTAATTACTCAAATTTTAATAAAATACTATTTAAAAAAATTTGTACTAAAATCTTCACTTTACGAGAGCGAAAACTAATTAAATTCTTTTTGCTGATTACGTATTAGTTGATATGTATATTTTACATATTGTAATTTTTTGTTTCACAAAAATTTTAGAATTGTATACAATGTTTATCGAAAACTATATTTTTGGAGGTATTTTAAAAATGGTCCAGCTCACGAGAACAAAATAATTGCATCGAAATATTTTGGAGATTAGTTTATAACATATCAATCTTTAATTTAAGGGGAGTACATTTGCAACATTTTTTTGTCTTCATACAAATCGATGCACTTTAGTATATATAAGTCAAATACTTAGTAAATTAATAAAATTGAAATAAATAAAATTGACATGTTTGATATTAACATTTGATAAACAGGCTTAAGGAATAAACAAATTTCATCGATAAAATGTATAATATTACTATACAGTAATTTAATCATGACTTCTTGGTACATATTTATACAAGAACTATTAACGTCTTATTAAAAATAAAAACAAATCAATAAATTGGCTCTTTATAATAAACTAGCTTACGCCTGTGCCCTTCGCTATCCACTTTGAAGCGATAACTAAAATTTACTTTATATGGGGACTACCTCTCCTCCTCGACCTATCCGCCGTATTAAAAATTTGAAATGAATATTATTTCTACAACTTTATAAAACCTTCAATAAATTACTTCTTTAGATATGCGAAAATTAATATTTGCTTTGTTTGCCTCTCTCTCTCTCTCTCTCTCTCTCTCTCTCTCTCTGGTGCTATCCATCCTATTTTTATTTCTTCAAGACATTACGATAACAAAGTAGTTCTCAGAAAATTTGAGGGCTCTCACTATAACAGTTCTTTAGATCTGCCATTAAGAATATTGCTTTATAGGGGGAGGGAGGGGTGCCATTTCCCCTGGTCCTACCCATACAATTTCCATCCTAAATTATGGAGGTTTTCATCTGAAGGATAGAGGATGATATTTCTCAAAATTGTGAAACTTTTGCAGAAATAGTTCTTAAGTTATGCGATAATTAGTATTTTCTTTGTATGGGGGTACTACTCTCCCTACTCCTATTAAAAAATAAAATAGCCTATTTTAATTCTGGTGTTCACAGGATGATACTGTGTAAATTTCAAAAAAATTGGTCCAGCGGTTAAGCTGTCTATAAGGCAAAAACAAACAGACAATCAAACATAATTCAGTGTTATACATATATATAGATTGTCAATATTTTGTAATGATTTAAGTATGTTATATTGTTATTTAAAGTATCAATAAACTGTCTATATATTAATTTCTCTTTGCACATTGCTATAGAAAAACTCTAAAGACCTCAAAACACATTTCTGCAAATATCCGCATATCGTAAGTTTTCAGTGTTATTAAATACAATAAAAAATTCAATGAAGTAGTAGAAGAAACTCGTTATTTTTATGCTTGTAAAATTTTATTAGGTGTGTTCTTTTACGTAAAAGTTTTTACTAGATTGCGTTTTCATACACAATAATCCAGTAAGAGAACAAAAATTGAGAGTAAAGTGACAGTGCAGAAATAATAGTATATTAATTAATCTTTTGCTAAATAGTTGGTATTCAATAATAATAAGTGTAAGAAGTTGGTTATTACTAACTAATATACTACATGCATATACATATTTTCATAAAAACTTTGTTGCTGTCTTGGTAATCTTATTGGATTTTACAAATTTCTGTTTGCCTTTTTTCCAAAATATTTTCGAAGTAAATTCTTTAAAATACTTATTTTACTTAAATTTACTTGAAAAGTGAGCGAACAATCCTATTCTATCACGGATATTATTTTTAAATTAGTATTAAACGTCATCATTGATTTGTTTTACAACAGAGACATTCGATGTAGACTTGAATTCGAAATTTAAAACAAAAGCTGTAGATTGCAATTTAGGTGTGTATCACTTTAGAGACAAGTGTACATACATATGTATGTATGTACATACATACATACATACATACATATGTATATATATATATATATCGCGATATATTTAAAATGTTCTTACATATTTTTCAAAATTATTAAAATAAAATTTATTGTTATATTTCAAAGACTAAAAAGAGATTTGAAGAAGCTTTTTAGTAAAAACTTCGCATATAAAATAATCTGTTTGTGTTATTACGAGGGGAACCAAAAATACACAATATCAAATGAACTGAACTGTTAGTTCTTCATCCGTTTTAGGCAATTTTAAGAATGTTCACATCAATTTATTTAAGCACATTTTTATATATTTTGCTACTAACAGTATATTTTTGTGGCATATTCTGATATTAACAGTATATTTTTTTAAGGGAAATCTACATTTTAAAGCATATTTTAGCAATTTAAATGACATATTTTAAGTGCACAATTTTGCATATATTACACTAAAGATCATAATTTTGCATATTTTACACTAAAGAGAAACATTTTACACATAATTTTACATTATTTATTATTATATTTATTTTTACTCTCCAAACCGTTTTTCATATCTAATTCTCCAATTATTTTCATCTTATAAATGCATAGAAATTTTTTAATTTCCTGATACAATGAAAATTTGTAAGTGTAAAAAATTTATAAAATAACCAATCCGATTTAAAATTTTGTAAAACAATGAAAATATGGATATCAAATTTTTTTATTATTTATTATTCATTTAGTAACGCAAATTCCAAAAATGTTTAAAAATATTTTACAAATATCTTTTCGTGATTCGATTTTTGTATAAAGCTTAACGATTGAGCTTTATTTCATATACGCATAGTCTGAACAATCTTAATTGAGTCCATTAAAAGAAACGATGGAGTAAGAAAAATCCACAGTTATCTATTCGGTAATTCATATTTACGACTTGATATTACCAAATTTTATTTACACCATAGTTACATATCCAGATAGATATATGTATAACTAATTGTTAAAATGACGGGCATTAGTCTCATTTCATTAGAATCGTTTAATTCTTTCAAGTACTGGGAAGAATAATGCAGGATGTAGCATTGTTGCGTTATGTAATAAAATCCGTTGTAATTAAATACATTTTTCATAAAGTTTTACAATCAATCCAAATTTTTTGATACATTGAAATGTTGTATTTTTCAATAATTTTTAACTTATTCACTGTCAATGTTTTTTTTTTTTTTTTATTATTGTTTTTAATGCTAATTTTGTAATTTTCATAAATATTTTAATCTAGTCAACAAATAAATAAATAAATAAAATAAAAATTATACCATATTGACTATGTTTATGTAAAGCATTAAATCAGATCAATTGTCGAGTATTTTAAATGCGAAATGTTGAAATTTTGTGAAAAAGGTTTGAAAATTATAATATTTTTTGGAATATAAAAAATGTTTGAGAAGCTCTTCGATATGCTTTTTATACAAGTAGATGAGACTTACATGCGTTTTTTTGGGGAAAAAATATACAAATTTCCAAAAAAAAAGTCCATATACATAGTATATCGTCAACTAGAGTGCAATCAGCCCTACATAACATCCCCAAATGTTTGTTAAAAACGGCTCAGCTCACGAACGGTCAACATTAGAGCCAAAAATGTTTGGAAAACATTGTAAAACAAACCAAAGTTTGCTTTCTGGTGGGTTTATATGTATATTATTATCATGCCTATTTACTAACAACGATAATAATAATATTGTTATTGTGATTCAAAAATATTTACAAAATATAAATTGTGACTATAGTCTTAAATTTCCTATTCACAAAACAAAATTATACAATTTTAAATTGTCAAAATTAAGACATAATAATTGTGACTCTCATAAAAAACAATTAGATTGAAAATTAATAAAAAAACAAAAAATTATTATTTTTTAGAAAAAAGAACACTGAAAATTTGTTTATATTATGGATTTAGGTAAAACATACCATCGAAATGCAGTTGCTAATATACGACAATTATTCAAAATTTTGCGGAATGACATATATCTTCCAATTTTTGAAGAATCCACAAATTTGTTCAAACATATGAGTACGTGAGTACGTGCTATTGGGTTTGCGAGATCAAATTGTTTTTTTTTTTTTCTATAAATTTTAATAAATTCTAGTTTTTTATATCTTGTTTTCAATTTGAAATATCAAATGACATAAAGTCTCAAATTTTACTTAACATTAAATGCTAAGGAAGGAAATTTGTTTTTTGTGACTATGTTAACAGAATACGAAGTTAAGACGGAGTCATATGAATAATCATAATTTTCAATCTTAACAAAATTGTGGCTGTTTTAAGATTTTTTCTGTGAATAGTCATGTAAGTTTAAATAAAGGAAGTTCTTCCCATACATTTAACACCATACATATGTATGTATTATAATATGGTTGTATAAAAATAAATATATGTACATGAAATTAAATATTTCATAATTTCACTAGTTCGCCAATACGTTAATCATAATCATAAACAACTTTTAATCTTAAAATAATCGACATCGCATTTTAAAACTTTCCCTTTACACAAAAACAATTACAATAGTCTATAAATATTTGAGAAACATTTTTTAGAAAGGTGAATGAATGTTTTAGTCGCTGGAAGCTATACATGTATGAATGAATATGTGAATGTTTTGTACACCATTACCTGTTTAACCGGAGTTACTTTCACAGCCTGACGATAATTCAGTTTGATTGTTTTTAGGTACGTAGAGATTTATGCATTTATTTATATACATACATATGTATGTTGTATATACATTTATACATATATGTAAGTACATATACATAGTATATCGTCAACTAAAGTGCAACCGGCCCTACATAACATCCCCAAATGTTTGCAGCAGTAGAAAAATACGAACTAAAATAAAAAGTGTGCACAACATAATTCGAATTTTATTTTTTTTTTTTTTTTCAGGAGAGCACAAAAACTGTTTAAAAAAATAACAAATTCTATGGAAAAGTAAATTTTTTGTGAGCTGCAACTCAAATGACCATATCGACTTAAGATGTTTTTGATAAAAGTCCACAGATACACATTGTATACATATACACCTATATTAGAGTGTCCCGTTGAAAAAAATGGAAGACCACTCAAACGATCCGTATTTATGAGCTGAATACAGGAAAAAAATAGTAAAAAAAATAAATTGATCTAGCGATTGAAAATTATTTTGGTTAAAAGAAAAGTTTAGAGTTTTCTTTCGAAATGGGTGTCAACAAATTCATAATTTTGAGCTCTTTATGTAAAGAAAATATCATAAAATTGTATTGGAAATTTGTTTTGCAGTAATTATAATCTATCTTAAAGTAGTTAAAAAAATTTTTCACTCTTGAGGACTAAAATCCTATGGGAAAAATTTAAATATATTTCTTTCTATAACAAAATTACTGAAAATCAATTTTAGCTTTTTTTTTTGGTATTTTTGTATTTTTTCTGTATTCAGTTTAACAGTACTCGTTGTTTGAGTGATCTTCCTACATCATAATCTCCTTAAAATTTAACTAATCCTTTTTGGCAATAATGTTTTCTAATATTCAGCTACCTGGCTTACTATCTAAAAACATATTCCACTTGCCATTTTACTAACCCTTTGGTAAACGGTAAGAAGTCGAAAAAGTCGAAAAATAGCAAAAACCTTTGGAATCAGAAAAAGGGCCAGTTGAATACGTCTTATGACATTCACATATTAAGAAAAGAAAAGATCTGTGTATTTAACGAAAAAATTATTCCTTAAAATATTTAAAGTTGTCGTAAAACCATAGCGATAATAATAATGTTGTTAAGTTTGTATTATGATTTTAGATTTTACATACCATTTTTTTAATTTTGATAAAACTATTTTATAAATAATGTATTTAGAAAAATGTAATGAATAATAAGTGCGTTCTTTTACGTAAAAGGTTTTACAGAGTTTTTACTGAATTTTGGCAAAAATTGGGAGAACAAAATGAGAGTTTTAATAAAAAATTTAGTTTTATCGAAAATGCAAAATTTTGGCGAGTTTAAATTTTTAATGAAAAATTAAATTTTGAGTAAAATTTTAAAATTTTACAAAAAAATTAATTTTTAGTAAAAATGTATGCTCTTTCAGAAAATTTGGATTTATTTGTAAAAAGTAAGATTTTTTGTGAAAAATTTTATTTTTAGAGAAATATGTTTATTTTAGTGAATTTTTAGTAGAAATAAAAGAATATTTGAAGAAAAATCTTTTTAATGAAAAATATTCTTTAGGAATTTTTAAAAATAACATTCACATGGTTATGTTATTTAAAATTTCAACACAAATTTTCAGTGAACGGACTTAATATAATAAACATTTAACACCAAATTAATTTCACAAATATTTCCAACAACATACCATATATATACTTTCTGCATACTTTCTCTAGAAAATAGTTTTATTTTTAAATAAAAATCCAATTTTAGTTTAAAATTTTGTTTTTCGAATAATGACATTCTACCATTTCTATCGTTATTCGTCGTTAACTTATTATAGAGAATAAGAAGAACCATTAAAAATTTTCGTTAGTTAACGATATCGGTAGTAAATAAAATAAAGTTATAGAATTGCGGTACTACAATCATTAATACCTATAACTAACAAGACTAATAGGCGCCTTTTGGTAGGCCATTTTATACAAACTATTTACCGTTGAATATACACCAATACATTTTGTAATTGTGTATGTGAACATGAGTGTGTATAAATTTGAAGCAGTCCTGAGTTACCAGTTTTTATTAACGACATACTTATAACATGTTTGGTAAATATCTGAGATTATGAGTAAAACAACAATTTTAAAAATCTTCCGCAGCATCATCCGTTTTATTTTTAGTTTGTCTATAGTATTGACATTTCTTGTTTAATTTAAATATTTATGTAAAAATAAGCAGGAACATTTATTTATCACTTTCATGTTAAAATAAAAGAGCTTTAAACCCACAGTCAGACAGACTAGCCTAACATGTTTATTTGTAAATACTTATATATGGTATGGGATGGTAAATGAAATTTGAATATAACAGACAGCTCTTAATATTATAATGGTATTGCACCAACATTAATTACATACATATGTATGTATGTACAAATAATATTTAAATTTTTTATTAAATTTTCCTCTAGGTTTAGTAACAAATACTAAAAGTACGTTAGAAGTTTTTTACATATGTATATTAAAAACCTATGATAAGCTTGTAATGTTCTATGCTAGCACTAAAGTTTTACGTTATCTATACGGTACAATTACATCAACGGTCGGTTATTATAATATTTTTAACTGCACGTTGTATGTATGCATGCATGTATGTATGTATGTAGGTATGTATGTATACATGTATGTAAGTAAATACGTAGGTATGTGTGAATGAATGTATGTATGTAAGTAGGTAGGTATGAATGTATGTATACATGTATAAATATTAGGGAATCCATTTTGTAGGGAAAATATTTTAATATACCATTTCTCAAAATGTTCTTGACTGGACCAAAGGATTAGAAACCCTTTTTCGGGGAATTTATACTTTTTTCATTTTTCTCTCAAGATAATAATATCAAATTTTGGTTTTATATGGAAAGTTTATGAGTAACACATTTAACAGCGTAATTTAAATTTCAGAGCAGGACGGAATATATCCACAAATTTTAAAATTTTTCACATGAAAATTATTATTTTTTTATTCTAACGGATAATTCCAGGACAAGTATTTTGAAATGTGTTGAACTATCATTTTAGTTGGGAACATCAACAACTTTTTTATGATACCCTAATATACATAACACATAAATATCTCAGTCAGCAGCATCAAAATTTTACAAACACTTCAAATATTTCTGATGGTAATCATTATATTAAGTATAATGATCATTAAGCTGTCTTAAGAAACAATGGATTAAAATTTGACATACTTCTCAGGCAATAGCGACAGCAAAAGATATTGTCTTTATTCAGCATTGTGCGAATCAAAATATAAAAACAAATTTAAATAGTGAAAACGAAGTAACACAATTTTTTTTTTTTTTTTATTATTGTGCATAAAATAACGAAAAAGAAAAAACAATTTACTTCTTTTATATTCGTATCTTCATTACTATGTATGTCCACATTCTATGTATAAGTATAAATGTACTTATGTTTTATATGGTATATCTATGTGTATTGTTTTGCATCGTTTTTTTTTTTTTTTTTTTTAATAATTTTGGGTAACAGGTAGAAAAACAATCGAAGGTTTAACATTAACAGCTGCTAGCCAGAGAAAGTTTTCAGTTTTAAATTAACATCATAAAATAAATCTTTAGCCTTTCATTTGATTTGTTTACATATAATGGCACCAGAAAACTTTATAAATTTATCTTTCTCAATAATAAATATACTTAAAAATACCTCTTATAAATATAGTTGCTGATTTGTTACCTTTTGAAATTTACGGTAAATATAAAATATCTCACTATATGTAACCGTTTACCTGTAAAGCATCACACTGTGTCAAAGTTGATTAACTTAAGAAACTTAAAAACAGTAAAATTCATACGTTTTCCTTACAACTACATAGTACACACATACATATGTGTGAATGAAATTAATTTTTTTGAATTTGTCAAAACCTTGTCTCTCATAAATTTGCTTGCTCTTTTTGTGTGACAAGGTGACATAGAGTATCGAAAATTCCGTTCATTACGTTGAATTTCCACACTACTGATTGCCTATCCCATAAATTGTATATAACATATATCGGATGCCTATAGAAGAGTCCTGCTAAATTAAGGCCATATATTTGTATATCGGATATGGCTCAGAAAAGTTTGCTATTAAAAAAAATTGAATTGACGTAAGGCGGATTTATAAAGTAAGTTTACTAGAAAAGTTGGTAATTTTTTGTATATCGTTTTTGACGATTAAAAGCTGTAAACTTACATTTTGGGCAAAAAAGTCTTCCAAACTTAAAATTGTACGCCTATGTGGAATTGTATGTAAATCCAACCAATTGATTAGATTACAAATATATTTCCAAAAAAAATCTATTCTGCTCCACTGTGCAGTGATTAAACATTAGAAGTCTGGTATATTTTGGTGAAATTTTGTTTTCTTAAAGATATTTTTGGGTCCTTTTTCGAAACTTATTAAGATGGATCTGTTACGAAAATTTTAAGATCTATAATTTTTCTGCTCACCAAAATGTACAAGACTTCAAATGTTTAATCACTGCACAGTGGAGCAGAATAGATTTTTTGGAAATAAATCTGTAATCTAATCAACTGGTTGGATTTGCATACAATTCCACACAGGCGTAACAGAGGTGTGAACAATTTTAAGTTTGGAATTATTAATAGTATTTCAAAAACATTTTTTTTTTTTCTTATTTATATGTTGACGTAGTGTGCTATAATCAACAAATTAGCGTCTATGTATGTATGTACATACATGTGTTCTATATATTAAGTTTCATTGCACGTGTATATTATCAATTGTTGTTGTCATAGCGGTTGGTCGGTAACTTAGTCAGTTATTTATTAGAATGTTTCGACTTTGTTTTGTTGTTGCTGATCTCTTTAATCTCGCATACAGTTAAAAATTGTTAATGGCTTAAAACAGTGGTTCTTAAAGGGCTTCCGTGAGCCACAAGGTGACCGCAGGAATTTATACGATTTGCACGATATTTAGTTTTAGCAGGATGTAGCACCATATCACATACACCAAATCGATCTGTTTATTTTTACCCGGGAAACGAAACTATTTTAATTTTTTTCGAAAACAGGTCGTTTTGCGATTCAAATTTCTTAGGAGGGTTGTAAAGCAAATGTTTGTGAGCACCTTCAGCTTAAAGTTTTCTTTTTTTTTTTTTCTTCTTATCCATCTTTCGTGTTGTAGCATTGTTACGAGGTAGTTACTTGTATACCTTTTCTTGCAATTTACATGTTTATTAAATCCGTAATGATACAACAATAAGCAGAATACAAATAAAAGTAAAAATTTACTTAATTTTATAATACATTAGTTGTCTGCAGGTGTTGGTGAGTTGGATCCAAGAATTGAAAGGTTGTTTGTTTTATTTTTAATTTTTTCCAAAGGAAAAAATCGATTGAAATTTTAACACAAATTTTAATAATATTGGGAATTCGTTTTGATATAAATATAGAAGGATATTTTAAACTTATTTTACAAAATATTTTTAAGTAACAATTCTTTTTATGCCCACCATCGAAAAAGATGTAACATGTCGAAAATCTAAAACATGAAAATCTAAAATGATCTAGCAATGTCCATCCGACTGACCGTCTGTTTGTCTGTTGAAAGAAGGATAGGGCTCGGGGCGGAAATTTTGCTTCAATATTTGCCTTAGACAAGGTTTGTTAGGTATTGAAAATTAACAATCAAAAAGAAAAAAGTTATGGGTCATATAATAGAAAAACAGGGTGTCCGTCGTAACTCCAAATCATACTTTTCCGTCAATATATCTTCTAAAAAAGCATATATGCCAACGAAATTTCGTACAAATATTTAAAAGAACACTATGAACTCGGAAAACAAAAATGGACGTGATCCGCCCACTTCACCACCCCTCCCATATAATGTGATACAAAAAGTTACAGATGGTGGGCCATTTATACAAACGGAGGAAGCCTAGTAAATAAATGTACGTACATATACATATACATATACATATACATATACATATACATATACATATACATATACATATACATATACATATACATATACATATACATATACATATACATATACATATACATATACATATACATATACATATACATATACATATACATATACATATACATATACATATACATATACATATACATATACATATACATATACATATACATATACATATACATATACATATACATATACATATACATATACATATACATATACATATACATATACATATACATATACATATACATATACATATACATATACATATACATATACATATACATATACATATACATATACATATACATATACATATACATATACATATACATATACATATACATATACATATACATATACATATACATATACATATACATATACATATACATATACATATACATATACATATACATATACATATACATATACATATACATATACATATACATATACATATACATATACATATACATATACATATACATATACATATACATATACATATACATATACATATACATATACATATACATATACATATACATATACATATACATATACATATACATATACATATACATATACATATACATATACATATACATATACATATACATATACATATACATATACATATACATATACATATACATATACATATACATATACATATACATATACATATACATATACATATACATATACATATACATATACATATACATATACATATACATATACATATACATATACATATACATATACATATACATATACATATACATATACATATACATATACATATACATATACATATACATATACATATACATATACATATACATATACATATACATATACATATACATATACATATACATATACATATACATATACATATACATATACATATACATATACATATACATATACATATACATATACATATACATATACATATACATATACATATACATATACATATACATATACATATACATATACATATACATATACATATACATATACATATACATATACATATACATATACATATACATATACATATACATATACATATACATATACATATACATATACATATACATATACATATACATATACATATACATATACATATACATATACATATACATATACATATACATATACATATACATATACATATACATATACATATACATATACATATACATATACATATACATATACATATACATATACATATACATATACATATACATATACATATACATATACATATACATATACATATACATATACATATACATATACATATACATATACATATACATATACATATACATATACATATACATATACATATACATATACATATACATATACATATACATATACATATACATATACATATACATATACATATACATATACATATACATATACATATACATATACATATACATATACATATACATATACATATACATATACATATACATATACATATACATATACATATACATATACATATACATATACATATACATATACATATACATATACATATACATATACATATACATATACATATACATATACATATACATATACATATACATATACATATACATATACATATACATATACATATACATATACATATACATATACATATACATATACATATACATATACATATACATATACATATACATATACATATACATATACATATACATATACATATACATATACATATACATA
>OW026524.1:12598589-12693865 GCA_932274085.1 Protocalliphora azurea
ACGCTCAAAGTAATAAAAATGCATGCACGTAAAAGAAACAATTAGCAATAAATTAAACGTAAAACAAAAAGTACTGGTAACAACAAAAGTCTAAATTTGTTTGAATTTTAATAAAATCACGTAATTCTTCTTTGTTTTAACTTTTCAGCTACAAACATTTTAATACCGGGAACTAAACAAATTATGTACTTAAATCCGACTGCATAAGTAATTCACTTTTTGTACACCACCCAGTAGTTCAATCGTGGTTATCCAGAATAAAGTTTATTTTGTTGTTCTATACTGAAAATCTGTTATCAATTTTAAATGTTTACAAGGCATAATACGGTACGTACTTAAAATTCAAGGACGAATTTAATAAATTTCTTTTGCAGACGGTAACTTATATAAAAGGAATATCAATTTTTCTGCATATTCGTAATTATAATAATATAAATATAATATAAGTGATAAAAATATAAAAATGTATTTTAAAATTATTTTCATATAATTTAAAAATGTTCACAGTTATTTAGGCTTCTTAATTAAGATCTCATTTGACTAAAGTAACAAACTATGCGTATGTTCATTAAATTTTTTAAGTGACGTGCCACGCCGCCGTAGCATTCCAGTAATTTGCATTATGATATACAAGTTGTTGTGACTATTGCTGAGCGATTTACATATTATTTATATTTTTAAAAGATCTCGAAGTTTTATAACACTTATATCTAAATATAATACTATTTAAGTTACTGGTTTTGTCAACCTCAGTTATATACACATTTTGTTTAGTTTTGATGTAACCATTTAAGGGTACGTGAGTGAGTACATGTTATTTATTGAATTTATAGGTGCAGTGTTGCCATGAGGTAATAAAAAAAATCTAAATTGATCTTTAAAAAACGCCAAAAAAGCTAAATGCTCCGAAAAAAAATAAGGTTAGAAAAAATTTAACTTTTTATACCCTTCACCACCATAGTTGGTTGGGGTATTATGCCTTTGTTCTGATGTTTGTAACATCCAAAAATATTGGTCTGCGACCCAACGTAATGTATACCATGTAAATTACAAAGTTTACATGGATGAACATTTTATATAGGTAGACATCTATATACCAAATTTCATAAAGATCGGTCTATAATTGACCATAGCTCCCATATAAACCACACTTCAACGTGCATAAATTCCATTCAAATGTTAGTTTCAAGTTAATATTTGACACAAATAAGTTTAATATAAGTAGAAATAGTAGTGCCAAATTTCATCATAATCGGCCTGTAATTAACTATAGGTCCCATATAAAAGTCACTTCCGGGATTCTAGAAAGAATAAATAACATGATATAAAACATGTACAAGTTTCATAGAAATAAACAATACTCTTAATAAAAGTATCGGCCAACAATTGACCCCAGGTCATATGTAAGAACCCTCCCCAAACTTTGACATACAATTAGAATGTAGGGTACCATATAGTCGGGATTGACCGACTAAATTTTTCTCACTTATTTTTTAGTTTAAAAAAAATTTATCGGTCACATTAATTGTTGATTTTTTTACAGATACTTTAACAAATTAAACATAGAACGGCTTCCAGCAAAGACCCAATGACAATCGGCCAAAATGTTCCCATACAAATTTGGCTTATATTTCATACTAAAAACTAATACTATAATTCCGTTTTGTTTAGGTATTTCCATATTTTAGGTGATTTTCGCTTTCATAAGAGTTTCTTAATAATATTCATAAGTAATTCCTATGTATAATTAACTATATTAAAAAATAATTATAATAATCCATAAATTAGGTATTTTTTAATTTGGAGAATAAAGCGACGCGGGCGAAAGTTTTTTTATATTTAAATAATATCCATTTTTCGTGTGAATAAATATCAAATAAGGAATTATTTCTTCTGTTCAAATACTGACATTTTAAGGCAATTTTAAAAATAAAAAAGGCTAGGAAAAAGCTAGAAGCTAAAATGGCTAAAGGCTAAAAGCAAAATAAAAAGGCTAGATTTAGTCTTAAAAAGGCTAAACTATCAACACTGTATAGAAGATTAAATGATTAGCATATTAATGTGTTTACTTTTAAATGCCTAAAAGCATTTTAACACTACACAGTGGTTTCTAAACTACTGGTCTGATCTATTTGAAAACTTTGAATTTTAAGAAAAATGTGCAAAAATTTCTTTACTTTAAAAAATTGCTTTTTATTTCTTAAAAAACTTTTTGAGAAATTAAGCATTAAGAAAGCATGCAGTGCAATGAAGTAAAATTTTTGTGGTCAGAAATTATAAATTATTCTAAAAGGTATGTAATTACTTCATATAAACTCATTGGTCGTAAAAACGGTTTTATTTTAATATACATGAACAAAAAAATAAACTTGCACAAACATATTTTTTGACCTCAATCTATGAGTAATATACATATTAAGTACATACTATATTTTCAGATATTGTGTAATAATATCTGAATATCATATTTCTTAATTGCTTTCATAGTAAACTCTGATATCGACATTCCGACATTCAGAGTGAAATTAATGTACGCATGATATGTAAATAGAATTTCCAAATCCCCTATTTTTTCAATTCCCGGAATCGGGAAAATCTTTGTGAAAGTTTCCAACAAAATTAAATATACAATAAAGAGTAATTTAATTTTTATTTCCATCATCAGTTCTTAAGTGAAGTCACCGTTTTCAGTTCTATCCCTATATATGAAACAGACCTGATCTAGGTGGGGAAATTGACATCTTTTAAATACTCAGTATTAGGTCGGTAAATAATTATTTAATTTCCGTTTTCTTTTAATAGATCGAATTTATTCTGCTTTTAATTTTTTTTTTTTTTTTTTGAAATAAATTAATAGATGTTGAAATAAATCAATTATAAAATTGGAAATATTTGGATTTGAATGAATAACAAGTAAAAAAGGAATGGGATTTATATAAATAAAAACAAATGTAAAAACACATTATATACTAAAATAACCATATATGAGTTAAAAAAATATAAAGATTTTGCATACGGAATTTCCGTATGGTTTCACGAAAATTTTGCGGAATTCCCGGGATTTTCCGTGAAAAACTCTAGTTGTACGTCAAATAAAACAGTTATATATGACAAAAATTTCAAGTTATCTTCAAAATTGCGGCCTGTACTTAACAAATAGAAAATGATAGTATGAAAAATTTATATAACAGTGTCAGACGAAATATTTAATGGTTGTCACGTATTAAATAATCACATAAGTGATATTAATAAATATGGATATACATTTTTAATTTGTCAGTTGATTTTTCGTTTGGGAGAATTTTTACTTTTGTTTTTTTTTTAGCGATTTTTCTCAAGGTTATTTTGCATGCAGCTTCTAAACTAAAAAAATAGTTTTCTTTTTGATTTCTGCTTCCTGAAGATAATTTCTATTTTAGCGCATTCTCTTTGTTTTTTTCACAATAAATTTTCATAATTCACTTTCGAACAATCGATGCTTTGTAATACGAACACTTGTATTTTATGCAAGATAATGATCCAAACAACTGGCATAATTCAGATGAGCAGAAGTATTAAGTACTAGGGTTAATATTTTTCATAAATATAAAAAATTTTTATAAAAATATAAAAGTAGTAAGGCATCAGATTTGAGTAAAAAGCTTTCTCAACATATGGGTAATGGTGTTTTGTAATGTGAATTATGATAATTTTTAAGTTTTTTTTATTATTTTTTTATATTTATTATAAATATATATATATTTGGTTTCTTTCTGCTTTAATTTTAAATGTAATTTTTATAATAGTTTCTTTTTTTAATAATGATTAAAATATAAGTAAAGACAATGTGAACAAAAAAATCTTGGAATGTTGTGAACAAGTTTATAATTTATGTCTTTGTATATAATTATTAAGCTGTAAATATAATAATATAGAAAACTGGTTGTATCCATATAAAATATGTATAGAATAGTAATAAAAAAAAACTGAAAAACATAAATATTTGTAAAACAGTGTAAAATAAAACAATAAAATTATTCTTGAAGAAAAATTAGTTCTTTTGCTGCTATATTTTAAAGCTATTGATTGCTAATCAGTATAAAGTAATGTCAAATTCATTATATTATCATGTAGAATTTTTATTGAATCTACCACTAAGATATATTTCAAATTATTGCGAGTTTATCTATTTTTTAATACTTTTGACATTTTTAATAAACTGGCAATTGGGAATCTTAATATGTTTAAACTTTAATACATTTTTTTTACAATTTATAACTATTCTCGAAAATTCTTTTAAATAATTCTTTTGAATAATGAATGTTAAAAAATATTTTCAAACTTTTACAAATAAAAAATTAGTTTATTCAAATATATTACCCTTCACCTTTATATGAGCTTTTTCCATTAAGGTCAGTTTTGTTTTATTATAACATTTTATTAGGTCAAAAGTAAAAAAATAAATAAAAATATGTACATAAAAAAGAAGTCATGCAAGGTATTTACATAATTCTTTAGTTTTATTTCCTGTAGTGTTGTCTATAAACCTGCATAGTTTTATTTCAACTTTTTTGAAATTTGTTTAACAAAATTCTTTAAAGTTCGAAATTGGAGTTTTGAAACAGTCTTAAAAAAACCATACATTTTAACCAAACATAGGAAATTGTTTGAATTATTCTGCAGAAACGTAAATATATTTTTCAGTAATTATGGCTCAAATTTAAATAAAAATAGTATTTTATTTAAACATTTCCCAATTAATTAAAAAATTGTTTGTACACTACTTATGCAAGTGCTCTAAAGCACATTAATGATCTGGGGAATTGCTAATAACTTTAAAATTTTTTAATAGATTTTTTCTTTTCATGTCTTGTTTGATAGATAATTACGCGTAGATTACGTTTTTTAACACTTTGTTACAAAGCAAAGTATTTAATAGCTAAATTTTTCTAAAAACCGTAAAAAGGCCATATTTTCCCATTTAAAGGCGCAATACAAACTTCAGGAACGATACGGCACGGGTTAATGATATCCAATTTTACTAGTATTTCATATTTTTACAACCCAATGAACGATTCTAGGAGGAGTTACTGTTAAATTTCAAAAGTCGGTAAATTTTGATGCAATTTAATATACATATGCATCTACACACAAAGAAATTTTGAAAAATTTTATGAATTCATCTTATTTCCAGTCCTCTACATATATATGTATGTATGTGCATATGTGAAAGAATTAGTTCGAAAAAAACGAAAAAAATTCGCTGCTCACGAGTTTTTTTTTTTTTTTTTTTTTTTTTTTGAAATAATAAACAATTTAAAAATAAATCAGTTAAATTTTATTTTCACACTTTTTAAGCATATTTGTGCATATTTTATTTTTTTATTCATACGTTACGAAAACTAATCAGTCATAATTGGGTTACTGGATTAACATAAACATATGTATGTAATATAAAAGAGTTAACAGTGTTAGCAGGTTCAAAAATCAAAGAAAGCTGCTGCTGTTCTTTTGTTATTCTTTTATTATTGTCGTTGTTGACAAATGTTTAAACAAAACAAACTATGAAATAATAGAGCCAAGTGAAATGCTTCGTATTTTACACTTTTTCTACATTTTGAGGTCGTTTACAAACTGAAAACCTGTTTAATTTAATTTGTATAAGATATAAATACTTCTTTTAACTTACCATTGTGTTGTGTTAATCCCTGTGGCAAAAGTATTAGACACCCAATTATTATGAGTGTATGTATGATTTTGCAGCTACAAAAACTTTCCATACTATGTCTTCGCTTTCGCCTCCTCCATAAGAGCCTGGATTCACGTGGCTGCAACATTACGGTGGTGCTCTGCCTGACTTTATGATATTTTTTTGTTGTTTTTTTATTTATTCGTTTAGTTTCGTTGTTATTTGGGTAACAAAACTTTAAATTTATGCACTAAAAATGTGTATCGTTTGAAGTAAAAAAAAAATAAATAAATAAATATATATATATATATTATAAGTACAATTAGTAGCTTCAACAGTAGTTTTTAAAATTAAGGTATTAATCGTTTAAATGAAGTTAAATATCATAGAAAACAAACTGACATATAAAAAAAATAAATTTATCCGATTGAAAGAAGGTCCAACATATATACAATTAATCCTAAATTAGACCTAATGTAATAAAGTATTTCAGTACATTTACACATAAACGTAATTTGTACTAAAGAACCTCAGATCAGATTTATTATTTATCAGATTTTTGCATTAAAATGTAAGATTATGTAGCAATCATACCAGAAAACTTTATCGGATAATCAAAATGGTATTAGGTCTTTGTTAGCGTTAAGACCTAAAAATTTTGCATCAATAAAATGTTTTCTATAACCTTTGTTTTACTTTGGGACCCAGCATCATCGCTCTCATAATCAAACTAAATAATTCCTTTGCATTTACATTTGTTATAAGCAGTGCTGATAGTTTCATGTACTAACAAATTTAAAATATGAATATATTTTTTCAAAAATATTTATTACAAAAAAAAAAAAAAAACACATAATATAATATAATAAAAATGGGAGCATGTCATAATGTCCAAGAGAAAATTGCATAAAGTCCTTTGCATGCAATTAGTCACCCAACTCAGAAAAACTTTAATTTATAGAAGCCGGTATTTGAAATACATCATAGTTTAAAATCCTTTTTTTAATCCAGACCAGAATCCTACCCAGGCCAAAGTTAGAACCATTTTTATCCTGATGGCTGATTTTGTCCAGAAATTTTATCATATAATGTATTAATTTACATACCAGAAAGTGTCATAGTGTCCATAGACATTAAGTCAATTTTAAAAGTGTCATAATGTTCCTGGACACAATGACACTTCTTGGATGTAATAATGTCCATGGACATTATGACATGCTCCTATAACAATTCACATATAGAAATAAAAAAGGTGCATAAAATGCTTCTTAAGGAATTTGTATGAATTTAGTTCATTGTAAATTACATATCATCGCCTAAAATGCAAAAGGCCGTAACCAATTAAAAACTCAATGTGAATTTTTTTATTGAATTATGATGAAGGGATCCAAAATACCTAATAATATTAACAGAAATCAAAACCCCGTAACATATAAATTATATATAAATTTTTTATATAAATAAAAGCAAAACTTAATTTAAAACTATGGTTACGGCCTTTTGCATTTACTATTATGTTTTCTGCTTATCTTATAAAAAAGCAAAAGTATAGTTACTGCTTTTGTATTTAAATTGACGATATGATTTCTTAAATAAGTATTTATTATATTAAATTTCTATTTGTATAATAAACTTTTCCCTTTGAAATTAATATATGCAACATGATATAAATCATACGCCAAACATGTAATATGAATACGTTTTGGGTAAAAAACCTGCAAATTATCTGCTGCTTTAACCATAAAAGGAGCTGCATCTAACACCTTGGACATTTCATCATCTTTGTCCACTTACTTGACGATTGTTACTTTAGCCTGTAACCTCATTAAAACATTTACCCCTAACATGGACTAGGAAGCGATTTCTCGGCAATTTTTGCAATTTAAAAGACGAAATATCTATAGCTTATGAATGACATAATTATCCTTACCATTATCAATGTTATCCTGAAATATAGCACTGACTAAAAAACATTAAATCGAACGTAAGATGAGCTATAACTCCAAAATTGATGTTCGTACATAAAAATGTACTTCAAACAAAAAAAAAATCTTGCAAATTTTGTTAAATATACGATGAGATGTAAGTTAAAACAGATTTTTGAGAATAACTCGCGTATTGTACTCGTGATTATCGATGATTTTTAACAGCCTGAATAAGCCGCCAAGACAAAGCCAAAGTTCCATTCATCAAATTCTGATCTCGAACCCTTTCTGGACTAGAAAAAAAATTAAAATAAATTTTGAAATATTTGCAAAATTTATGCGTTTTGCTCAAAATATACAATAAAAAATCGATGTCAGTTTGTTGCAAATCCTTTAAATCGTAAAAAATTTTGGTCAACATTGACTCTCAGTTACTCACTACAAAAATTTATTTATATTAAAATATCAGTCCTGGTTAAAAGCAAGGCAGGTTTAACTATGCAGTTAAAATATAATCAAGTACAAATGTGTGTTTTTTCCAATTTTTCATTTAAAACATTTCGACTTTCTACCAAAAATGTACTTTAACATAAATATATATATATATTATATATGTCCATATTACACATCAAATCTTGTTGAAGGTTCGGTTAAATTTATTTCTAAAAGCATATTAAGTTTTCTCTTAACAAATATGTATATTCATATGTATCTGTATATATATATATATATATATATATATATATATATATATATATATATATATATATATATATATGTTATTATTATTTATTTTATTTCATTTTTATATATATAATTCATGGTTCAATCAAATGATACATACGTAACAATTACTCAAATTATCACCTGACGTATAATAATGTTTGTAAAATATTTGTAATTTAAACCAAAGTAAAATATTTAAATTTTAATTACAAAAGCAATGACGAAAACAAATTTTATGTAATAATTGAAAAATAAAAAATAATAAAATATGAAGTTATTGTTAAATAAGAAGTTTTATTCGCATTATGTGCAGTTGTTTAAAAAACAAAATTTGAAGCAAAGGTGTGATATATATAAGAACTCACTGTTCAATCAAAAATCTTTAATATATTTTTCTTTATTTAGATTATTTTAGATTATGTAGGTAAAACATAATACAATTTATGTCGACTTAAGGTGTCATGTCAAAAAGCAATTTTAAAAATATTCGATCTATATATATATATGAAGAAATAATTATTCTTATAAGGGTCATTTTCCCTGTGTGCCACTTGTTTAAATATTTAACATTTTGCAAAATTTTATTTCACAATAAAATTCAAATTCAATTTGTATGCTTTTTATTTAAACCTATTAACAAAAATATCAATCATATTTATTCAATTTTATGAATATTGTTATTATTTTTATAAATTCTTATTATTTTTATTTTATAAAAAAAAAAATAACGTATATGTTATGAAGTATAAGATTAGTATTGATTTTTTTTATTATATTTATATTTTAAATGTAATATTTATTTTGCATTTAAACCAACCTAATATATTTATTTAAATTTAGCTGGTGCAAGATAAAATATTTGTAAAATGCTTTAAATTCTTATTATGGTATAGAATTCATTATTTTGTCGTTTAAATTTTTTAAGATTAAAACCAGGCCGTGTTATAGTTTTTTTTTTTTTTTTTTTTTTTTTTAGACCGTAATACGAAATAATATTTTGTTTTGGTTTTGGTTATCTTAGTTGGTTTTCTACTAGAGCATACGTTTCGTTTGAAAGTTAAAGCAAGAACTGATTCATGCGGAGCAACAGGTTGTTCATTCAAACCACCAACGACCGACCACAGAAATCAAGAAAAATGTTGATGACAGAGCAAAAGCCAAATATAAAACCAGTCAACACAATACAGCCAGAGAGCTTAGCATAAAGTATTACATTAGACCAAAGACAAGATAAACATGTTTATGACTCGTACTCGTCATGTGCAGCATTGCTTCCCATTATAAAACAACAAAAAACAAAAAAAAAAAAAAAGAATAATAATAATAAAAAAACAAGAAACAAGAAAAGTAACCTGCAAACCAGAGTTGAGACAGAGTTGTTAAATTTTGACACCCTACAATACCATCACTGAATCTCAAGCACATCATGTACTTGATAAACATTACAAATTCATTTATGAATTCATCCCATAGTACGAAATTTTATTTAACCTATTGTACAGGAGGTGTTGGCCGTTATTCATCCCGAAAAATTCCATCTAAGTATTTGGACTACACAAAATGTTATTCGTTGATAATCAATGGTGTTGCTTGATATAAGTATTAGTGTGAAAAAAGAACCGATCGCTCCTATTATTAAACCTCGACCTGATTTGTAAGAAATCCCAATTAATGTAAAATTGTGCTAGTACTAAAATTGTCTTAAATATATATAAACAATTATTATTTTGGAATATTACAAATATTGCTGGTACCATGCTAATACGATAAGAAATGAATTCTACTTGAGTCTTGATAGGCTAAATTACGTCTTTAAATCAAATATAATCTATGGTTATATCCATAACTTTATGTTTAAAATCAGGCAGTTTCTACATTGACTACAAATTTTGTAATATATATATCGAATTCATGTAATTATTTTATAAAAATTGCTCTATATTTAGGGCCATCAAAAATTATATCTTTTTTTATTTCAATGTAACAAAATAAATTGCGTTAACATTACGAACTCTTTGAAGTTGAAGTAAAAACAGAAAATCAGAAAGTTTTTCAATATAACTTTTTTAAGTTGTGGCAAAAATAGTCAGTTAAATAACTGTCAAATGTTACAAAAACTGTAAAAAAAAAATATAAATAAAATTTAAGTAATTTTAAATTAAATAAAAAGTATGTGTCAATTTGAGCAAAAAATTATATAATTTCCAATATTATATTTAAAAAATTATAGTTTTATTTTACGAATATATCAATACGAAGTATTGAAAAAAACTAAATTTCGTCGCTTTATTTGCTTTAAATTCTCTGATTTTAGCACCCTCTCGTAGCCACAAAACTAGTTATTCCCAAAAAATCGTAAAATTATGAAAGTAATATTTTTACCTTTGTAAAAATTGTTATTTCAGTACAATTTAAAAAATGGTTTTATTTTGATTTTTGTCTATGACACTATGCGTGGTAAAGCACTGTACGTTCCAAGATCATCGTTTAATCAGTTTTGTTTGCAAAGTTTTTTTTTTATTTGAAAAAGTAGATCCTAAGTGAAATAAAAGCAATAAAATTTTACAGATTTGGTACTTTTGATAATACACAGTGGGAGAGAATCTAAATATTTTGGAAATAAATCGTTAGTTTTTATTCGGCTAATTGATTCAATTATGATTTATATGTGGTAAAAATTATAGGGACGTGTTTTTTACAAAAAAAATTAATCAGATATATTTAGGAATTTTAATTTATTTTTGTGTGGTTTCATTACTATATTCTTATATTGTTACTTAAAAACACTATTTTAAATGCTACTTTTTTCATTTCCAAAGACTCTTGAAGTATAAATTTCTAAATATAAAAATTCACCATCATCGATTAATGAATCACATACCACAATGAAGGAACAGCTTGAAAACGAAGGATCTAATTAAAATAAAATTGACATCTAAAAAATCACAAAATATAAAATGTATTTCTATCATCAATTCATTCTTAATATTGTTACTAGAGTATTCACTCGAATAATGTTAGTTCGAATTCGAAGAATTTAAAAATGTTGTTTTTCGAAAAACGGATAATTCTGATACTCGAATAAAACGGATTTTGTTATTTTTTTAGGAGTTCAGCTAATTTTATTAGAATTTTTATTAAAAGAAAGGCTTGTTAAATTTAAATAATTGCACCTTTTACAATATCGATAATGTCAGCGACTAGCGAACCAGACCAGTTTTATTTGATTCAAAATCGATTTTGGACTATAATCGAAATCGATTTACCATATCCTAATATAGGTACATTAGGGTGGCAATACACAATTAACTGTGTAGTGTAAAAAATTAACAAAATTCCTTTAGAATTTAATAACAAAATTTACATTGAATGATAGCTAAGCTTTCAGCATTCAAGATTTGTTTCGATTTTCATTGTGCAATTAGTCTGCATAAAATTACACGACTACAAAGGCAACGAACTTTTCAAGTATTTTAAAAATTTTAGATAACAAAAAACTAATTACTTTTACACCATGAAAAAAAATTGTATAACTTTAGTCAGAATATAAAATATTTTCTGAAATATTGTCAAATTTAATGGACCAGCGAAGAAAAATGTACAATGGAAAACAACCTAAGTGTTAATGGTGTTCAATATTTTGAAAAAGCCCATATTCAATTAAAGTTGGTAATAAAATTGTCCATATTAAAGATTGTATTAAAGGTTTCAATTTTTTCGATTGAAAATATTAAAATTACAGTGTATTACAGACGAACAATTATAAATAATGCAAATAACCAAGAACAATCGTGATTTTATTTGAAAAATTTGCAAAGAAAATATGTATTAATGAATCCTGTATACATAGTTCATCGAAACATAATAAAAGTCAAAGCAACAGTATTAATAACTATTACTTAACTAGTAATTTCATATTAAAAGTTGATTTCGAATAATGTTTTTAATGCTTTAATCATTCAGAAAACTATTACATCCGTAATTTTTTTCAATACATATCGTTCTTAGATAAAACAAATTGCACACAAATATGATTATCTATATATATAAAACAGGATGTGTGTATGTATGTAACGTATGGACTCCAAAACGGCTGTGCCGATTTTGATGAAATTTTCAGGGAATCTTCAGAATATTCAGGCGGGTGACACTGTGAAGTCTGATTTTTGATTTTCGGTCCGCGGGCGAAGGGGCGTGGCAAAATAAAATTTTCGAATTGCACCACCAATGACATATACATAAATAATTTTTTTTTTTACTTTTTTTATTTTATTTTATTTTTGAAAGCCGTTGTAATGTTTTTCAAAATGAGATATCAAACTCTTAAATCGGTTATGTAGTTCCGAAGATATTTACAAAAAACCTATGTTAATAATGATCCAATATAAAAATTTTAAAACTTTCGAAATGTTGCATTCAAAAATCCGAGTTTTCGGTTTATTTACAAAATATTTACATCATTCGATAACACAAGATATTCCGCGCTTACATTGTACAATATGCCCACCTTCAAAGTGCGAGGACAAATCTCTCACAGAATTGGATCGTTGCTCCCACTTCCCAATGATGATGCCAAGTTCCTCCAAATATATTTCACTGGCAATGAAGTTACAGAGGTTGAACAGCGTTGCGCAATCAGTACTGAAGTCAGACGGGAAATCGTTTCGAGTCTTCAAGCTATGTTACACGAACACAACAGCCTCATCCGTGTATTCAAAACAGCCCTAGACCAGATGCCAGCAGATGATTATACGGTTGTGATAAGAGCTGACAAGACACCGGCTGGTGAGCATGAGCGGCGCTTCAATGCACCAGTGATAGGTGACGTCGCAGTTGTTATGGTCGGCACATACTTCGAGCGACGCGATATCATCATCGATCGTATGATGCAATACAATATCCAGTGCTTTTTCCACGGGGTGAGGATGCAGATGCAGATTAACCCCAACTCAAATGGAGAGTCGACAAAAAAAGTTTCCTGTATGGACTTTTATGCCTATCGCCTTATGATCAGGCCAAATGAATGTATTTATTTGTTGAAATATCGTGAAGTCTTCCATCAATTCATTGTCGACATGTACGTGAATTGGATTCGGTTGAATCAGCAAAAGCTACGCGTCGAAGAATATGTTCACTTGCGTGATGCGATCGCCAATGATGGAAACGCTGAGAATATCGGCCAAATGGTGATCTTGCCAGCGACATACACAGGCAGTCCGCGACACATGCACCAGTACGCTCAAGATGCTATGACATACGTGCGGAAGTATGGACGGCCAGACCTCTTCATCACTTTCATATGCAACCCAGCATGGAAAGACATCACCGACCTTTTATTTACCGGTAAAAGTCCAACATATAGACACGAAATCCTCGCCCTAGTATTCAAACAAAAGTTGACAAGGTTGATAGATGTCACCACCAAAAATCACATATTTGGCGAAACTCTGTGCTGGATGTACTCGGTTGAATGGCAGAAGCGAGGGCTGTCACACGCCCATATTTTAGTCTGGCTAAAACAAAAAATCATGCCAACACAAATTGATGACGTGATTTCCGCAGAACTCCCGAATCCCACAGCAGATCCGTTTCTATTTGAATCAATCCGAAAACACATTATCCACGGACCTTGCGGTGAACTGAACACAAATTCACCATGCATGAAAGAAGGCAAGTGTACAAAGCGCTATCCACGCGAGCTGCTCCAAGAAACTCAAACAGTAGGCGATGGATATCCTCTGTATAGGCGAAGAAAGGTGAATGACGGTGGATACACAACTACAATTAAAATGCGCATTGTAGATGTTGACGTCGATAACAGATGGATCGTGCCCTACTGACCACTGCTTTCAAAAATGTTTGATGCCCACATCAATATTGAGTACTGTAATTCGGTGAAGTCGATCAAATATATTTGCAAATACGTCAACAAAAGCAGCGACATGGCAGTATTCGGGCTTGCCATTCAAACTAACGAAATCACGCAATTCCAGATGGGGCGTTACATCAGCAGCAATGAAGCAGTTTGGCGTATACTTTCATTCAACATCCACGAGCGATATGCAATAGATGTGGTCAAGATTTACGTGGGCACCTGCTATAACGGCCTTATCCCACAGTGGTCTTACCACTGGGTGAGGTACAATGCGCCAACCAACGCCCCTGTGTGCCTACAAGAGCAAACAGGTGGCAATTCGAGAGACTAATTGTCTGGATAAGTCCACTCCCCCTTGCTTAGGAGTTGGAGCTATCTAACCTCCTGTCGCACTATTGGCGACGTGTGTTGCTATGCAACACCACATCGGAACTATAAACCCCCACCTGCGGTTTAGGCCTAAACCACAACCACCACGTGACTCCCCGAAGGGCCTCTCCAACAGCCAGTCCAGTACGACAACACCGACAAGTCAGTGTTGCCGTACCAGGGGCTACTGGCTCCCGTGGTACCAGATTGTGTTAAGTCTCTGGTCAGGCCCCGAACGTCCTTTTCTCCCATTATAGACCCACAGAGAAGTCCAGGCAATGGTGCACCTTTTTATACCTGCCAAACTGTTACCCTCTCTAGGACCAAAGCTATCCTAGAGTGTAACATGACAGGATTTTCTCTACGTATGAGCTATACATCAAGAAAAATATTTAATCCAAGAAGACAAGCCGCCGTGGCGGGAGCGATATGCAACAGTTCAACATCTAGCTGTTCATTTGGAAAATGGCCAGCGTGTTTATTTCACCGAACGCTGAAAATAGTGCCGAACAGCCGCCACACACCACTCTCACCGCTTTCTTTGAATTGTGTGCAACCGACAATTTCGCCAAAACTTTAATATATACTGAAATTCCCAAATATTACACTTGGAACACGTCGTCGAAGAAATTCATGAGAAGAAAGCGTGGTGCCTTTGTCGCAGAATATGCTGGTGTGCATTCTTCTGATGCTTTGGAACGTGTCTACACTGTTCATCCGAATAATGCTGAATTTGGACACCGGAAATGGAAAAATTCCAATCAATCGCGCCACGAACGAGATTTCTTTCCCGCCTAACTTCTGTCAAATGCAAATGAATGTTCATGCCTTTGTCGACAAAGTATTCCCAAGTCTAACAATCTCCTACAAAAATCCGAATTGGCTGTGCGAACGTGCAATTTTGGCACCAAAAAATGATTATGTCAACAAGCTCATTGAGCAAATTAATCAAATACAAATCAATCGACACAGTAATGGATGAAGAACAAGCCGTCAATTATCCCACTGAATTTTTGAATTCATTGGAACCACCCGGAATGCCACCGCATGTACTAACATTAAAGGTTGGATCACCGGTAATTCTTATTCGCAACTTAAACGCACCAAAGTTATGCAACGGAACTAGATCGATCATCAATAACTGTTCACCAAATTTAATCGAGGCAACAATCATCGGTGGCAGATTCAAAGGCGAAGACGTACTTATTCCACGAATTCCGATGATTTTCTACGAGTTACCATTCCAATTCAAGCGGCTCCAACTCTGTTTGCGTCTTGCCTTTGCTATTACCATCAACAAAGCACAAGGCCAATCATTGACTATTGCTGGCTTAATTTTGGAAAATTCATGTTTTTCACACGGTCAGTTGTATGTGGCTTGCTCCCGAGTTGGCACTCCAAAAAATGTATACGTTTTTACACCAAATCAAAAAAAACAACATTGTCTATTCTCTGGCCTTAAGATGAAGTAATAAATAAATATAATTTCCAATTTGCCTTAAATATATGCGTTTCTTTCTTGATCTAGCCCATATCTACACCATATGTAAGTTATTCTGTAAAAAAACTTTATGATAGGTATTCCATGGATTTTTATTTAAAGGCCGTAAATTTCGTTAAAAGCTCAATTTAAATCGTGTGGTAATACAACACTAATGTTTGCTTAGGGCCGGCAAAGCGGACCGGGTCAGCTAGTAAGAAATAAAAGTTAAAAATATAAAATAAATTTAAACATTTTTATTATAATCACTGAATACTATGACAACACTGAATAATAAAAAAAGTGAGTATGCAAAAAAATACAATAATTAATATTTGTTTGTGTACTTCCATAAAACTAAATATCTAAAAGAGGATATTTTGGGTAATTTATTGAAAATTTTTAAAATTTTAAAACTTTTTTTTTAATAGACGGTCAATGTCTACATCAGCGATGGAAAATGGCTTACCAACCATAAAAATAAAATGTACTTCTTCGACCTTAATAGTAACAATTTTGTCAATATATTTCAATTAAAACATTTACATAGAAATTTAATAGATTATAAACGTATTTTTTATAAAATAAATTTAGTACAATTAATGCAATTTTAAAATTGCAGCAACGAATTTGTCGAGTTCAACTCGACGCATTAGAGAAATTAATTATAATTCTTTCTTTTGGTATAATAATATTTTGGTATGATGCTTTCGCTAACGAATATGAAATAAACAGAATTCCTAAAATGACGCTAGATATGTTTGGAAACAAAATTGGTCAATTTTTCATGAAATATACTTTGACATAGTAAATTTGTATTTTTTTATTCCTCCACACTGACTAGTGCTCTATATTAAATATTTATTAACACAAAATTTGTTTTCTTATTTGGTTAGATATTTTACGAATATATTTGCCGAAAATATTTTGTATACAAAACAGTTACCATTTTAAACCATTTATTTATAAAATTTCTTTTAGATTCTTTTAAATTCCCTCAAATTAACTGTTAAATGAAAAAAATTATTTTATTGAAAAAATATGTTAAAAAAATATGTTAAAAATATGTTATGTTCAATTGTCTCGCGGTGTGATCAAAAGAGAACAACTAAATAACGAGTTACTCGTAGTTTAATTACTATTATCATTAGCTCTTAAGAAAAACGAATTGTTACAAGTAGTTAGTTATCATCAAGCAGTCATAAGGAAAGGTTCGTATTATACGACACAATTTTATAATAAAATTTCAACTTAAACTAACCCCCCACTTTTGTTTCTTTTTGGTATAAAAATATTCACCCGCCCCTTGTGTAAACATTTGATGGTCCTTCGAACCGGATACCAAGTGGATATTTTTTTAAACCAAATTAACTTATTCCAGATCAATTTTGGAATTGAAATTGGAAAAACCCCCGTGAAATATCACCCCATCATCATATATCATCATTACATCATACCGCATTTAAGAATTGCCGTTTGACGTTGGTGTTACTCTCCCCTACATAAAATATAAAACTCAACAAATTATAAATTTATACTTTTACAAAGTAAGTGAAAAACATAAATTATAAAAAGAAATTCCAATATCAAAATTTATATAGTGAGTATAAGTGTAATATAAAAAAAATAAAGCAACAACAAATAGTGTGAAGTGAAAAAAAATTTAAAAAAAAACAAAAGTGGATATTTTACTGTTACTCCTACTTACTTAAAATAAAAAATTTCCCTCACTTAAAGTAAACGATATCCACAAAATCGATTTACATTTTTCAATACAAGTGCTTTAACAGTGCTTTAGCAGTGTCGGATGAAAGTCTACAAAATATCTCTTTATTATATCCACTACAATTCTCTCTTACATATTTCAACTCTCTTTTGCACATTTCATCTCTTGCCTTGTATGTAAAAGATACCAATAGCCTGATTGAAGCTACAATAATCGTACATATCGGTATCTGTTAATCTCGTGATAAAATATTGTTTTAGTAAGTCAACATAAAATAAAAAACAAAAGAGTGTTTGGCTATTAAATTCAAACAGTGTTATATATTGGTGATATAAATATTATTTTGTGCTCATTACAAGTTGATATATATAGATAACAAAAATTCTGTTTAAGAGAAATTGACTGGCGTATAACAGTTTTAATTTTTTTTAACTATCTCTGTTGTTCAAACGAAACTAAATACACTGCGTAATAATTATTTTCGAATAGTTTTTATTTTTAACCAAAATTAGCACTTCATTATCAGTCAAATTTACTATTTGTTATTGCAATATTTTACTAATATACTTTCACGAAATATTATTTATATTATTTTTAAATTAAAATTAAATAATAATATATCTATTAATAATAATAAAAACAAACTACGCCAATTAGTAAATACTATTTCTCTGAAAATAAATTTTTAAAATAAGGAAGACAGAACGCGTTTTTTGCCATTCGTACTAAACTAAACACAAGTGCTAAACGTTTTAATCACTGAACCTTTTTAATCAACATAAGTAATTTTTTGTTGCTATACACATTTCGTTCGGCATCTAATCGTAATAGCTTATTATTTGGTTGCAATATGTCATTACTTGAAGATTTTATTCGGGCATCTGATAGAGTAGTTGAATTTCAGGCATATTTTGATGGTCTCTCATTAGATTCCCATTCTCTTCATAGACTGGAAATTCAGAAAGATGAAATGGTTAGGCTTTGGAGTGATTTTAGGCAATGTTACGACACAATTTTAAACAAATTTAATGAACTGGAAGAGGAAGTTTAAATTGAAACCTTAAAGTCTAGATTCTACTCCACTTTCGAGGCCCATGTGAAAGTTCTTTCTAAATCAAACGAACTCTTAGATGGACTTTGCCAAAGGGCAAACGCGAACAGTAACTCTGAGCCTATTTTAACCAATCAAGTAGATTTAGCCCCCCATATTTCCCTACCACCCTGCGACACTGAAATCTTTTACGGAGATTAAAAATCTTGGCCAACATTTCGTGACATTTTCACTGCCTTATACAAGAACAATAAACGTCTATCTCCGGTCGAAAAAATGTGTCATTTGATAAAAAAGACTCAAGGCGAAGCTCGTGAACTTCTCAAAACCTGTCCCATTACCAATGAAGGGTTTGAAATGGGTTGGAAAAACCTAGTCAACCGTTTTGAGAATAAAAGGATTCTGATTAATGCTCAACTTAAAGCCCTTTTTAATATTCCCCCCATCTCTAAGGAAACAAGTATCAGTATTCGAAACATTCAGCGAACTATAAATGATTGCATGACAAACCTAGCACTACTGAAGATCGATACTGAGAACTGGGACATTATTTTTGTGTATATTTGTTCTACTTGTCTGCCAGAGGCTACTCTTAATTTGTGGGAACAATCATTACCCAGCTGTTCAGAATTGCTGTCATGGAAACAAATGGATTCTTTTTTAACATCCAGATTTCAGACTCTAGAATCCATATCAGACATTCGTGCTACATTTGCTAGCCCAAGCCCTTCAAATCACAATAAATTTTCAAATCCCAAGAGGCATGCCTCCAAAGATAACAAGAAAGTCAACAGTTATCGCACCAGTGTAGCAAATGAACGTAACGGTACTTGTTCTCTATGCCCCGAATCACATCCTCTTCGCCTTTGCCCCGCATTTCACAGAATGTCTATAGATGAGCGATTTGCTACCGTTAAGCGGCAGAAAAGATGCACCAATTGTCTTGGTACATCACATGAATTCAGAAAATGTAAAAGTCAATATGTTTGCAACGTTTGTAGACAGAAACACCACTCGTTACTGCACAGAACATCGAATCCCCCAAACCCAAATCAACAAGTTTTAGTATCTAACGCCCCTTCAAACTCTCAGCCTCCAAATATTACCAAAAATAATGCGGATAACACACCTCAAACTTTAACTATGCCCTTCACTTCTACTGAAGTTGCAATTGGTATGAGACAATCTTACTCCACTCAAGTACAGTCCACCCTTCACTCTACTATTGTACTTGGTACTGCTCTTGTTGATATACATACCGATGATTTGAAATATACTGTTCGTGCGCTAATAGATTCTGCTTCCGAGGCTAGTTTTGTTTCTAAAAGATTGCAGACTAAACTTTCTCTAAGAACACGATCATCTCAAATGGAAGTTCATGGTCTGAATGATTCGTTGACCGCCACTTCAACCCAAAGGTGCCATCTTAGAATTGGATCGCCTGTCGATAGTTCATTTGAGATTCAAATAAACGCCTTTGTGGTTAAAAAACTCACTGGCCAGCTTCCATATCACCCATCTCTTAAAAATAGTAACTTCGTCGATTTACAAATGGCTGATACATATCAGCACAAATTTTCTGAAATCGATTTACTGCTTGGAGGAGATGTATATCCCAAGGTTATTCGTAGCGGTTTACGCTGGGATGACGACCAGTCCCTGGTCGCACAACAAACGGTCTTCGGTTGGATTGTGACTGGTAAGATCAACACAGATACATGTTTAAATACTGCATCAGCTTTCTACAATAAACTCGAGCTGAATGATCAACTTCAACGATTTTGGGAGCTTGAAGAAGTCCCAAATAAGCCTAGACTCTCTGAGGAGGATCTCCAGTGCGAAAATATATATAAATCTACAACATACAGAACTAAAAATGGTCGGTTTATTGTTTCCCTACCTTTTCGTTTAGATTACCCTGATAAGTGAAATATAGCCCTATCTCGAAACATTGCTTTATGCCAATTTTTAAGAAACGAAACCAGGTTATTGAAAAATCCTCAACTTAAATCTGAATATGACAAAGTCATAACCGAATACTTAACTTTACATCAAATGAAACACGTCACACCTGTTAGCACCAATTCTACTTATTATCTTCCCCATCATGCCGTGATCAAACCCGATAGCACCACCACCAAACTGCGCGTGGTGTTCAATGGCTCTAGCCCCACGGCTAATGGAGTCAGCCTTAATGACTTGCTCTACCCCGGCCCTATGTTACAATCAGATTTAACTATTCTCATACTTCGTTGGAGACTTTTTCGATACGTGTTTAATGCTGACATCGAAAAGATGTATCGCCAGATTTTGGTACATCCTTCTCACACCCCATTTCAACGAATAATCTTTCGTTCTTCCCCCCATTGTGAACCCCAGGACTTTGAATTAAACACAGTGACATTTGGCGTTAACTGTGCCCCTTATCTAGCGATACGTACGCTATTAGAGTTAGTACAGCAATGTGAGGCAGAATACCCTCTAGTTTCGGACATATTAAGAAATTCCATGTACGTGGATGACGTCCTAGCTGGGGCCCATACTCTTTCCGTAGCCCTTCAGGCTCGAAATGAACTTATAGAAGTTCTAAAATCCGCAGGATTTTTTCTACGTAAATGGACAGCGAACAATGACTATTTACTAAAAGATATTCCCCCAGATCACTTGTTAGATGCCGAGTTCCTGAAGTTGTCAGATTCGAGCACTACAAAAACTTTGGGACTAAGGTGGAATGCTGGTAGTGATCTGTTTTACTTTAAACTCAAAAATTCCCCCAATAGAGAATCAATCTCTAAAAGATCAGTTCTATCAGAAATTGCTAAATTATTTGACCCCGCCGGTTGGCTCTCGCCGATAATTATAGTGGCAAAAATAATCATGCAGCAAATCTGGAAAGATGGCACTGACTGGGATGAAGATATTACGTCATTAACTTTGCAACAGTGGCACAATTTCTTAGATGATTATTCAAATATTGAACACATTAAGATCCCTCGGTTTGTCGATTTTGATCCCTCATTTAACATTGAATTGCATGGTTTCTGTGATGCCTCCGATAAAGCATATGCAGCTACGCTCTATCTCCGCTCAGAAAACTCAGGATTTATTTCCACACATCTGCTAGTCGCCAAAACCAAAGTATCACCCATCAAGTTTGTCTCTATCCCTAGAAAGGAACTTTGTGGAGCAGAATTACTGGCCAGGATGGTGGAATCAATTCAATCCCAGTTAAACATTCGTAATTACAAATTGTTTTTATGGACCGACTCAACCATCGTCTTAGCTTGGCTCCAAAAATCCCCAAATAAATGGAAAACATTTGTAGAGAATAGAGTCTCATCGATTATCGAGAAAGTCGGACGCGAGCCGTGGTCTCACGTAGACACAAAGAACAATCCCGCCGATTTGGCATCACGTGGTCTCACAGTAAACCAACTCGTTTCGAATGATCTATGGTGGTATGGTCCCCCTTGGCTTAGACAACCTTATTCAGACTGGCCGACAAGAACCTCAAATTTTGCGACGGATGAAGAAATAAGACCCATTTCAACTAATTTGAATCAGGTACGGAATGACGATATTCTTAAATATTTTTCTGACTTAACTAAAGCTATGCGCGTAATTTGTCAAGTTTTTCGATTTTACAGCCGGGTTAAAATCCGGGTAGATTGTAGCTTAAGCTTTATAGAAGACTTGACTCGGACAGAATTAGTATTTGCCAGGAATCGCATGATAATTTTGTCCCAAAAACTGTATTTCCAAAACGAATATGAACTCTTGTCTCAAGGTCTGGCGTTGCCACGGAAAAGTCATCTTCTAACTTTCAATCCGTTTATTGACACTGAGGGCATCATTAGAATCAATGGCAGATTAGCACAATCTCCAGATCTGACTTATAACGAACGCTTTCCCATATTATTACCCTATTATGCCTGTTACACTAGATTGTTTCTAACATATTTACACAAATATTCGATCCACGGTCAAAACGCTCTGCTATATCGGCTAATGAGGATCTATTATTAGGTTCCGAAACTTAAGACCCTTATAAAATATGTTCTATCGCAGTGTACAACATGCGTAATACGAAAACGCCACCAAAGTCAGCAAATAATGGCAGCTCTCCCCCCCGAAAGAACGACTCTGTCTCGACCTTTCACAAACACAAGTGTAGACTTTGCAGGCCCCTTCGACGTGAAATCTTACGCAGGCCGTGGATGTAAAGTCACCAAGGGCTATGTCTTGGTTTTTGTATGTTTCGCGACGAAGGCTATTCACTTAGAAGCTACTAGCGAGGTCTCTACACAAGCATTCTTAGCAGCCTTTGCAAGATTCTTCTCACGTCGAGGTTCCCCCCATGCCATTTACTCCGATAATGGAACCGCCTTTGTCGGCGCTGCAAATATTTTACACACTGACAAAATTCAATTCATATCCTCAGTACGACGTAAACTTATCGATGAACAGAGTTTTGCTTCCCTCGAATAGCACTTTATACCTCCTGGTGCCCCACATATGGGAGGACTCTGGGAAGCCGGAGTAAAAAGTTTCAAACAACACCTTAAAAGGATCTCTCATAGTCAAAAGTTTACATATGAAGAATTCACTACTATGCTGGCTAGGATTGAAGCCTGTCTCAACTCAAGACCTCTGAGTCCAATGAGCGATAATCCAGTTGAAATTTGCGCTCTAACCCCAGGTCATTTCCTTATCGGCGATACGCTGTTGTCACCCCCGGAACCCGATTTATCCAACCAATCTTTAAGTTACGTGAATCGATGGCAGAAATTAAAAGTTTTACATCATTACTTTGCTCGCAGATGGAAGGAAGAGTACCTCAAGGAACTCCATAAACGTAATAAATGGAAACTTCCTAACCGAAACTATGCTATCGGCGACCTGGTCGTCATTAGAAATGATAATCTTCCACCTAATCAATGGCGCCTTGGTCGCATTGAGAAGATTATTCGTGGTGCAGATAACCAAGTGAGAGTCGCCGAAATTCGAACAGCCAATGGCATCGTAATAAGGCCTATAGTGAAACTAGTTTTACTCCCCCAATCCTCTTAATAATATACCTAATCTTTCCCTTTATTATCTTTCACAGAAAACTAAAATGTCACCATCCTCTCAAAAAAGTATCTCGCTCCTAGAAGTAAAACCATCCACTGTTTCCAGCAGAAATAAATCATTTGATTGTCGAATTTGTCATAAAGACCATCCTATACGAAGATGCCTAAAATTTAAAAGAATGAACGTGACTGAAAGGATGAAAGTCATTGAACGTTTTCACTATTGTGAGAACTGTTTGGCGCTCTCACATTCTATTCGACGATGCCGCAACACAGGCCGTTGTCGCCATTGTGGTGGCAAACACCATACTTTGTTGCATCGTCATGAGCGTCTCCGAGAATCTCAACCATCCGGGAACTCATCATCATTGATTCAATCATCATCTAGATTTCGGTCCATAACACTTTTGCCTACTGTTATAATAAAACTTCACCTAGACAAAGAATGGGGAAACGTACGTGGTCTTCTCAATCCGTGTGTCCAGTTCAGCTCAATGGCCGAATTTATAGTCGACCGGTATAATCTACCTGTAGAGAATGTTGGCTCAGAGAAGTGGTGTAAGTTTCGTTTCAGACCTCGTTTCGATGAAAATCCAGTTCTTTGTATTACCGTCAAAATCGTCAGTGATCTGCCTCGAAAACATCCTATGGAAAGAATTGATGAAAGAGTGGCAGACTTGTATACAAATTTGCGTTTGGCCGACCCAAACTTTCACCGAAACGACGATCTCAACTTTGTACTAGGAGCCGATATTTATTCTCGCATTATACGACCTGGAATCCAACCAGAATCCATAGGTACTCCAATCGCTCAAGATACCATCCTGGGATGGACACTCATTGGAAAATTTGGGGTATAAACTTTTCTGTTATCATCGCTTTCTGGATCATACACCCTACGCATCAGCATGAGATACTAACATTCTTATACCGAAATTAATACTATAAAATATACAAATATTTTTAAAATTATTTAATTCCTTTTGAATATTAATGAATTGAATATGAATTGAATATTAATGAATTGCACATTCTATATTATATTATACTATTTGTTGACCCTATCTAATATGGATTTACAGTATTAATCCTTACTATTAACACTCTCATATTTCGTGTTTCTCTTTTGCTTTAAATTATTTGTTTGCAATCGTTTGTTAACTAAATCGTCGACTTCCGGTTCCTTTGTTGCAGTATAGCAAGGGGGCCGGAATGTTTAAGTGCGAATCCTAATGTGACATTGTTCAATTGTCTCGCGGTGTGATCAAAAGAGAACAACTAAATAACGAGTTACTCGTAGTTTAATTACTATTATCATTAGCTCTTAAGAAAAACGAATTGTTACAAGTAGTTAGTTATCATCAAGCAGTCATAAGGAAAGGTTCGTATTATACGACACAATTTTATAATAAAATTTCAACTTAAACTAACCCCCCACTTTTGTTTCTTTTTGGTATAAAAATATTCACCCGCCCCTTGTGTAAACAATCTACATACCACAATGTAGCATCAATGTAAACATTATCAACGTGAACATTATTTTCCGAAAGGTTTATGGTGATACATTTATTATAACATTCTTGTTTTTGAAGTGGCGAGATAATTGATAAAGTAGAAAAGTTTATCTTAATAGAAATACATGCATCCGATTACATTTCAAAATTCATAAATTTTATTACATTATGAATGTACTTATTGAAAATTAACTTATAAAGACGGATTTTAAGTACTATTGAATATTTTGGATTCAGCCTCAAATTCACTGTTCTATAAAATTCTGTTACTATTTAAGTAAAAAGTATGTAAATAAGATCATATCTAATTGTATCAAATGTGTCGTGGTAGTACCGCGATGCCAACAGATATAAAAAGGTACGAAAAAAAAATTACAATTGTACCATGCTTGCCGCTAGGTCCAAAAAGTACGAAATTTTGCAATTTTAATCAAAAGATTTAAATATTTGAATTTTTCTTCATATAAAAATTTTTCTAATCGAGGAGAAGTTAAATGAATTTACCATTAACGCGTATTTTTATAGGCTTTTTAATGATATGTAACACTTCATACTTCTATTAACTAAATAAATTAAATAAAAGTTTAATAACCATAAAATTTATCCTAATAAGATTATTTTTTATACCCTTCACAATAGGTGTAAAGGGTATATATAAGTTTGACATTCCGTTTGAAATTTCTACAATATTCATGTAAGACCCCAAAAAGTATAATTTTCTGGATCCTTATTGATATATATGTTTTATACATCAAATTATAATGAATATTCCTTAGAATAACTCTAGTAAAAATCAACAAAATCGGCTCATTAATGGCCGAGATTTTGCCAAAAAATCGAAAAGGCCTCTAAAAACATGTTCGTTTTCGACTTTTCTAAACGACTTCGTTTTTGCACAGGAAATTTGGAATCTTTTTTTGCAATGATTTACGGAAGAAATGAACAAAATCGAGTCATTAGTAATTGAAATATTAGTCAAGACGCATTTTTGGACCTGTGAAACTTCTAAATAAGCTTCAGAATTTGTTTTTGTTCAAATCTGTTGTAAATATTTTTTTAAAATTTCAGTTTTTTTAATTCGGTCCATAAACAATCGAGTTATAGGCAAAAATGTGAAAAAATTTTAAAAATTTTTCACATTGCAATGACTTTCAGTGTTGTTTTTTTATATAAGCAGCGATGAAAATTTTGCTATAAAAGTTAAAAAATTATTATTTTGATGATACATCGTTAAATTCTCTTAGAAAACAACTTTTTATATATGTATGATTATTGTGTATATCGATTCGAAACAAAACTTTTCAATGTATAAATTGTATAAGTTCGAGCTATTTTTATGGGTTCTATGTGAAGCAGTCTTACAACACTCAAACTGAGTAATAGTTTCACGGCCCGTGCCGACTCCAGGGCACGGGTCGCTTGTAAATCTTGAGTAGCCTAGTCCATGTTCGCCGTCAATGCATCGATGTTTCAACCCCATACGAGCTTAATCGTGAGAAAAGAAATATATGGAAAATAATAAAAATAAAAACAAAAAACTAGTAAGATCTACACGGAACAACAAGTAGCAGGAGGTGGCAAGTCCACCAAATGTGTAAGACCATCTTCCAATTCTGGAAGCAAAAGCAGCGAGGTACTGCTCTGGCCCGTATCGGCAAAGAACCGATGAAAACCCCTGCTTCGAGAGCTGTCTGCTCGAAATCACCTCGAGCAGCAGCAAACCCAGTGCCTTCTGTGAAAAAGGAAACTGCATTCGGGTTCTCAAGTATCACCTCCCCCCGCTAGTTAAGTAGTTGTGAACTTGATTTCGAGCTCTGGATCTTCGCCTCCAGCCCAAAAGGGCAAGATACATGCGTCCCACACCCGCCAGAAGGGCCTTTTTAAGACGGCGTACTACCAATATTTTTTTGGATAGTCTTGGTAAAAAGCCAGCCGAATCCCTAACCCCAAAGGAACTCGTTTCCCTAAAATAGGGCCAAATATTTAACTTCCGAATTGCAGCAAAAACCTCCTCCTTCGTCGAAAGACGGGCCTAAATGGCAACGATCAGAGGAGGTGGCACAGTTGTAAGATCAACAGCCCGGAACCAAACGTCCGAAGCCCTATAACCGATGGACAAATCGTTTAGTGAAGTAACCAAAGGTCATCTCGTATGTGCTGTCATCGACAGCGACGTTGATAGCGCTATCTCCCACGCAAATTTGGATTTAGTGCGCAAAAAGCTGATGGGAGTATTCTGGAAGGTTCTAAAGGAGAACCCCGGACCCTCTCCCCAATGCGGTGATACCGGATGGTATCGTAGACATGTTAAGCTAATGGCCTGCTCAAACGAACGATCAGCTTGCTCCTGAAGCAAGCAGTCGCCACGTCGGCCTACAGCCATGATCCGCGTACCGGATGAACCGACCAAACCAGAGGAGATTCTGGAACTCATTCGGTTCGGTAACCCTTTGATCCCCACAAATGATCAGAAGGTGACCAGAGTATCCGAATCCGACGGAGCATACAGGAAGATAGTAATCGTCAGAAGTCGAGAGAAAAGTCGAAAGATACACTACGGTTTCGAGTCTATCTTTCTACAGGTCTATGGAGGAGACGACCGAGACAGACCGATTCAGGACAATAACGATCCGACTCCGGTAGAGATCTCATGTGAGGAGACTACTAGTTCTCTCGCTCAAGAAGACACCCACTCAAACTCTGAATTCGTGAGTGAGTTTTTTGAACGGGTGGACGAAGAAGCCCTCTTGGACTCGGACCAAGATGACGTCAACGTCACAATCACCCCCCATAAATGATAATGGTGAAGATAACGCAAGTTAATCTTCACCACTCAAAAGCAGCTTCGGCTGCGTTGATGCTACGGATGGCAAAAGAGGCGAAGAGCTTGCACTTGTCCAAGAACCCTGGATCGCAAGTGAAAGAGTTTGCGGACTTCGTGCGAATAACTTTATGCTGCTACACGCTGCAAGGTCAGGTAGGACACGATCGTGCATAGTAGCAAGCAGAAAACTTAATACCTTCATCCTCTCTGATTTCAGTGATGAAGATACGGTTGTAGTGGCCTGGGACACAACTCGTGGCACCATCTATATTGTCTCCAGCTGTATGGCCCATGGTAGCAGCGAAGTTCGCGCAATAACAAAGGCGGCAAATGAGAGAAATATTGCGCTCGTGACAGAAACGCCCACCATATCGTTTGGGGAAGCTCGGATACCAATGCAAGAGGTGAGTCTCTTTTTGATTTTATCCTTTGTAGTAACTTGGATGTTTTAAACATCGGCAAGGAACCAACCATTGTAGTTTCTAATAGAAAGGAGGTTCTCGACATTACGCTAGTAAATACTAGGCATTCGTACATGATCAGCGAATTGAGGGTCTCAAATGATTGCTGATTCTCTGATCACTTGTACATTGACTTCACTATAGAAGTCCCTTTACAAGGGGTAACCCCGATTCAAAACAGGTTGAAAACGAAATGGACGGAACAATATGAAATTCTGTACCAATTCCTCCCGAATCCCCTGGCTATTCGTAATCGGGGAGACATTGAGTCCTCTGTAGAATTGCTAACAAATGAATTTGACAGAGCGACCTATGCAGCATGCAGACCGAAGGTATGCAAAGGAAGAAGTAAACCACATTGGTTGAACTCCAAAATAGGTAACACTCGCAAAGAGTGTCGCCGTTTATTTAATGAGGCTAATAGGCTAGGAAACTGGTCAACTTACAAATCCTCAGTAAGTAGGTTTAAGTAGGTTTACATTCAGAAACCTTATGGCAGCTGGACGACAAGCGGCCATGAGACCTTAGATGTCTTAATGGATGCACATTTCCTGGCAGCCTCCCTATAATGGAGATCCCTGCGATAGTTTCAAACCTAAGTGACGTTCAGATTCAAATAACTGAAGATGAACTGAGATGGGCTCTGAACAGCTTTGCCCCTTTTAAATCCCCGGTCCCAGATGGCATTATACCTGCAGACCTACAGTATAATGTTGATATTATAGTTCCATGGTTAATTCGGACATACTCGGCTTGCTTATCATGCTCTTATATCCCTGACTCATGGTCTAGATATAAAGTGGTCTTTATCCCAAAAGCGGGTAGGACTTTCCATACGAGACCGAAAGACTTTAGACCTATTAGTCTATCGTCCTTCCTCTTGAAAACTTTGGAAAGGCTGATTGACCTGCACCTTCGCTGGACAATCAACTCTAACCTTTTGTCAGCTTCCCAATACGCCAACACGTAAGTCAGTTGAGACGGCGTTGCATTCAATTGTAGGGTATATATAAAATGCTCTCGAGCACAAGGAATATTTCTTGATATAAAAGGATCCTTCAATAATGTGACCCCGGATGCTATTAAAATGGCTATGGAATATACATCAGTCGATTATTGGCAATTTCCACTATGGGTGTGGCTACAATTTTAACTATGGGTGTGGCTACCATATATAGGGTAGCAAATAGAGGCACTCCTCAGGGAGGATTTCTATCTCCACTTCTTTGAAATATTGCCGTCAACACAATGCTGTAGCGGTGGCCGTATCTGGAAAATATTTGGATACCATCTCTCACCGCCTTCAAAAGTATCAGTAGTGATCTTAGGAGTACAAGTAGTGACCTTAGCGTGAATCCTGGAAAGACGGAACTAGTTCTCTTTTCAAGGAGATACAAAATGCCATCTTTCCCACTCCTTTGCCGAAATAGAGTTGAATTAAAGGTATCAGACAGTGCGAAGTATCTGGGTATAATACTGGACTCCAAACTGTCCTGGCTCCAGAACACCCAGCCTAGGGTTTCAAAGGCAAACATTGGTGGAAAGCGATGGAAAACTCCACCTTTTGCGGAATCTTCGATAAGGTACTGCGTAGGCATTATTCGTTCTGATGTACTGGATGCCAGTGGATCTAAAGGCCAAAAAAATCGCCATTATGTCGGCGACTAGGCTCAGTACTATAAGTGCATGGAACGGCAGAAGCCATGCGACCATTTTGCGAATCTCGGATGACATCCCTGACATTATTGATTATTGTATTCCCAAACCCTTTCTGGATAGAGGCTTCTCAGTTTCATTCTCACTCGATCCAGCTATAAGAGACGGATCGATTGAGATTTACACTGATGGATCGAAATCTTCTGAAGGGGTTGGGGGAAATGTCTTTCAGCCATTAGAAGAGCAGTAAATTGGCTAATGTACTATAGAGTATTAGGAGTGGATATTCAAATTTGTACCTATAGTCAACCCGCGATTAAGTCTCTTTCGGGTGTCTACTTGGTATCCAGACTGGTACATGATGCCGGACATCTTTAAATGAGATGGCGAGATATTCAAACCTAGAATTGGTCTGGGTAAAGGGTCACTCAAATACCCCAGGAAATATTATTGCGGATGAATCAGCCAGAATTGGTTCTCTTCTTCAAAGTGAAGAAACGGATCAGTTAGTGGGCATACCGCTGTCATCTTGCAGATCAATGATACTGCAGTACTTGTCGAGAATAGCTCAACAAAGATGGACAAACGAGTCCGCATGTTCTATCTCGAGACAGATATGACACCAGTACGATCAGAAACAGTCGAGTTTCATTCTGAGATTGCCAAGATGTCAGCTACGAACACTTGTATCCACTATTACAGGACACTGGTTTGCTGGTGCACACGCTAGAAGACTAGGACTCCCTTTTAACGACTATTGTAGAAGTTGCTTTAACGAAGAGAAAGAGACAGTGAAACATTTTCTTTGCCACTGTCCTGCTCTTGCGATTATAAGGACTGTTGAATTTGGCAGTCCGTATATGCACGGACTATCTGATCTCTCTGCAATTGATGTTAGACGTATCAGATCTTTTGTTCGTGTATCAGATTTGTTCGATTCAAACCTATTCTCGGATATGTGAAAACAGATTCATATGATCCATTAGGGTAACACAATGGGACCAAAAGGACCCAGTTACATTTGCAGCTGCCCATCTAACCTAACCTAACCTAAATTAATTCAAAAACATATTATAAATTAATATTGATAAAAATTAAACTCAACTCTAAGCAATACAAGAGTAACAGAAAAGCAATGTGTGAGATCACATCGTTTCGATTACAGATTAATGCCTGCTGTTGTGTGGACATTAAATAATTTTTCATCGGGAATTGATTAGCCTAGCAGAATTCGGTCATGTGTCAGAACTTAGGAAAGTATTATTCCCACTCTCGGGTGATCGACATTGGATAAATACATAGACATTTTTGTTTAACCTAGTGAAGAACCATTTATTACTCTATTTGGAATACTGGAGGAAAGTTAAATGAAAGAAACAGTAGAGGAATAAGTGCATGATTCCTATGTGAACGCAGAGGTTTCTAAAGATTTTTTGTAGTGTAGTTCTGGCATATAAACTTGAATCTTTGTCATCAAACTTTAAATAAAACAAATCATCGCCAGTCTATAAAAAACGTTGCTTATGTGATTAAAATAAAAGTCATATTTTTATTTATTTATTTATTCATTTATTTCAGTAATATAAAGCCTTCAAGGCCAAAAATACATATTACTTAGTAATAATTTAAAAAAAATGCCTAAGCAAACAATGCATAAAAAATACAAAATAAAAATTATAATAACAATGTATTAAAGTTTCCTTTTTATATGGTTCCTCATCCATAATGCAAAACTAAAAAAAGTAAAATTAATTATTAAAAAAAAGCAGTGGTTTTTAAAAGGTCCAAATTAATAGCAACAACAAAAAGTTATAAGACTATATATAGTAAATATACAACTCTGCGTTCAACAATGTATACTTTTTAAGGCAGCGATGTGTCTAATGGCTCCACTTTGAATTTATTTAAAATACACAATATGGAGTGGAAAAGACATAATATTTGTTTACAATTACATACATATATAAAAATACATAAATCTTCGCAAATTATTAAATAAAATAAAAGTTTAAAAATAACATAAATAATCAAAAATTGCGTATTTAGTGATAAATATAATAAGTGATTTCTAATGACATATGCATGTACATATATGTAGAGATAATGTGAACATATACAATATTCATTAGTAAAAATAGATAAATCCAAAGTTGGATAAATCTAAATGAGAGGCAACCTGAATCATTGTCCATTATCAAAAAGAAAATTCATAAGTTTCACTCTAAAAGCGTTATTTGAATGAGAAAAAATGCGCAAATCAATCGGTAAGTGATTCCAACAACGAGCCACACGAATTAAGAAGGACTTCTCAAATATAGAATTGCATATCCGAGAAATAATTAATTGAGGGTTTCTTGTCGAATGGCTAAATGTAAAAGAAGTCATCAATGGTAATGGAAAACCTAGATTCATAGCCCTATAAAAGTAAACCAAACAACGTAAGCTAATAAAATTTGCAAAAGAACACCCTAAAAAAGTCTTAACATAATGAGAAATGTGTTCCCTTCTATTAACCCTATAGACAAAACGAACAATCGAGTTAACAATACGATTCATCCTTGACAAATTTGTAGCAGCTGTACCCGAAAAAACTTCAAGCCCATAAAAGATCTGTGACATAAACAGGGAGTATGCCAGCTTATATCTAACATGATACGGGTAAAATAAGTTTGTGGAATGTATCTTTCTCATTGTTTGTAGTATCCTGCAAATAGTTTGATCGATTTGTGAATCAAAATTTAGTCTACTATCTAAAATAACTCCCAAGCACTTGATTTGATTCACAAACTCAACTCGCATACCATCAATAAAAATGTCCAAGTTAACATTAAAACGGTCAAATGGGTTAAAAATAACCGCTTTTGTCTTTAAACCATTGATAGACATTGAATTAATTGAAGCCCAATTTGAAACAGTTTGCAGACAGTACTTTCCAAAACATCAGGGAAATCACTATCGCAACTAAAAAGCAAGGCGACATCATCCGCATATAAAAATGATTTGCAAATATTAGAATTTACCAAACAGGGAAGGTCATTTATATAGAGTATAAACAAAATAGGACCAAGTACAGAACCCTGCGGTACTCCAGAATGAAGTGGTAATAAACCAGAATTAGCTCCATTTATACAAACAAATTGAGATCTTCCATAAAGATAGGATAACATTAGCTTACAAGTACACAACGAAAAACCAAAATTAATTCTTAATTTGTCAATCATTCTATTATAGTTAACACAATTGAAAGCTTTGGAAATATCAAGTGAAACAAGAACATTAAATCTGTCTTCATTCACATTCTTTCTAACTGAGTCAGTAAGACTAAGAAGAAGTGATGTGGTATTATAACCTTGGCGAAAGCCATATTGAGATTGATAAATTTCCCTTGAAGTAGAAGCTAAAATTTGATCTTTTAAAATATGTTCCATTACTTTGGATAAAGCTGGAAATGGGTCTCAAATCCCCAAGCCCATTAACAACCTTCGTCTTCGGGATTGGTACAATGCGAGCAGTCTTCCAACCGACAGGATATATTGAAGTCATTAAAATAGAATTTAAAAAATGGACTAAAAATTTTGAGACATATGGTAAAATTTTCTTCAGAAATCGAATCGGAATGTCATCAGTACCAACAGAATTAGATTTTACCTTATTCAACGCAATCAAGATATCAAATTCTGTAATACACTGAAAAGATACAGAACTCCTAGAAAAATCCAAATCATCAAAATCAAAATTTTCAGATGAATTTGTTGGCACAGCACCCACAAAAAAGTCATTTATCACGTTTGCATCCAGCCCGTATGACTGATCATCATCACCAAGACAACCAGATTTTCTTAGAACTCTCCATATGCTAACACCATCAAGTTTATCAAAAAGCCTAGAATAATGCTGTCTTCTTTTGTCGCGTATAGTTCTTTTCACCCTATTTCGGTACTTGCAAAACACCTTCCAGTTTCTAGAAATTTTATTTGCCCTATATGCAATAAAAGCAATATCCCTTAGAGATCTAGCAAGTGTTATATCTCTCGACTTCATCCAATCATCATCATTAAATCTAACCCTTCTTCGAACAATGGGCACATAAAGCAATAAGTTGTGGAAAAGAGAGCAAATTCTGGAGTATAACAAGTTAACGTCACTCGTGCCAAAAATAAAAGACTCATCAAAATCATTAAAAAACTGAACAATACCATCGAAATCCATATTATCATAGTCCTTATATTCAATATACTCTTTAACCTGATTTGTTTTAAGTTTAAAGCATGCACAAATTACAGCATGGCGAGATAATCCAGTATACTGGTATTGTTCAGAAAAACATAGAGCAGAATAATCACTGGTCAGCATAAAATCAATCAACGATGTCGAACCATGAACAATGTCGAAATGTGTAGGCCTAGTATTATGAATAATATACAAATTAGATCTTGTGCACAATGAGCGAAAAGAAGCTGATTTTGAGGCATCAAAAAGATTATAATTGAAATCACCAACAACAACAATGTGAGGATAAGAAGAAAGAAGCTGAAAATGCTCGTTTTCAAATGTTACTATGTCACCATAAGGCATATAAACTACTCCAAATAAAAGTCTAATATTATTAAAATAAATTTGAATAAACAGGGATTCACAAGCACCAGCAATAGAACTCTTAAAAACAACCTTAAATTTCAGAGCATTTGAAACAAAAATACCAACACCTCCACCCCTGGCACCCAGACGATCATTCCGACAAAATTTATACCCTGGAATATTAACTGAACGCGATGATATGTACGGCTTAAGCCATGTTTCAGAAATTGCAAATACATCTAACAATGATCCATTTAAAAGTAATTTAAATTCATCAAATTTTGAAGAATTTGCTGTGGGCTTAATGCTTTGGCAGTTTAAAATGTGCTACTTTGAACTCATTTTTATATGGCTGTAAAACATGCCTAAGATTATAGTTGCTATTAATTAATGGACCAATATTATCCTTAAAAGACATCAAAGTAATAAGAGAACACTATAGTGATAAATAATAAAATTATATAACAATTAACCATAATATTATATTAACATTAAGAAAAAATCACCAAATCATATTTAGGTTAAAAAATCATCAAAAATATTGCTACGCTTTTACCTTTTAAAAATAGTGGTTTATTTCCTTTAAATAACCCGTATTCTTTGATTGCAAATAAAATCAGTTTAGTAGTTTAAAAGATGTAACGACTCTTTATTTTATTTAAAAAATGTACAACAATAACAGTTTAAATAGTTACTATGTGTTCCAATACACACGCACTTAAATTACACACTTTATACAGAACACTTCAATAATGTACAAGAATATACAGCCAATGCAGTTAATTTGTCTTTACTTAATGATGCTTCCAATTAGACTGACTCCATGGTGTTCTTACGCCCAATTTATATACACTACATTACCTCCTGGATGTTTCTCGAAAGCTCTATTTCTTTCTACAATGTTCTTAACGGACAAACTAGAGCTTTTGATGTTAATGTAAGCAGCTTAAACATTTAGTGTTGCCATACTTACAAACATTGGCAAAAGCTTTTCACTCAATGTTGTAGGTTTACAGCTATGTTAATAATTTCTACAGATATGTTAACTGTTGTTAACATAAACAGAAAGGTCGAGAAGCATTATTTAATTTAAAACCAGCCGTTGAAACCGTTATATTTTATTTCAAGCACAATTTCATAACAATATGATAAAATCATCATTCTGGCCATGGTACAAGCAGTAGTTGTTGATTGTATATGACTTTTTATGTATGTTTGGACGTTTTTTATCTACATACAAATATATATATATATATATATAAAATTAGTAGTCATCAGAAACTAACAGTGTTGTTGTATTTTTTATAAGGAAACAACGCTTGGTATTATAGTTTAATTTTTTTACATTTGGTACATTATTTTTATAAGTATAAATGTAAAAATATGAAAGCATACTTTAAGGCGTTAATTTTATTATTTGTAGGTAAGATGGTGAAGGGTACAAAAAATTTTGCACAGCCGAATATAGCGCTCTAATTTGTTTACAGTTTTACCTGTTAGTAACACACAGAGAGCGATTTTTTCTTGTGACTCACAATCAGTGTTGCCATATTTTATTTTTAAAAATCTTGCAATATCTTTTCAAAAATCTTATTATTGGAAGAAAAATCCTTTTTGTTAAAAAGTATATCGAGGGCCTATATTCAAAACCCTCTATCTCGAAAAACACAACTTTTCAGGAGAGTAAAAAACTTGCAAGTATTTATGATATTTTACAATATTGGTAAATGGTTATGCACTTTTAAAATATTCAATGTGTATAAATAATATAGCAATATAGAGGGTTTTGCATGGTAAAAAAATGCATTAAATTACCATGTAGTGTATGATTTTAAACTAGTTAATAATTAAACAAGTAAGAAAGATATAGTCGTTCAAGCCCGACCATATGATACCCCACACTATTATGCATGTCCATCAAAATTCATGGAGGGGTCTTATATTAGACATGTGGACAATTGTGGATACTTTTACTAAGTGTAAAATAAAATATACGAACACAGAATATTACGTAAATACTAACATTTATATGAATTTATGCACCTTAGGGTGATTCCCGAAAGTGGGCTTATATGGGAGCTATGGTAAATTATGGAGCGATCATCATAAAATTTGTCACTATGATTTCTACTTATATAAAACCTATTTGTGTCGAATATAAACCTGATACTAACATGTGTATGTGATTTATGCACGTTAAAGTGATTTTCGGAAGAGGGTTTTATATAGGAGCTATGGTTAATTATGGACCGATGTTCATGGAATTTGGCACAAAGATTGAAACATATACAAAACTTACACCGAATTTCATTAAAATAATGCTATATTTAAGGCATTTATGATCGTTGAATCCCTATTCCGGGAGGACATTTGTATGGGAGATAGGTGAAATAATGGACCGATCTTAACCAATTTCAATAGGCTTCGTCTTTGTGTCATAAAAGTCCTACGTGCCAAATTTCATTGAATTATCTTCAAAATTGCGACCTGTACTTTGTGCACAAGGTTTACATGGACAGCCAGCCGTCCCGCGAGACGGACGGACATCGTTAAATCGACTCAAAAAGTGATTCTGAGTCGACTGGTATACTTTAAGGTGGGTGTTGGATCATTTTTTCTGCCCGTTACAAACATTAGCACAAACGCATAATACCCAAACCACCTATGGTGGTGTGAGCTATAATAACAATCAAAACAAAATCGTTATTCGAAAATTAACAGTGTTTATTATTTTAAGTTTCTTGTATTTCACTTATTTTTGTCTTCTTTACTAAGTAATAATAATATTAGAAACAATATTTTAAAAGGAATTACTTTTACACTTAAACAATAAAATATATAAATATATTGTTACGAAATTGTACTTGAATTCAAATATAATGGTTTTTACGGCTGGATTAGAATTAAATAATGCTTCTCAACCTTTCTGTTTATGTTAATATCAGTTAACATATCTGTAGAAATTATTAACATAGCTGTAAACATACAATATTGAATGAAAAGCTTTCACCATTGTTTGTAAGTGTGGCAACACTAAATGTTTAAGCTGTTAACATCGAAAGCTCTAGAATTCGAATATACTAGTTTGTCCGTTAAGAACATTGTATAACATTGTAGCAATAGCGCTTTCGAGAAGCATCTAGAAGGTAATGCAGTGTATATAAATTGTCCGTGAAAACATCATTGAGTCAGTCTAACTGGAAGCATCGTTAAGTAAAGACAAATTAACTGCCTTGGCTGTATATTCTTGTACCTTATTAAAGTGTGCTGTATAAAGTGTGTTATTTAAGTGTGTGTGTATTAGAACACAAGTGACTATTTAAACTGTTGTTGTACATTTTAAATAAAATAAAGTGTCGTTTCAACTTTTAAACTACTAAACTGCTTTTATTTGCAATCAAAGTACCGGTTTATTTAAAAGGAAATAAACCACAGTTTTTAAAAGGTAAAAACGTAACAATTGGTGTCAGAAGTGGGATTGCAAAATAATAAGCAGTCATGAATAATAAGCTAAAAGTGGCAATAAAGCAGAATTACAAAAGATTCTGATATATGAACTCAAGCGGTGTGATATTACCATCGGAGCTTACGAATTCGAGTATAAAGAAGAAATTAAGTTTCTATGGGCAACAACGTACCATGGATTTATCCACAATGTTTGCTGATATGATGGAGCAATTTAAATTAGATAAAGAGGAAGTTCAAGAAACTTCTAAAGCAAATAACGAGAAACTTTTTGCTGAACTTCAGGAAACTTCTAAAGCAAATAATAAGAAACTTCTAGAGTCAATAACGAGAAACTTCTTGCTGAAGTTAAAGAAGAAAATAAAATAATGGGAATGAAATTTCAAGAAACTTCCAGAACGACATACGAGAAACTTCAGAAAATTATAAGTTATAAAAAGCAGCTAAAAGTGGAGCAACACAAGTGGATATTACGTTAATACTAACATTTACATGAATTTATGCACTTTATAGGAGCTCTGGTAAATTATAGTGTGACCCTCAAAAGATTTGACACTGTGATTTCTACTTATATAAAACTTATTTGTATCTAATATAAACTAGATACTAACATGTGTATGTGATTTATGCACGTTAAAGTGATTTTCGGAAGAGGGTTTTATATGGGAGCTATGGTCAATTATGGACCGATCTTCATGAAATTTGGCACAAAGTTGGAAACTTATACAAAACTTCCTTACATCGAATCTCATTTAAAATATTTCTATATTTAAGGCATTTATGATCGTTAAACCCCTATTCCGGGATGACATTTTTATGGGGGCTAGGTGAAATAATGGACCGATCATAACCAATTTCAATAGGACATCGTTAGATCGACTCAAAAAGTGATTCTGAATCGATTGGTATACTTTAAGGTTTGTGTATGTTGGATGTTTTTTTCTATACGCTACAAACATCAGCACAAACGCATAATACTCCAACCACTTATGGTGGTGTGGGGTATAAAAAAAATAACATAACTCAAACAGGCTACTTTATTTTAGAGTCGGGGCAAGGGGAATGGTAACACCCCACCTCGCCCATACAAACAAAATAGTAATTATTATTTATCGCTCAAATGGAGACCTATTGGAGCAAACGTTTTGAAATTGTGTAGTAATAATTTACTTTTCAGGAGTCATAACTGAGATGAAAATAGGTCGGGAAGCTCTAGGGGAAGTTTCAGCTCCCATACAAGATAAATCTTAATCATCGCATTTCTAAGGAACTATTACAATGAAAGTCTCGAGATTTTGTGGGAATCATTTTCTTGTCAAGTTCCACAATTGATATGAAAATAGATACGGTAGGTTTACCGGGTGTAGTAGACGCCATACAACATTAATATTTATTATTGTATTATTTTTGACCAGATTCATATTCAGCATGTACAAATTAGTTAGAAATGATATATATTATGTTAACATTATCAAAAAATAAAATAATTACTTAGAGAGATAGAGGGTTTTGCACTAAAAAATAAAAATAAATGATTTATTTTGGAAAAAACTAGGAATTTTGATTTGAAATTTATATCATAGATGAGGGTTACTATACGTCAGGATCACAAGATCTTTCTTCGCAACCCCCTTTTGCCATTGTAATGAAAGCGCGAGCCACTACAATTTTGATTAGTTTAAAATTTGAAAAAAATGTTATTTAAAGATAAAATAAATTTAAAATAATATCAATAATTGCGGCAATGTTTTGCTTCATCAGATCATTAATATTAAGATACTTTTTCAAATAATGCATATCTAATATTATTCTTTGCGTCCACAAATGATTTATTCTTTCTTTTGATGTACAAAGCAGTTGTTGCTGAAAATAGTTTTAAGGCCAACAAGTGGATAAACTTTGCTATATTTCAACTAAAATGCTTTGAAATCTGTTGAATCAAAATTAAGTTTAACATACTCTTTTTGAAATTCATATTGAAAGGACACTTCCTTCTTCAAATTATAAACTTTTCTTTTTATAGCTCGCAAACTTCTCTGCGAAATAAAAATTTTGAGTACTCATCATTGAAAGGTCGCACCATTCGAGCAAATTTTAATAATTCCACAGGATGTTATTATATGGTTAAACTCGAAAAGGCATTTAAACGACTTTATAAAAAGTTCTTGGCATAATAGATTTACAAAAAACAAAACTACGGTTTCATGTGAAAAATCGATAGTTTCATCAAATTAAAATGAACTATTTATCTATTTAATTAATTGTTTTCCCTGTCACATCAGAAAGTTGTCTTTATATTGCGTCATTGGACAGAGTCACTTTCTTTATTTGATCATTATTACCTAAGCACAATATTTTCAATCGAAGCAAAGCATGGGTTCCTTCATTAAAAAATGTGTGTTTAAGAATATTTTTCAGGATCTATTTGCGACCCCCCACAAATGTTCTAACGGACTCCTTGTGGATCGCGGACTCCCATTTTACAATCGTTGCTATACGGAATATAATGGCAGCAATAATTTGATGAAATTTGAATCATATGACTATTTTGGTATAACGACGGAGCCTATTGAAATTGGTTATGACCGGTCCATTATTTTATCTAGCCCCTAAGTAAATGTTTCCCCGGAATAGGTTTTAATACTCATAAATGCTTTATTTGTATCACTATTTCAGTAAAATTTGGTACAATATGTAAGTGTGAATCAGTATACCAAATTTCATTGATCCATAATTAAGCATAGCTCCCATATAAGAACCGTAAATCAGTCTAACTCGCACAAATATCAGATAAATGACAGTATCATGATAAATATTTAACACAAATAAATTTTATAGTATCAAGGATTCATAAGAGTAGGTCCATAATTGACCGTAGGTCCCATATAAGGTTATTTCCGAAAATTCGAAATTCATTTTGAGATTCAAACGCAATGGTGTAGGATATCATATTGTCAGACTTGAGCTACTATAACTTTCTAATTTATTTTTATTGATGTCAATTTTTATTAATTTTGGTGAAAAATCGGATTTTTTGTAAAGAATCGGATTTTAAGGAAAAATCAGATTTCTTGTAAAGAATCAGATTTCTAGTGAAAAATATTGTCAGGCTTGAGCAACTATAACTTTCTAACTTTTTTTTTAATTTATAGTAAAAAGTAGGATTTATAGTAAAAAATCGAATTTTTTATTATAAATCAAATTATTTTCCTGCAAAATCAAATTTTTAGTGAAAAAAAAAACGAATTTTCAGTGAACAATTTTATTGAAAAATCCAATATTTAGTGAAAATTGGATTTTAGTATATATTTGATTGTGGTGAAAATTTGATTTTTTAGGAGAATTCATAAACATAGGTTTCACAATATTATAATGTTATTTTCAATTTCCTTATAATTTTTCAGAAAATGTTAAATAAATTCGATCGATTTCAGAACTAAATCGAATTCTTAAATCGATCATGGTGTGATGAATTTCGATCGAATTTTGAAATTTGTTTTACATAAATTAAATAAATAAATATTAATTAGATTTATTCTATTAAGATGATTCACTTGATGTTTATTTTGTAATACAAATATTATCAAAAATAAAGTTTTACAGTTTCTGGAGAAAGATGTCATATAAAAGACAACCCTTGCTTCTAGCCAAAGGGCAATTTTGAAAAAAGAAATTAAAAAGGAGAAATATGTGTGCGTTTAAAAATAACACTTTGCGAAGAGATAATAAATTTGCATTTTTGGTGATTCGCCTTATCCAAACCTAAAAAAATGGAGATGAATGCAATTCCCTGTTGCACTTTCAACAAAGGCACCGAATATTGGTTATAAAATGAACGCCTTTGGCTTTTCGCAGGTGAAGTTTTCCATTGTGGTGTTTCAAATGACGAAAATTTTTTTAATCAAGCTTTTCTCTATAAACGGGCTTCAGACGGTTTAAGTGTAGTTTTTGGAAATTGGGTAAGCGCAATAATTCTGCTGAGTAATAAAAACATGCCTTCTCTTTTGTGGTAGATAGATCCAGAAACAATAAAAGTTAAATTTGAAAACCTATATATGCGGGGTTACAGTTTAATTCGAAGTTCCTAGTAGGTTTCTAAAATTTCTTTAGACATTGACCCGAAAAATATAAAATTTGGATTTTAGGCATATTTTTGAGAAATAATGTTAATATTTGGATCTAAATAAAATTTAAACAAATAGGGGTATTCCAATGAAATTTTGGCACGGTATAGATAAAATTGTTCTAAAATAAGAGAATTAAAAAACTCCCACTATTTTGTACCAAGATATCTAAAAACCTATGAAACTTGTTTCAAAAATTAACTTTTTTCATTAAAATGATCACCCCGCCGTTGTAAAGGGCGTGGCTCCAAAAATATTTTTTGTTTGTTTGACCAACATATGGGGGTATATAGCCAATATACTTTTTGTTGCTCTCGACTTTGACATTTGAGAATTTTACAAAATAATTTAAAAAACTTTTTCAAAATTGACAAAGTTTGGATAGGGCTTAGGGGAAATCGGTACCCAAAGCGTTTACGATTTTACTTTACACGAATTTACGTTAAGATTTCTTTTGAAACCATTTCAAAAATTCTCTTGTCCGGAGCAATAAAATTATTTCAGAAGAGATAGTATATTACCACTTTCCGGAAAATAACCCCAAAAAATGTGATTTCTTTTAAAGTTTCAAGTTCAGATTAATATAACTCTTTATCGGATAGATATATTTATACGATTCTTGCAGCAATATTATTTAGAATTTTGTAAGAAATCTAGTGGAAATTTAAAAAAAAAAACATTTGGGCCTTAATTAAGGCCGCCAAGTTTAAAAAAACCTGAAAAAAACTAGGCCAAAAATGAAGGTAAAATTTGCTTCGACCTAAATATCTCTTAAACTTGAAGGGATAACTAACATATGTAAGCATGTTTTTTGTAGAAATTTATAAGGACGTTCAAGTCATAAGTGAACTTTTGGCGAATTTTTTAAAAAATTGCCTACCAGAGGTTATCAACTTTGTAGGTCTATGCTCCACACCCTTGACCCACTAGGGAGCTGTACTCCTCTAAATCAACTGGAAAATACATCAGCTCTGATCTTGTGAAATTTTATTGAGATATCTCTAACGCAGGTTAGAAGATTATTTCCATAAAAATAGTTTTGGGACCACTGTGCAACAGCTTTAAACAAATTCGATTTTAAAGAGGGCAAAAACGAAAATTAAATAGAAAAAATGTATATTTGAGTCGAAATCTAAATTCATAACATATCGGAATGTTTTATTTCAAATTACATACATATAACACAATAACTGAAATAATATAGGAGAGATTGTGGTAAACTGGAGCATACTTTAATCTTTATATAATAAATACCAATAACATTTTGAACCCTTTAATGGAACTGTTATATAAAATTGGTTGCTATCTAATGGTCATAAAAATAATAAGATTATTTCATCTCTTGGTATTTTTTCGGCGTTCTTCAAATCAACTATTTTTGGATAAAAAGAGAATCTATGGGTAATTATTATTTAGCATTTGTCAAATATGTTTAAATGATTTTTGTATTTACGAGGCCACACGAATATCTAAATGACAATGAAAACACACAGGTAACAACTGACAAAACTTACAGAAAATTATAAGACAAAAAGTTTAAGTTTAAGAATAGAGAGTACAAAAAATTGTATTTGAAATAATCTAATACATAAGTGGAATAAATTTCTATAATTCTGCGCAAGTTAAGTGTCAGACCATTTACCACCATCCACTATTTCGGCGATTTTTACATGCAGATTTTCTTCCTTTAATAAGCTAATGTAATGATACAAGTTGGTTCTGGGAATTTTTAATCTTGTCACTGTGGAGATTATTGAGTTATTTTCAATTTTCTTATGTTCTATAGCTTTTATTAAAGCATCACATTTCTGATCTGTTTTGTTAGACGTATGTGATTTAGGCTCACATACATACATAAATACATACATACATGTATACATACATATATACATACATACATTCATACATACATACATGTATACATACATATATACATATGTACATATATACATTCATACATACAAACATACATACATACATACATACATACATACCTACATACATGCATACATACATATATAAATACATACATACATGCATACATACATATATAAATACATACATACATACATGCATACATACATTCCTACATATATACATACATCTGCGAACTGGAGAATAATAATACAAAAGCTAAACAGAATCGGTAACAAGATTAATAGTAAGCTATTTCACAGACAGAAAGCTCTGTTACCAAACCGACGAAGGTGTCGTATCATAGAATGTCACTGCAGGAGTTCCACAAGGGTCTGTGCTTGGTCCACTATTGTGGAATATAATGTACAACGATGTTCTATAGCTTAATATTCCAGAAGAGACGAACATTATAGGTTTTGCAGAAGACATAGCAGTTACGGTTTCAGCAAGACATATGAATGAATTGGAGCTACTCTCGAATGAAGTAGTATGGACTATTAGAAACTGAATGGAAAGTGTGGGGTTAGAACATGCCGAACATAAAACGGAGATTGTATTAGTTACAAGCAGGCGTGAAAAAGAGATCATGAGAATAACGGTTGGAGAACACCAGGTGACATCAAAATCCCATCTCAAATATTTGGGAGTTCTCAGAGATGCTAGGTTTAACTTCAGGACACATATAGAGTATACTGCTAACAAGGCAGCAAATATTAGAGCCGTTCTTGAAAGAATGATTCCGAATGTAGATGGACCAATGCAATCCAAAAGAAAGATTATATCCACGGTGGTCAGCTCAGTTATACTTTACGCTGCTCCCATATGGTCAGTAGCTCTGAAAGTAAAGACCACAGCGAAGAAACTAAAATCCGTATACAGATTATCGGTCCTACAGGTGCCCTGCTCTTTTCGAACAACATCCGACGAAGCGGCCCATGTCATAGCGGGAATGATTCCCGTAAATATCTTGGCTGACGAAGCCAAAAGCTTGGATGAAATCAGAAGACATCCAAATCAACTAGGCACTCGTGTACGTAAATTTGAAAGAGAAGATTCTATAAGGCAATGGCAGAGCAGATGGGAAGAAAGCCGCAAAGGAAGGTGGACCTTTAAACTAAACCCGATAATAGATGTATGGCTAAACAGACGACATGGAAAAGTAAACTACCACTTAACGCAGTTTCTTTCAGGCCACGGAGGATACCGAAGTTACCTGTATAGATTCGGGTTAGATAACTCCCCATACTGTCGAAACCAAGAGGAAGACCCAGAACACGTCATGTTAAACGACAGAAAACAGAAGAAGTCCTTGGGTGCCAACTGAATCCGCAAAATATTGTTGACATCACCTTAATAAGATATAATATCCTCAATGATTAAAAGCATCTACGATAAACTTAGAACGGAAGAGAATCTGAGGAAATCACAAACACCAGACGTAGCCCTGCCCTGAATGACAAAGGATTTGGTTTTAGTCGGTATGAATCCGACATATCTCATGGTTAATCTATAATCGTGAGAATCTTGTGAAAGATTTCCACCTGCCTAATGAAAAAAAAAGAAAAATACGTACATATATTTCCGCAAGGGTATCACCAGAAGGTGATAACGGAAGTAACGACCCCTGCCCCGAAGGGTTGAAATTCGGCTAAGCCGAGCCGCCGAGGAACATTTTTCGCTTAACTCGGCTTAAAAGCAGGAAAAATATGTTAAAAACGAAACTTTTTTTATTATTTTAATGCCGTATTTGTCATTTATGTTGTATTTAAATATGAAAGAAAAATATTAGCATCATTTTGAACTTCAAATAATTATAAATCAACCAAGTATTTTTGATGACTTATAATTGATTATTTTTGATGCTAATACTGTGAAAAAGTAATATTAACAGTTGCTAATAAATTTTAATAAGCCTTAATCGCCATCCTGCGAGAAATCTAAAAAAACTCGTACACAAGGTTTTGTCAGCAAATAAATCACTTCTATTCACTAGCGATATGTGGTTGGGAATTATCAAAATAATTGATATAAATTCCATTATTTATTGTACTTTTTTATTTTTTCAGCATATCTTAATAATTTATATGTTTTTATATCGGAGCAGACCGTTTCTCATTCCACTATGCAATCAATTATTCTAATTTTTTATACAGAAATCCAAAAATATCCTTAGATCACTCCCATATTTTTTCTTATATATTTTCAATAAATTAATATTTCTGTTTATACTTTCGCTGGAAAAAATCTCGTCCTATTTTTATGGACAATGTTAATTAATGGGGTATGAAAATATAAAATTTTTAATTAGAAAAATGTGCGTAATATCAGTCGACTGACAGCCGAATTTAAGCCGCCGAAGCTTTTTAACGCAAGCAGGCCAACTGCAGACTATAAGCTCTTACCCACTGAATCTTGTCTAACCTATGTAATTGCTATGCAGACCCTCGCTAACTAATCGAATATTGAAATGCAAGATCTAGTGATCTAATCATCGACGGCGTTATAGATTCTGGAAGCTATATTACAACTTTGTACGACGCCAACTCAATGTACTGTACTGAAAACCGATGCCAATGTAAAGAAAAGTTCTACCGTTCAACACCACACCGTCAAACCAGTTGAAGACACCATATGATGCTATAACTGTTCGCAGTTTGGCCATTACCAAAATAAATGTCTAGCCTATTCGACTACGAACGATGCGAACAGAACAGATCTTGTGGATGCGTTCCAGATGGTGAGTGTTGCCTTTATTATGAGAGATAAGTGCACTGAACTAAAGTCAAGTATTTCCCTTTTTGATTTCGGTAGTCCGGTTAGTTGCATAATACCTTTTGAGATCAGTAGTGAAAAAATCGTTAAATCATTTCGTGGAGTTGGCGTGAATAATATAAGTTCCTTCGGTTTCGTAAAGTGTAAATTAAAGTTTAATAATCATATGGTGATACATAATTTCCTGGTATTACCCGATGAACAGGCGGTCATACCATTGTTGATAAGTAAGGATTTATTATCTAAATTAAATGTTCGTCTTTGTTGTATAAAGAGAAAATATAAAAAGGAAACGCTTTTAAATTTAAATAAAAAAACAAAATAAATGAATTAGTTTTGAGTGCACTTATGTCTTTTAATATACCGGGGGAAAATAAAAAGGGTAATTGAAAGATTGATTCCAGTCACTTCTGATAAACATTTGATTTTGAATTCGCCTTTTGGTTATGTAAATAATGATACTAAACGGAAGAATTCGTTGCCACTACTTCGGATGTGACACGGGAAAGCAGAGATAAATGATTCATGAAGTATTAGGGGTATTATTGAACTTGGTCGATGCGTAATTGATATTGCCCAAATTTAAACTCTGTAGAATACGGCTATAGGGCGTGGGGAGTTGGACTATTCTATGTGGATACGGCTGACTGATGACACTTCGGTTTTTAGTACCCCTTGACGATTATTATATGGGGAACGTAACGAGGTTAGGAGAAAAGTTTATAATTTATTACAAGAGGGGGTAATAAAGCCTAGTGAATTTCTATATGCCTTCCCTACAGTATTTGTTAAGAAGAACAACGGTGCTTTGCGTATATGTGTTGATTATCGTGCCTTAACCATGAGGGAAAATTTTCCATTATCTGTAATAGAGTACTGTCCATGTGGAGTCCTTTGCTGCATTTACTCCTATCGGACGCGTCCCCTGGTGGCGGATGTGGGGATTAATTGTAAGGCACATGACCTGAACATTTTGTTATATGATACGTACTGTCCCATCATTTGAGTGTTCAGTTCATGTGTATTATCTCCGATCCTAGAGTTCCACAGGGTCTCTCGCGGACCAAATAAATGCAGCGCACTTTAAGGTCAAGGTGGTTGGCAGCAGTGCCTGTTGGAGCCTTAACAGCTAACAGCTCCCCTCCAACTCCTATGGCACGGGTTGGTTGTAAACTCTAGTGTAGTCAGCGCAAATTACATTTAAATAAAACTACTTTCTCTTCAGAGTTCTAAAATTCAACTAATTCTTTATTCATCAAACTTCTTTTCTTTAAACAATTTCTTTCTTAATTCTAAAAAGTTATTTCTATGGTTAAAGAGTTGATCAAGCAAAATTGATGGTAAAATTTCTTTGTATCTATTTTGATTGATCATTTATGTTCAACGACAGTTGTATATACCATTTTGTTTTTATTATTTTTATTGATTCAACATTTTTGTATTTCAATTGTCGTTGCCCTTTCTTAAAATTAAAAAAATGGAATCAAATTTCATAAACATTTGGGGAAATAAAATTTTATAATAAGCATTTTCAGACTTGTGCCAAAGACGCTTTGAAAGTGTTATTGACTCAGTTTAAAGACTGTTTATTGTATTTATGATTGAATTAATGTCTACGAGGGGTGATTGTGGAAGTATATACGTAACTCGCACGCCGTCGCAGCGCGAAATGATCCTTACATTACTGGCATACTCGTACGACGAAAAAGAAAACTTCAATTTGAACTTCATTCAGACAGATGACGAACGGTCGCAGGGCGACAGGAGTGAAATGGATATGATAAACGACGATATAGTATTATAGAGTGCCATACGATGTTATGCGCCTAACTAAAGAGGAGCAAGCTCGGAGTAGTACAACAGCACCCCTTATTTATCTGTATAAGGGGTGCTAAGAGAGGTTCTGTGCCACTTGCAGGCAAAGATAAGTATTTTGTGAGAAAGCACAAGAGGAACGTTAACAGATTCGAACGGATCTACGGATCTGCTTGTGACTCTATGGGAATGTCTTATCCTGAAGGATTGTATGAGAATGCGTACAGTACCCCAATGGTACCATCCATGCCGGAGCGATAAATAAGGGTAGAGGAGAACCAGCCAAACCTACAGCCTTCCTGGTAAAGATTGGCAAGCCAAAAACTCCCAACGGTGGAGCTCTTCATATACCATTCACCACATCTATCAACTCACAAAAGGTTATCAAGGGTTCTAGGCCTGGAAATAATCAGCCCTCGACGAGTAAGAAGGCAGCAAGTCAGAGGCCGACCAGCTCTATTGGTGGAAATCACAAGGACACCACTTGTGGGGTTGGTAAAACCTCTGGCATGCGGTCTTCTTCATCGAGTGTTGCAGGTTAAAACCCACCCGGCTCTTTTAAGGGCCCTCAAAAGGGGGTCGTTAAGACAACCAGGTCTGGGGATGAAATGCGAACTTCGATAACCAAGGAGGAGAAGGATCAGCGTTGAGACGGGTATTATCAAAACACCCTCTGGCACTTGGATACATACAACGTGCGGACAACTCGTGGACAGAATCTGGCTCGGGGGTAAAAATATAGGATCTAGTGGTAGGGCAGGTAGTGTCAGCGATAATCTACAGTTCAGATCAGACAAGGGCGATAGAGTAGGTGATCACTAGAGACAAGGTAAGATGGGCGCTAAACTCATTTATACCATACAAGTCACCGGTCGGAGCGGAGAAGCTCCATGGAGGTTGTGCTGTCTTCTCAGATGGCTCGGAAATGGAAGTAGGCACAGGGTCGGGTGTCTACTTTATGGGAACGGATGTAAGACGTCTTTTAGATTGTCTGATAGTTGCAGCATTTTTCAGGCAGAAATTCTAGGCATTTACAAGGCCTTAGGATTATTGGATGAGAACTTTGACAGGGACTCTGTGGTAACTATCTATGTGGATAATCAGACAGCACTAATGGCAATGACAAGCCATTATGTCAGGCTAATGGATGCCTACAGGATAAGACTCTGCTGGGTTCCTGGTCACCGTGATATTCTAGATAATGAAACAGTCGATTAGGTAGCTTGCAAGACAAGTCTGGTGAGGTATCGGTTAGGATTCCAATTGGAACATATTTCATATCCATAAGGGAATGGATATGAATCATGCCCAGCAGATTCGAAACATCTGCTGCGCATGAGTCGTGGGAATCTAAGGGTCATTGTGGGAATGATTACTGGTCGCAATAGGGAATACGAACAGGTAAGTTGGACATTGGCATGTCAGACTTCTGTTGGCCGTGTGATGATATGGAGTAGCTAGAGACAGTAGAGCATATAATCTGTCATTATGTAGAGCTTCAGCGTTGTAGACTGAAGTGGTTTGGAAGCCATATGATACACGAACTAGAGGAGGTTACGGGCAAAAAACTTAATAACCTGGTAGGGTTCGTAATGAGGATAAAGTAGTTTAGGGGTAGTCATTGCTAGGTTATAGGTTCCACATTCTTCTAATGTTTTATTTACTAAAGTCTTTCTCTTTTTCTCTCTCTCTCTTTTTCTTTTCTTTCTTGGCCTTTCTTTGGCCCTTTATAAAGAGATCACAATGGACCGCTGGTCTCTGGATTTCATTAGTTTAAGGTTCATCTAGACTATATTAAATACACTGCTTTTGTCGCCCTTTTGGATAGTATAAGTATTGTTATCATTTGGGTTGCGAAACAATATTTCAGTGCTTTATAAGTATTGTATTGAAGGTGCTTATTGAGTCCGGTAGAGTTGTCGTATATATAGATGATATAATCATAGCAACCAAAACTGTCGGCGAATATGTTGAGCTACTGCGTAAAGTTTTATCTTTGTTGAGTATGGTATGGTCTAGGGTTGAATTTGGGAAGGTGTAAGTTTTGTTATTGAGAATTCGATTACCTGTCAATGAAATGAGAATCCGTCCGAATGGATGTCAACTATTTACGATTCAGGATTATCCGATCCCCACAAACTCTAAGGAAGTACAGCGATGTCTTGGATTATTTCCATATTTTCGACGGTGTGAACAAATTTTTCGAGAATTGCTAGACCACTTACAGACCTTACTAATAAGAAGTTTGTTTTTGAGCGGACGGACTCTTGTACCAAGTGATAGTCAAGTTAGTGTTCCTGTATTATCAGTGTCCATTTCGTGATACTGAACTGCATACCGATGTCGGATCCGTCTTCTCGCAGAAAGAAGATGATGGAAAACTTCATTCCGTAGCTTATTGCTCGAAGTTCACCTCTGAGTCTGAATCTAAATATCATAGCTGTGAATTGGAAATACTGGCAATTGTATATGCGATGAGGAGGTCTAAAATGTTTTTGGATAGTATTAGATTTACCATAGTTACTGATTGTAATTTATTGGCACGTGCGTTAGAAAAATAATTGTAAACCCTCGTATTGTACGTTACATTTTAGAATTTGAAAATTACGACTATGCGATACGGCAAAGAAAGGGGTAGAGAGTTTTATGCCGAAACAGAATATTATTCACATAAATGTGTCCGTTGCTTCACCACGTAGAACGGGTGAACCGTGAGTTAAGAACAGTGCTGTCTAAGATAACGATTATTCAGTTTGGGTTAAAAAACTGTCACTAATTGAATTTGTTCTAAATAATACTGTACATTGTACCATTAAGCAGACTCCGAGCGTAATATTATTTAGGGTTGAGCAAAGGGTAGAAATTTTAGATAAACGTACCAAACTTTTGTAGGAAAAATTAGAAAATGTTAATATTGAGGTTATATGCTCTGCAACGGAGGATATTCTCAGATCTCAGGATTATAATGCTAGGTACTTCAGTAAGAATAATAGTGCCCCTGAAACGTACGAGGTGGGTGACTTTGTATCTATTAGAAATATTGATACTACAGCTGGCGCCAACCTGAAGTTTATTCCTAACGTCATTCAAAAGTATGTTGGCAACGATCGCTATGAAATAACTCATGTAAAAAATTGTGCTCTATAGAGGTATAATAGCTTCAACGACGTTAAAAAAAAGTTGGAACCAAATAGTAGTAGAAATGTAAATTTTTCGCGCCAAGAAGGCAACACAGATGATTGAATAGATTATGAAAATAGACATTAAATGAAACCCGAAACTGTTTTATAATTTTATTATATATATATATATATTCCTCATACCCGACTACAATGAAAGTTAATAGTGTAATGTTTTCCAATGATAAAGACATAGCAAATGCGTTTTCTGATTTTTTTTTTTTTTTTGCATCAACATTTTCCTCGAGGAGACATAATAAACAATATCCATTTGCTATACCACATTCAACATCGATTAATATATTGCCCCTGGATGTTGACAGTTTTAAAATATTTAAAAAGTGTAAAAAGTTCATTCAGTCCTGGCCCTGATATTATACCCTCATGTATCCTGAAAAACTGTGCGGAAGTATTAGCAATGCCTATTACTCACATATATAATAACTGTTTTAAGATCGGTATTTTTCCAGAAAAATGGAAAAACTCCTATATAATTCCTCTTTATAAATCGGGTAGTAGAAGTGCAGGGATAAATTATAGAGCAATTTCAAAGCTTAGTGCTATTCCTAAAAGTCTTTGAAAAAGTTAACCACGATCTTTTAATTGCTAAACTAGTTGCAATTGGATTCTGTGGTAACTTCCTTAAATGGACTTGTTCCTATCTGAAAAATCGTAAATAATATGTAATGTTCAATAGCACAATGCCTAACAATGCGAACGTTACATCTTGGTCCACTATTATTTCTACTTTTTATAAATGATCTTCCTAATTCCATTCAACATTGCAAGATCCTAATGTATGCAGATGATGTAAAACTATTTCTAAGTTTATCAAATGAAGAAGACGTACAAAGTCTGCAATCCGATATATCCAGCTTTAATTATTGGTGCAACATTAACCTAATGGAACCGAATCTTAAGAAATGTCATTGCATATCCTTCTATAGATATTCCCCAATTTGCAATGATTTTTATTTATTTATTTAACAGGATTAGAACATAATTACAAATTATTAACTAATGTATAATAGGCCATGGCATCTAGGCCTTAGGCTCAATAACTTACATATAATGGTGTATACAAAAGATATTTGATTTATGTTTATTCTGTGAGTTGTCAGATATTTAAATTAAATTGTATAAATTGGTTTCTTTTAAAAAGTTAAATAATAAAAAATATATTATTATCGGAAGGGTTTGTTAGTAAGGATTTGGGGTTAGCAATATATATACAAATTTTTTCACGGTGTTTTTGGAACTTAGTACATGAATAAAGTATATGATTAATTGTGTCTGAAGGATTTATATTGCAATTACAGATTAGGATTGTAGGTAAATTTATTAAGTGTCCGTGTGACCACCTTGAGTGCCCTAAACGCAGTCTTTCAAATTTAATCATATCCCTTCTATTTATAAAATTATTGTTGCATTTAAAAAAATCGTTTATATATAGTTTATTGTTGTTTATCGCTCTATACCAGTTAGACGTTTGTTGAAATAGGTAATTGTTTCCGATATACTTATTCTTTAGAAATCTGTTAATATTTGATGTGTTGTAGTTATTTGTCATTACTAGTGGGGCATTGGATGCTTCTTTTGCAATTTTATCTGCGAATTCGTTTCCTTCTATTTGACTGTGGCCTAGAGTCCAGATTAGAATAGTGTTGGAAATTGCTTTTAAAGAAGAAAGGGAATCGGTACCAATCACAAAATATCCAAACTTTGTGCTAATGACGTTAATGGCTTCCGCTATGGCGATAATTTCTGCAGAGAATATTGAATTATAACTTGGTAGGATTGAGTTTTTAATAATTTTGTTATTTTCGGTAACACTGAAACTTACTGAATCGTTTGTTTTTGATGCATCAGTGAATATAAAATTATACTTTTGATGTTCAGATTGAATTTCTCTAAAGAGGTTCTTGAATAATAAAGGGTCAGTGTTTGACTTAGCATAACAGTGGAGTGTCGTATTAATTGATTCTTCTTTAAAGTGCCAAGGAGGACTGATAACATGTCTATATATTTTCCTTGTAATCGGCAAATTATATTTTTTACAGTTTTTTATAATTCTTAGTACAACAGAAGGTATTTTTGGATTTTTTTTAGTTTTTTTACACTTGTTAATAATTGGGTAAAGTAGGGTGTCCTGATTATTGTATAAACATTTTAATAGTCTAACTGTCACTAAATCTCGTTACATCTCCAAGGGTTGTATATTGGTTTCAAAAAGCATATTAGAGATAGGTGTTGTACGAAAAGCTCCCAATGCAGATCTTATAACAGCGTTAATTTTTGTTTTTATTTTTCTAAGCAATTTTTTTGAAGAATATCCATAAAAAGGAAGAACATAGTTTATTTTTGATAATAGTAAAGTTTTAATAACTGATACTAGTGTAGATGTGTTATAATTAAATTTTTGATTTGATAAGCATTTTATGACGCTGAGTTGTTTTGAGATTGATGCTGAAATGAAATCTATCTGAGAATTCCAGTTATATTTCTTGTTAATATATAATCCAAGTATTTTCAGGTTTTCCACTTCTTTTAATGTAATGTTGTTGCAAATGACCCTAGGAGTACAAGATCTCTTTCTACATATATGTATGTATTTGTATTTTGTGGTAGATAATACTGCTCCCGAATATTTACACCAATCGTAAATATCCACGAAAACTTCATTAATATCAATTATTGGATTATTTTTACGATCTGATCTCACTATTAAGTTAAAGTCATCAGCGTAGGCTGTGAAATCTATGTTTTTGTATAGGGATATGGTAGAACACAGTTTATTGTAAGCAATTAAAAACAATATTACAGATAATGGTGACCCCTGTGGGATTCCATTATGTAATGAGTGACAGCTCGAATAATGTTTACACACTCTAGTTATAATTTTTCTATTTGACATGAAATTTTTAATATAATTAATAATTTTAGGGCCAATTTTCCAAACAAGGAGTTGATCGACTATTGTATGTGTTCCGATTTTATCGAAAGCTTTCTCGAAGTCAAGAGATATTAAAGTAAGGTGTTTCTTTAGGGAAAGGCTATTTGCAATCTGATAATCTACATATAGTAGAGGATCGATTGTAGATTTGCCTTTCGTGAATCCAAACTGTCGACTATCGAGAAGCTTGTGTGCTTTGACAAGCCATCATAGCCTATTTGCTATAATTTTGTCGAGAAGTTTTGATAAACAAGTATTTAGTGATATTGGACGGTATGCGTTAGCTAAGGTCTTGTCTGATTTTGGCTTTGGTATGGGGACTATAACACTTATTTTGAATTGTTGTGGAATTTTAGAGTTGAATATGTTATTAAAAAGATGGAGTAATCTAATTTTCATTTCATATGGCAATTGTTTCAAAATTGGATAGGAGATCCTGTCTAGCCCTGGTGTTTTCCCTTTTAAAGAATGAAGTACTGTTGTGAGTTCGGAGAGGAGGATATTGCTTTCAATTTTATTGGCTGCTGTTGATGGAGTTATTGGATCTAATGAAGGCCTGTTTTTGTAATTCTGAAACTCTATTGGAAAATTAGAGTCTGCTGAATTATCTGACCAAAACTTACGTAAGGTATTTGCTATTTCTATTTTGTTTGTAGACAGTGTTGAATAATTGTTATCTGTATATAGGCTGTGTATACTAGAATTACCTTTGTATCCAGTGAATCTGTTGATATGTTTCCAAAGTTTATCTATTGGTGATGTTGGGTTTATAGTTGCTGTAAATTTTTCTATCGACTTTCTTTTTTCAATTTTTATTTCTCTTTTAAGTTCTGCATTAAGTTTTTTATACCTAATTAGATGTATATTATTTATGTTTCTTTTAAATAAATTCCGAGCAGTATTTCTTAGTTTTTTTAAGTTTTCGAGATTTTGATTCCACCATGGGACATGTTTCGGTTTGATATTTGTTGAACTCTTTGGAATAGAATAATTTGCTGCTTTAATAATGATTTTTCGAATATTTGCAGTTTCTTTGTTAACTTCATTATCCATAGGTCTTTCTGAATTCAATCTAGAGCATATATTGCTAAATTTATTCCAGTCTGCTTGTTGTGTTTTAAATATAAGTTTATAAGATATATGTAACTGTGGTGTTTGTTGGAAATGGATCGAGATTATAATGGGGAAGTGGTCACTTCCAAATAAGCTATTTTCAGTCTTCCAACTAACCATTGGGACAATTAAAGATGAACAAAAGGTAAGGTCTACATGGGTAAGACTTCCGTGGGTACTTAAATGTGTTGCTGATCCGTCGTTTAAGATAACATAAGGAGAGTTTGTTATATAGTTTTACAATATTCTTCCACGTGTATTATTAGTTGGAGATCCCCAAGTCCTGTGCCAAGCGTTGAAATCTCCTGAAATAATAGATGGTGAGGAGAGGTTTCCAAAAACATTATTCAGATGAATAGTTCGTAATTTGGTTTGAGGTTGGATATATGCAGACACGATGTTGAATCTTATTCCTGATTTTACTTCAAGACATATGGTATCAAAGTCCTTTTCCAGTGTTATGTGTTTGTGTTCTACTGAATTATGGATTAAAATTCCAACACCTCCATATCTAGTGTTCGACGAGTTTGTTGAGTATAAGTTATAATTTATTGGAATAGGAATATTTGTTAGGGAGTGTAAATGGGTTTCTTGTATTGCAATGACTTTAGGGAAATATTGGTTTGTTAGTATTAACAATTTATTATAGTTATTAAGATAACCATTCATATTCCATTGTATTATTTTACACGACATTATTAATTTGAAATAAATGTATAATTACACATTTGTTAATGCTAAAATTAGGTGAACTAACAAATTGTTTATGTAGATATAAAAGTATTGTGTAGTGTAAATTAAATTTATTAAATAAATAGGCGGTTATATATTTTAAAATATAAAAGAATAATTTTAGCAGTATTTTAAAAATACAAACATATTTTAAATAATTTAGTAATTGTTGATGATTGAAAAAAAATAATTTTGTTGTTATTGGTGTATTAAAAATTACAAGTATTGAAAATAAGAGCATGTTTATTAGTTTACAAGTAAAAAGTACTCTTAGGAGTAACTCTGAGAGACAAAATTTAACTATTGTTGGCTGTGATGTATATGGGGAATGTAGAATAATGAGAGAAGTTAAGAATAAGAGAATTATAATGTTCTTATAAATGTAATGAATTTTAAAGAGAGTGATTAAAAAATATGGATAAGTTTTTGTTGTTGTATATAATGATTTTGAATATGTATAAAGAGTTGAAATTAATATAAACAGTGTAATAAAATGAGATATAAATAAGAGAGTAATTATTAATTTACAATTACAAAATGTTATTATAAGATAGTGTGATACAAAGAATTTGATAATTGTTGTTATCGGTTTGATATGTGTAAAAAAGAATGATATGGGAAAAAAGAGTATATTGATGATATTTAAAATTGAATTTGCCATGATTTAAAGAGAGATTATTTATTTTTTGCTACGGGCACCTGTTAGTTGTTTTTTCTTAAGTTTTTGTTTATTTTTATTTGATGTATTTTTGGGTAAGAGGAATACATTGCTAGTAGTCGGTTAGTCATTAATTTCGGTGTCTGATATTTCTACGTCAGAGATAATAGTAGAATAGTCAGTTAAAGTACACTGTGCAAATTTTTCTGTTGTCATCTGATTTAAATTATTATTTTTATTGATATTTGCAATATTCTTGTAGTTATTATCTGTTTCTTGTGAAATAACTGTTTGTTGGGAAGGTGTACTATTTGGGGAGATTGGAGTTTTTAAGACCGAAGAATATGATTTATGCATATTCGGATGGCGTTCTTTATACAAATTGACTGCTTTCTTTTTGCTTACTTTCTCAAGCGTGACAATTGCTTGGATTTCCTTTTCTTTCAGAAAAATTGGGCATTTTTTATCAGTAGTGGTATGGTTGGAATTTTCATTTTGTTCTTTGCAGTTAATGCATGATTTTGTTAATTCGCAAACTTCCTCAATTTCTTCACATATATGGAATTCTTGTGAGCAATTGGAACACAATTTAGTGTTTGTACATGTTTTCCCAATGTGGCCGTAGCGCAGGCAATTTCTGCAATGGAAAGGCAATGGAATATACGTGCGGATTCTTACGTTTTCATAACCAATTGAGATCACAGAAGGTAGAGATATTGTAGTAAAGGTAAGAATAATCAAACCAGTTTCTTCAAGGTTGCCTCCAGAGGATTTTCGTTTTATTTTTTCTACCTTACTTACATTTTGTTGTTGTAATTCCTCCAGTATTTCTTCTTCGGGTATTCCCCGCAGATCATTCGAATATATTACACCTTTAGAGCAGTTTAATGAGTTGTGCTCAGAAACTACTACCTCAATTGAGGTGGAAAGAGAGCATAGTTTTATTAATTTATTAGCTTGAGGCAAATTTTTTGTTTTAATTAGAATTGTTCCGTTTCTTAATTTATTACAACTTATAACTTCACCTTCATTAATCGAGTCAATTACCTTTTTAATTAAATAAAAAAATAATAGAAAGAAGAAAAACACGCGGTAAAGAACAACACTTGTATATTTATACGTCTTTTCGCTTTAACGATCAATGCCGAACTAAATTTGCAATGATTATTATATAGGTGATACAAAATTGAACTTGGTTGATTCCTTCATTGATTTAGAATTCACTGATCCTTACGTGACGAAGTGGCTATTTACTGCATTAGTTAGGCTTATTCTGGAATACGGTTCAGTAATCTGGACCCACAATATAATATTTAAATTCGTAAACTTAAATCAGTCCAGAAACAGTTTCTCTTTTTTTGCCTCCGGAACCTAAGATGGAACCGTGATTCAAACCTTCCTCCATATCGTAACCGTTTAGCCCTTATAAAACTTCCAACTTTAAAAAGTAGAAGGATCGTTCCAAATATAGCGTTTTTCTTGAATATTGTTAACGGAAATATTGATTCCGAATATCTCATTAGTAAAGTATTCATTAATGTTCCAAATAGACAACTTAGATCATATGTTCCACTTTATATCGTTTTTCATAGATCCTATATCGCAGATTTTGATCCATTTCGTAGAATATACATCTAGGTGAACAAATATTATGACCTAATTGATTTTGCTAATACTGGTACTGAAATTAAACATTTATTAATAAGTTATTTGAATTCCAATAATTTTTTTATGATAGTATTTAATATATAAAGTATATTGTTTTAAGTATATATATTTCAACTTTTAGAATTGCAATTTGTTCTCAGCTGTTGTAGAATCTATAGCTGAATTAAATGAATAAATGGATATTTAGAAGATGTATGTACAGATTATGAGTTTTTGAAAGAGGAAGGAATGAATTGAAGGGAGCATGGTAATGCAAACGAGGTCGATTTCAGTATCAGGTCGACCGAGCTTATAATGATTGAATTTGGCAACCCTAAAGTTGTAACATTGTTATTGTAATGTTGCTAACATGACTTCATTATTTGTTCAGCGCCATTTATTAAAATAAAAAAAGTTTCGTATTGGAGAAACGACACGTTTGTTAATCCTTTCATAAGAAAAACATTAAAACTAAAGAACATTAAATATTCCGTGTTTCTTAACAACTTTTAATCAATTTTCTGTTACAGGATAATTTCTCCACTTTTGTTTGCTTAATTTGGCAATTTTTATATTCACAATTTTCAAATTCACAGACGAATGGGCTCAAGGCGGACTTCCTAGGGAATGAAATATGGCTTAAATATTTTTCTTATATAAGGTTTTTTTGGTATTAAAAATGAGCAAAATTGGTTAACAAATAGTAGTTATGGGCCATGTCTTTTCGCCAATCTCTAATAAACAAAAACATGTAGACCGACGAAGTTTTATGCACATAGTTCGAGAATGAATATAAACTCGGAATCCAAAAATGGGCGTGGTCCGCCCACCTCCCACATAAGGTGAAATTTGAGATGTTGGTTATAATATATTCTGCAAAATCCACTTGTTTTAAATGTTACTTATATTTAAAAAGCCAAAATCGTGAGTACATGTTCTCCACTTCTTTATATGTATTTGAACATAAAAGGGGTTTTCCCAATATTATTCCGACGTTATTACTTATGTTAAGAATGTTCAATCGATATTATGGATAATTTTTTTTTTTTCTTTGAACGCCAAAAAAATATCGATGGAATTTACTTCGCTATTTGATTCGAAATTCAAGATAAGCTGTGGAACTCATAAACAACACCTGGAAATAAAAAACGAAACTATTTTATCTCATGTCTACAACTAATATTGACGCTGATATAATGTATGATTTAATATCGGCAGAAGAGGATATATATTATGTTAAATAAGGGGAAAACATATTCTAATAAATTCTATAAGATATCATTATTTTCCATCAGTCGCAGAGTAAACATGTTCTTTTTATTTAATAAATTCACATTTTTTAGCATAATTTTTATAAAAATGTTTTTAAAATGAAAAACAATCATGAGAAAACAATTTTACCGAAAAACATCGCTTTTTTGGCAATTTTCAAAATAAACGAACACACATACAAACTTTCGTGTATGTGTATTTTTTTGACAGTTCATCTTATAAGATAGTTGTATAGAGCAATCTCATCACATCATTCTCATAATATTTCAGAGAGCGAAATTGACACTCTCTGACAAAACAATCTTACATATTTTGTTACGTATAGATGGGCTATTAGTTGGATTTTATATCTGTCAATCTGTAATCCCAAATAACTTTCATTGTATTATTTTTCATAAATAGATCAGACAATTTACTACTTTTAACCCCGAAAAAGTAAATTTTTAATTGATTTCAGTACCATTTTTTAATTTCCATTTCTATCCACGATTTGATTATTTGCATATTCTCTTTCGCTCAATTTAGAAACAGGGCTAAACAAAACAGCGCTACAAACTATCGCTGCACAAATGTAATCAATTCAATAATAAAGAATTGTTTTTAAAATATCAGGTAATTGTTAGAGTTGACACTGTCGTTGACTACACGCTAATGTAATTAGGGTCAGTGATGCCAACTGTTGGAAACATAAACGCCCAGAAATTATTGAAAAGGAATAAATTAAAAACACAAAGTTTTTGTAAGAAAGCTCGAAAAGGCGCTGAAATTAAAGCTACGTCTCAAAGTATTTATAGCAAACTACATAGTGTAATAATAATGTGATATCGCAAGCCCAACTGATTTATAATTTTTTCACTCAGACACCGCGCGAAGCTGTCTAATTGTTTTCGTATTCTTATGTACTCTTTTACTCCTTTCTTACTCTTTATTTACTATTTTTCTTCTTTATTTCATTATTTTTTGTTCATAGCATTTTGACGTTATGTGCAGTCGTTTTACACTAACAAAATATAATTACATTATGAGCAAACTGGTAAATAATTATTGGTTATGGAGTTTATGAATCTCGATTCAAAAATTTTCAATTCTTTCAATAATTTGCAACTAAAAAAATTTTATTTGTTTAAGATAGCTTTCCAAAAATTAAGTATCATTACAATATGTTAAGATCTCTTAAAAAATTGGGACTAGAATTTTTATATTGTTCGACAAAATATTTTCAGAACTTAGTGTAAACATTAAGATGTGAAATATTATTTAAATTGTCAAAATAAATTAATTAAATACTGAGCAAAATCAACATTACGCCATTAAAAAATTTTAATCAAACAAAAAGCGAATGTAGTATGCAAGAAATGGGAAAAAGTAAAATGGCGCCAAGAAGGCTAAACGGAAATTGTTAAAAGCGCAAGATTTGAGCGTTTTTTAGTTTCGGGATAAAAATATTTTTTCGCGTTTTGGACTACTAAACATGGGCTAAATTTAGTCCGATTAGGGTTTTAATCTACGTCCATATGAAGAAATTTTTATTTCCTAACATAAAAAATAACATCGAAAGATTAATGGGAAAAGATTTTTATTTCCAACTTTATGTTAAGCACGTACATGAGAAATTTAATTTTTAAATTGTTTTTTTTTTTACCGAAAATTTTAATTTTATTTTAATGAATTTTAATTTTTTTTTCTTTAAAAGAAAATTAATTCATTACACATTCTTTTTTATTAAAAAGAGTAAAATTTTAAAAGAGAACAATAAATTTGAAAGCTTATGTTAAACTTTATTGCTCAACTTTGTGCAAACATTTATTGCCAAATAATTTGTGGAACAGATTTCCCATTGGTCCACATGTAACATTTAAAAAAGAGATAGAATTTAACAATTGCCAACAAAAAAAATTTCTGCATTTCACGGGTAGTCTTCATTAGAGACGAGATGACGTTAAGACATGATGTTAAAATTTCTGCTCAAATTTCAATGTTTCCATTATGACGCACATGCATTCATGTTAATTTCCTGTTTTATAGTTGTTCTGTTGTTGCCTTTCACATTAATTTTTGTTTGTGTTAGTAAAAACATTTTGTGTGAGGCTAGATGTTTAAACATGGTTTTTTAACATTTGCTATAGCAACCGTGTTTAAACATCCAAAAAATTAACATCAAGTTGAACGGTCACCTTTGATGTTAGTGTTAATGTTAAATGTTTTATGATAGGTGAGGATAGCGAGTTATTCGCCATAGATTTGTTCGAACGTTGGAAAAAATTTTGTGCGAGCATGTACATGGATAGTGCGGATCAGATTTGTTCATGTTTTGATCTTGTTCGCACAACTGTTTGCTAAATGTAAAAGTAACAGCAAAATATTATAATTTGTTCAAACAAAAGCTAAGCCACTTAAATCCAAATAAATAAAATAAAATTGAGCGTTGCTACACCGGTTTTTTTCATGTGCAAAAAAAAAATAAGGCTTGTGAACAAAGCGTTAATAAATAATTGTGAATGTCATCAATTAGCCGAATCTATACAAGGTAACATCAGTAACAGCTGATTATTATAAACTGCATAAATTATGAATGAGCCATATAGTTCTTCTTGTACAATTATTGCAACCTTCGATATATTCGAGTTAATTTTGATATTTGTCTTCATAAAAATTGTCTAATATACACACTACGTATATATTACGTTTATACTAAACGTTCGTACAAATAAAAATAACTTCCAAAAAAATAACTCACTGTTTATGCACAAATTGCATAAATATATATAAAAAATAAAAAATAAATATATATTTCCTTATTTGAAGTGCCGGATGATAAAAATACAACTATTATCATCGAAAATTCTATAAACGAAAAAGGAAGTGGCAATGCCGTATGCTTTATTTGCAATTAGTTTCACTAACCATGATTAGTTTTCGAGAATTGCTAACTTGCAAATCAAATATTAAATCCCTGTTTATTCGCAAAACTTTCATTTCGCAATATTTTCAATTACGAGTAAGAGGTGTGTTTAAACGTAGTAATGAACTCGAAGTTCTAATTATAATCTACTTACTGCTTTGCAGGGTTCATAATCGTCTTTCGAAAATTCGAACAATCAACCTTTTGTTGAAAAATTAAAAAAAAAAACAAAATGAAAAAAATAATGAGTGTTGCTCTGCCGATGTTTTGTTCTTGTGTGAACAAGAAAAAGGCTTGTATAGACGTAGAGTTACACTTGACAAAGCAGCAGTTGAAACAAAATTTGTCGGCGTGAACTTAACAGTGGACGAGAAGATAACAAAGTAAGTTAACAAAGTAAATAGTGCTGCCAAGTTTAAAAAATAGCAACTTTGTTAACAAACTAATCATGAAAGATAACAAACTAATGGACAATAGGTCGAATTGAGAGATTTGTTCCTGGACCGGTCCACTTGGAGTTGACAGAGGAGAGTCTCAGCTTCATTTTGATATACATTTCATTCACCGCTATAGTTTTTGGTAGAACAAAGTTTTCAAAAAAAGATTTTTTCATATTTCACTCTAGAGGACATTTTGGACCCTAGGTCGAACTGAGTGATTTGTTCATGGACCGGACCACTTGGAAGTGATAGTGGAAGGTCTCAGCTTCATTTTGTTATACATTTCATTCATCGCTATATTTTTTGGTAGAACAAAAATTTCAAAAAAAGATTTTTTCATATTTCACTCTAAGGGATATTTTGGACCCAAGGTCGAACTGAGTGATTTGTTCCTGGACCGGACCACTTGGAAGTGATAGTGGAAGGTCTCAGCTTCATTTTGGTATACATTTTATTTACCGCTATAGTTTTTGGTAGAACAAAGTTTTCAAGAAAAGATTTTTTCATATTTCACTCTAGAGGACATTTTGGACCCTAGGTCGAACTGAGTGATTTGTTCCTGAACCGGACCACCTGAAGGTGATAGTAGAAGGTCTCAGCTTCATTTTGATATACATTTTATTCACCGCTATAGTTTTTGGTAGAACAAAGATTTCAAAAAAGATTTTTCATATTTCACTCTAGAGAACATTTTGGACCCTAGGTCAAACTGAGTGATTTGTTCCTGGACCGGACCACTTGGAGGTTATAGTGGAAGGTCTCAGCTTCATTTTGATATACATTTTATTTACCGCTATAGTTTTTGGTAGAACAAAGTTTTCAAAAAAAGATTTTTTCATATGTCACTCTAGAGGACATTATGGACCCTAGGTCGAACTGAGTGATTTGTTCCTGGACCGGGCCACTTGGAGGTGATAGTGGAAGGTCTCAGCTTCATTTTGATATACATTTCATTCACCGCTATAGTTTTTGGTAGAACAGTTTTCAAAAAAAGATTTTTTCATATATCACTCTAGAGGACATTATGGACCCTAGGTCGAAGTGAGTGATTTGTTCCTGGACCGGACCACTTGGAGGTGATAGTGGAGGGTCTCAGCTTCATTTTGATATACATTTTATTTACCGCTATAGTTTTTGGTAGAACAAAGTTTTCAAAAAAAAAAATTTTTCATATGTCACTCTAGAGGACATATTTACCGCTATAGTTTTTGGGAGAACAAAGTTTTCAAAAAAAGACTTTTTCATATTTCATTTACCGCTATAGTTTTTGGTAGAACAAAGTATTGAAAAAAACAGTGATGGTGGTGCCCGAACTGCAACGTACCAGCCTTTGAAATAAATGTACATAATCTGGCAGCCCAGAAATAAATATATTAACAGTTTAAAAACTTGGCACACCTTTTATACTAACATGGCCACCAAGACGAATTTTTACAAGGTGGTTTCGATTAGACATGTAGCCTTCAGTTTTCTGAAGTGTTAAACTGTACATATAAAAAATTTTTGGAACGAACCTTGTTAAATCTGGCTTGGTAACCGTCAAATTTTATTTGCCATCAATGAAACAGCAGGTGTGTTTTTTTAATTGATTAAAAATAAGATTTTTAAGTGATAATAATAATTTATATAGTTAATATGTGTGAGTTTAAATTGTGATTTAAAAAAAATAGTGATTTTTTCTTTTTTCAAAAAAAATTTTGTGTATGGTAATAGAGCTGCCGCGTATTTAAAAATAATTCTAAAAATGGGATTTTTTAAATTCCCAAATAAAAAAAATTATTTTGTAATTTTGCAGAAATAAATATTCTTTTTATTTTTATTTTGTTCTATCGCCATATCGAAAAATTATCGCGCAAAAAAAATTATCGATATATCGGAAAACTATCGCCATATGGGAAAAATCTTAAGAAAAACTATCGCCTTATCGGTAAAATATGAAATTACAAACGGATTGACAAAATTACATAAAATTTAGAAAAAAATCAAAACATGAAATTTAAAATGGATTTTTATTTTTTATTTTTTTATTACATATTTTTTAACACGCACTACCAATAGAAGGAAGGCTCAATAGAATATTTATAACTGTCGCATATGGTTATGTTACAATTTATCTTTTTTGAACAACCACAATGACAACAAAATCTTGTTTTATAACCTTGATGTTTTATAACAAATTTTTCATTTCCTTTCTGAAATCATTAGGATTGCATAAGTTTGTTAAGGATTCATTTTTGAGAATTTTTGATGCTTACATAAAACAAAAATTCCACAACTTGATCCATCTGTTTGCAAATCTCTATTTACAATTTCTTTATATTGCCATGACGACTCATTAGTTCCAATATTAACAATAAAATAATTGTAAGTACGTTTTCCTTCACCTTCATTTGAAAAAGAATTTATATAAATAAATTCATGTGTAGAAAATTTTAAAACACGCAATGTAAAATGATTGGACTATTAATGGGGACAAATAACAATTCATAAATATTTTCAGTAGCTCATACTGTATGTTGTCAGATTGGCAGGGCATACTGTAACAATCGACTGACCTACTTTCTTTTATAATTACTAGAAGGCAAGTATCTAGAACAAAATTAGTCAACCATTCATTATTATTTAAAGGCATCCAGTCCGAAGTTTCTAAATAATCGGTAAATCGAACATTTATAGAATCTATTCTATTATTAATTTCAGAAAATAATTCATCAAATTTAAATAGAAAAAAGTTATCTTTTTGAATCGCATTACTATTATTTTTACGAATTTCTGCTTCATGCATTATTTTTGATCGAATTGTTTTGTTCTTTTTTTTGACTCAACTTCCCCCATTCTTCTTCGGGCTCTGTCTTAATATTCCCACTTGCTTGAGAATAACTGTGTTCTTTTTCTATTACTTCAACACTTATATCCAGTGTGGAGTCATGTTTTTTTTTTCGTTTGGAGTTGAACAAATATAAGAATGCTCTTTATTTATTCTACTATTGTTATGCTTTTCATTTAACTCATCTTTGCATAAAATAATTGTATTCTCTATTTCCTTATGAACTGATCCAAACATTTTATAATTATATCGTAACTCCTTTAAGGAACTTAGATAATCAATTCTTAATCGGGCCATTACTTATATGCTCCCCAGATGCATCAACATGAATGCCCATAACGTTTGTCCAAAGTACAATAAAAGGGCAATATTTATTTAACAAAAACGTACACATATCATCGTTGCGGTATTGATTTACGCAACGACCTGTTGTAACATTTTTCAATGCAGTTTTAATGTCCTCGTATATCGAAAGAAAAGGTCTATTAAATGCAACTGATTCCAAAAAGTCGATTTTTTCATAATCGTAAATCGTATATTCCCTGCTTAAGTTTTCATCAATAATTTCTATTATGCATTGTTGTAATATTTCGAAATTTTGTTCAAATAAAGAAGTTTTAAACGGTGGCAATAAAACAGTAAAAATATGTTTAAACCAACATTCACACTCTTCTATACTGCTTAAACTAAATGCCGCTACTAAAGCATTCTTAAGCAAGGGTCTTAAAATATGGTTTTTACCTAATTTTAAATTTAAATTTTTGCAAATTATATTTATATAGTGACATTTACACCACTGCAAGATAACAAAATCAGGTTTGAGCTTTGAATTTAATTTAACATTATTTAGATACTTAGCACACGCTATAAGGTATTCCAATAATGTTTGATTATTAAAAATTTTCAACACTGCGCTATATAATACGGGACTTACATCAGTACAAACCCGTCTGCAATAAGGCCATTTGAACTGATATTTAATATTGCTCTCTTTCATGAACAATTTGAACAAATTTGTCCAGAAAAGAACAAATTTCACTGAGTTTGTGGCGAGAAAGAATTGCTTCCGCAATTGGTAGAATTTTTTTATTTCCGAAATTCGTAAAACAATTTTATATGTCAAAATTCTTTTTTCAGCACATTTTACGTGTTTCACGCTTTAGTCAGATGCATCATAATGTAATGTATATTTTGAATCTTCAAGAATTTTTACATTACTGGAAAAAGTTTCAAACGTATGCATTTCCCATGTATAAACTTTTAATGGAGAAGCAACTAGTTATATATAATTTTTATACGGACCATCTTTCATCAAAATAAGATCATAAACTTGATCTGAATGATAATATTTATCATAATTACCTTCAGATTTACATTTTCTTAATGTTTCCAGCTTATGTATATTTTGAAAATTGCCTTTTTCGGCAATATTAACTGCAGCATTTAAAATTTGCTGTTTTCTATACAAATATGCCTTATTGTTCTTAAGGTTCGTTTTTTATAATATATCTTTTTAATCCTCTGATTTGCCCAACATGAGATTCATTTTCAGCATGTTGTATTTGTTTGGTTCTATAAACGGAAACGTTTCCCTTAGGATTAATTTCAAATCGGAAAGTTGTGCAATCATTAAATTTACAATAAGCGTACATAAATGTACTGTCTTTTCCATATAGAACATTATAAAAACATAAAATACAAACATTGTTATCTTCTAAGACTTTCTTTTTAGTAATTTTTGTGTTGTTTGTATTTTGTACAACATCTAAGTTAACAATAAATGTACAATCAAAAATATTCTTTTGAAATGTTCTTTTAGGTTTTGCACACTTTGATTCCCCTTGAAGCACAGTTCTATTGCACTTTTCATTGGGATTTAGAATCTTTCTATAAGTTATAAAGCTTGACATATTCAATGAATCATCGCTGATTGCGAAGGGACCAAGAACATGATCGCGTTCATTGTTTTGAACATTTAATTGTTGTTCTTGACAACTTTCTACTTTATTAGATTTAATAATTTGATGACCGTTCATATTCTTTAATTCGTCAACAATTTTAGTTAAATCATTCTTAATAGTTTTAAAATTTGATTTAAATTCTTCAGCAAATTTAAAATGTTGGAAAATATCTTTAAGAATTTTCGCAAAAGAATCATTACAAATTGTTTGTTCTTCTGATGAATTTAATATCTTTAAAATTTTTGTAGAACCATAATTTAACTTTTCTTGTGTATTTTTAAACTTGCTATTATCATCCTTCAATGGTAAATTTTCAAATATTAAGTTTGCTTCGTTAGTCAATGGGTAAGATTTCTGTGAATCTTTCACAATAAAATCATTCGAGTTAATTAAAACTTTGTTATCAATGTCCGAAATATTATCTGGACTATTTAATAACTCCGATATATATTCTTGTTTCATTGGAAAAAAATTAACTTTCATTCCATTAGTATTTGGATTTGAAATTTTATTACATTCTAATAAAGTATTATTTTCTGATACATCAGATTTTAAATTCGTAGCACTATTAAATGTGTCTACTTTTATTACCTTGCGTATTTTCAGCAAGGTTTTTGCCATACTACAGATCCTTCTTCTATTTTTTAAATTATTTTGAAGCTTATTTTATTTAGATTTTTTGCAAATAGCATTTAACGATTCAATAATAATTTCAAATAATTTAACATTTTTCAAAGAAATGATCTGCAAATCCTCTAAAAATGAGCAATTTAACAGTATGGTCTTTAAATCATTTGAACTATAACTAAACTTACGTCTTACTCTCATGATGAAATTTCGCCTCTAGCTGTAACAAAAAAAAAAAAAAAAAAAAAGTTTAAAAATTATATATTGTTAAAAATTTTTTATTTGTAAAATTTTTTGAAATCAATATTTTATTAAACTAATTTATCTAATTATAAATTATTCTTAATATATTCTTATATTATATATTAATTTACAAAATATATTAAAATTATTATTAAATATTTCTATATTTAGTATTAAAATAATTCTATTATTAAAGTTAACAAAAGGTATTAGTGAAAATGTACATTTATTACCCTCTTTCCAAGTGTGTAAGTTTTTTGTCTTCCTTCTAATGGCCTTCCTTTGCTTAAGCTTAGTCTTCCTTCTGTTGAACCTTCCTTCTATTGATAGTGGTCTTCCTTCGCTTGAGCTTTCTGCGCGTATTAAAAAAAATATATAATAAAAAAATAAAAATCCATTTTAAATTTCATGTTTTGATTTTTTTTCTTCTAAATTTTATATAATTTTGACGATCCGTTCGTAATTTCATATTTTACCGATAAAACGATAGTTTTTCTTAATATTTTTTCAATATGGCTATACTTTTTTGATACATCGATAATTTTTTTTTTTTTTATTTTTTTTTTTTTTTTGATATGTCGATATTTTTCTTTTTTGTACCGAGTTCCTTTTCGCGATCGTTTTATTTTGCTTTTGTGCGATAATTTTTCGATATGGCGATAAAAAAATAAAAAAATACTTATTTATGCAAAATTACAAATAATTTTTTTTATTTATGAATTTAAAAAAACCCCTTTTTAAATTTATTTTTTATTACGCGGCAGCTCTATTACCATACACAAAATTTAAAAAAAACTCACTATTTTTTTAAATCACTTACTTTAAACTCACACATACTAACTTTATAAAAATAATGTTATATTATTATTATTATTATCACTTAAAAATCATATTTTTAATCAATTAAAAAAACACTTATCTGCTGTTTCTTTGATGGCAAATAAAATTTAACGGTTACCAAGCCAGATTTAACAAGGTTCGTTCCAAAAATTTTTTATATGTGCAGTTTGACACTTCAGAAAACTGAAGGCTACATGTCTAATCGAAACCACCTTGTAAAAATTCGTCTTGGTGGCTATGTTAGTATAAAAGGTGTGCCAAGTTTTTAAACTGTTAATATATTTATTTCTGGGCTGCCAGATTATTTACATTTATTTCAGAGGCTGGTACGTTCGACCTAAGGTCCAAAATGTCCTCTAGAGTGATATATGAAAAAATCTTTTTTTGAAAACTTTGTTCTACCAAAAACTATAGCGGTAAATAAAAGTATATCAAAATGAAGCTGAGACCTTCCGCTATCACCTCCAAGTGGTCCGGTCCAGGAACAAATCACTCAGTTTGACCTAGGGTCGAAAATGTCCTCTAGAGTGATATATGAAAAAATTTTTTTTTTGAAAACTTTGTTCTACCAAAAACTATAGCGGTAAATAAAATGTATATCAAAATGAAGCTGAGACCTTCCACTATCACCTCCAAGTGGTCCGGTCCAGGAACAAATCACTCAGTTCGACCTAGGGTCCAAAATGTCCTCTAGAGTGATATATGAAAAAATCTTTTTTTGAAAACTTTGTTCTACCAAAAACTATAGCGGTAAATAAAATGTATATCAAAATGAAGCTGAGACCTTCCACTATCACCTCCAAGTAGTCCGGTCCAGGAACAAATCACTCAGTTCGACCTAGGGTCCAAAATATCCCTTAGAGTGAAATATGAAAAAATCTTTTTTTGAAATTTTTGTTCTACCAAAAACTATAGCGGTAAATAAAATGTATATCAAAATGAAGCTGAGACCCTCCACTATCACCTCGTAGTGGTCCGGTCCAGGAACAAATCACTCAGTTCGACCTAGGGTCCAAAATGTCCTCTAGAGTGAAATATGAAAAATCTTTTTTGAAATCTTTGTTCTACCAAAAACTATAGCGGTGAATAAAATGTATATCAAAATGAAGCTGAGACCCTCTGCTGTCACCTCCAAGTGGTTCGGTCCAGGAACAAGTCACTCAGTTCGACCTAGGGTCCAAAATATCCCTTAGAGTGAAATATGAAAAATTCTTTTTTTGAAAACTTTGTTCTACCAAAAACTATAGCGGTAAATAAAATGTATATCAAAATGAAGCTGAGACCCTCTGCTGTCACCTCCAAGTGGTCCGATCCAGGAACAAATCACTCAGTTCGACCTAGGGTCCAAAATGTCCCTTAGAGTGAAATATGAAAAATCTTTTTTTGAAAATTTTGTTCTACCAAAAACTATAGCGGTGCATAAAATATATATCAAAATGAAGCTGAGAATCTCCTCTATCAACTCCAAGTGGTCCGGTCCAGGAACAAATCTCCCAATTCGACCTATGGTCCATTAGTTTGTTATCTTTCATGATTAGTTTGTTAACAAAGTTGCTATTTTTTAAACTTGGCAGCACTATTTACTTTGTTATCTTCTCGTCCACACAAAATTTGACTTTTCAACTTTTTTAAATTTTTAAATAATCGATTGTTCGACTTTTTTCAATTTTGGAGTAGCGACTTTTCGATTGTTATCGACTTTTTGCCATTATTTTCGACTTTTCCGACTGTTTTCGACTTTTTTCGACTCTTTTCGACTTTTCTACAATTTTCCTTTGACTATTTGTCTTAAAAAAAATTTTAAAAAATATAAAATACATACAACGTAATCAAATATATCGGTTAATTATTATTATTATTATTATTATTATTATTATTTTATTATTATTGACTTTATTGAAACCTTTATAAAATAATTACATTGTTATGAGAATTTACTGAAAAGTATTACAACAATTAACATCTAAATAATTAAATAAGGAAACTACTAATATCACAGTGTTGTACATTCTTAAACCTTATAAGAAATTTTAAAAACAACCATCAATTATAACTCCTTAAGTAAAAAAGTCTTAGTAATTGTTTAGCAAATTTCTTATTATTTCATATGTAGCCGTTCTGCATTTTTCATTAAATGACAGAGTTAGTTCCCTTGCAAATGAATTAAACATTTTATGCCTAAAGTTTCTATGCAGTACATTAGTAGAATACCTGGGGTGTAGGTTATGAATTATTTTCAGATTTTTATTTTGTATTATCTGTAATTTTCTTGTGTAAGTTTTAGCAGCTTTACTAAACCAGACTTGGCATCCGTAGGCCATAATTGTCATAATTGTCTTGTTTTTTGAATTAATTTTAGATCTTCTGTTAAGTAAGGGATAAAGTGCACGGCCACATTTGATTGCTTTATCACAAATATACTGTATGTGTTGTTTAAATGATAGTTTTTTTATCTAAGATAATACCTAGATATTTGATATTTTTTATTCCTGCAGAGGAATAAACACTCCCTTGAATATAAATGTTTTGTAGGAATACGTTTCTGTGATCTACTATATGGAAATATAATAGCTTGTGTTTTACTAACATTAACTTTTATCTTCCATTTATCAAAGTATTTATTGGTAGATTTTAAACTATCTTCCATTTTTTTTTTTTTTTTTTTGATTATTGCGTTTGACCGCAGCAAATAAAAGCACTGTCGTCAGCGTAAAAAGCTACTTCTTGATTCTTGCGAATAGTAAAATCGGAAATATATATTGAATAGAGTAGGTGATAATACCGATCCTTGCGGCAGATTCGCAGGGATTTGTCTATCACTAGATAGCGTGTTATCTATAGATACAGCAAATGAGCGCTGATCTAAAAAGCTCTTAATTATCTTTTGCTAGTACGTTAGATAATTGAAGGAATTTAGTTTAAAAACCAGGCCTTCATGCCATATTGAATCGAAGGCTTTTTCAATGTCAAGAAAAATAACTCCAGTGCTCTTACGATTTCTTTTGTTTGATTCAATAAAATTAGCGACTCTTTTTAGTTGATGTACTGTAGAGTGTTCCTTGCGGAATCCAAACTGTTGAGGGTTAATAATATTATTTTGGTTGGAAAAATCTAAAATTCTCTTAATAATTATTTTTTCAAATACTTTCTCCAATAGGCTTAGGATGCTGATTGCTCTATATGTAGACAGTAATTTAGGATCCTTTCCTGGCTTAGGAATTGGGATAACTTTTGCCTTCTTAAAAATAGTAGGAAAATAGCCTCCTATCAAACAAGAGTTGAAAAGTTAACATAGAGTTTCAAAAAAGTAATCGGGCATCTTTTTAAGGAAAATGCTATTAATGCCATCTAAACCGGGGCTTTATTATTTTCAATAAAAGTACCAATGGTTTAACTTGATCTAAATTGGTAAGCTCTACGTTAGACCTGTCAAGAATTGTGTCGTTAAGATCATGAATGAATCTTGAGACGGCTGAGCCCATAGATGAATAATTATTTAAAATAATGGTGTGTGAATTACCAAATAATTCTGCTATTGAATTAGCATTTTCATTGCCAGTTTTTAAAACTTCACCGTTTACATGAAGATCAGTAAAAGACATTTTGTTTCCTTTAAGTGCTTTTTTTACTTTCCAAAACTTTTTAGGGTCCGAGGGCAAATTCGAAATAAATTTTGACCAGGATTCATTGCGGTCTTTATTAAGGTGAAAATCAATAAGTTTATTTAATAGCTTCAAAATGCTTTTCAATTGATTTTTATAATTAAAATCGCTACATCTTTGAAATTTACGATTGTATTTATTTCTCTGACTAATTAACATTTTACTAATTTCAGAGATTTCTCGTTGCCACGAATTTTTATGACCGACAGGTATTTTATTGTACTCTTCTTTAACTATAAATATTAATTTGTTAAAATAAAAATCTAGATTACCTGAATTAGTAGCTGGTTGGTCAATGTGCTGACACCTAATTTCATTTTCCACCCAGTTTCTGATTGCTGACCAGCCTGTGCGATAATACAAGGGAACTGAATATGTCATGTTTTGAACTTGTCCAGAAATAACGCAAGATATAAGTACATGGTCCGACTGTAACACATTTGGATGTGTCTGAAGGTTTGAAAAATGGAGACACGAGTTAGATAAAAGAATGTCTACTGGGGACGGTTGAACGGGGTTGATATTTTGTCCAAAGCGAGTGTGTCCATTTGGGTAATAAATGAAGTAGCTGAATTGAAGACAATGACAGTAGAGATCATTACCAGCCGAATTATTTGACTTACAATTCCAATGTGAATGTTGGGCATTCAGATCACCGAAAATAAAATAGTCTTTTGAAAACGAAGTTAATTTATCCAAATCAGCTTTAAAATTGGTAGTATGAACTGAATTATATGCTAAGGTTAATATAACTGGCTTTCTATTAATCATAACTTGTACTGAAATACTTTCAACAGTACTTGATTTTATTTTTGGTAACAACGTATGCTTAATGTTACCTTTAATTGCAATTAGAACTCCTCCGCCATGAGTAGATCGATCCTCTCTATAAATTTTATAACCACCAAGTTGAAATTTGTTGTACGGTTTCAAAAAAAGTCTCATTTAAAAGGAGAATATCGATTTTCCTTTTGTGTAAAAAGTATTCCAGCTGGGCAGCTGCTGACTCAGTTGTTATGCCTTGGGCATTCCAATGCATAACATGAACATTGTGTCTACCGGTTGAATTATATGGCATGTTTAAGCATCATACCCAAAACTCGTAGCTTGTCGTACTTATTTTGACATCTTTGCAAAGCATCGACAGCATCAAAAAATATTTTCAGAAATCTTTCATTGGAAATGTCATTATTATTATTGTCGTCGTAGCTCTTGCCTTTAGCTACCTCAGAATACAAATTACCAAAATCGCGGGAATTGCGTGTATTATTATGGGTTTCTTTCCTTGGCAATTGAGGAAAATCATGATCATCTTCCTTAAAATATGATATGTTAGTTCTTACGCTGGTCGCCCTAGATTTAGATGTTTCTCGATGACGGATTTCTAAATATTCTTGACGACTTGGGCACTTTGGGTCATCAGCTCTATGGTTAACGTTTTTTAAGTTCTTCTTTATGCAGTTGTAGCACTTATACCATCACTATTACCTTTGTCGAACAAACTGCATAATCATGGTTTCCGGCTCAGGCTGAACACACTACGATACGGTTACAATTTTTAGCATTATGTCCATACATAGCGCACTTGGAGCATTGTGTGAAACCTTTATTGCCCTTTAGAGGTTTTCTCCAATACACAGATATATTACAAAAATATCTTATTTTCATAATCTCTCTTTTTGAAACATGTTGACGATCAAACTCAATGAGATAGAGTGCGTCATCTACACTGGATCTTTTTGTTGATAGTTCCTTAATGCTTACCGGGTTTATGTTGAGCGAGCTAACAAATTCTTCGCCAATTATCATTGTGTCCAGTTGTGGAAGCCCAAATAAAACCAATTTAAAAGTTTTTGCATCCTTTAATTCTGGAATTTTTTGTCTTTGAGAACACTCAAGGCTTCATTGTACAGCGATAACGAGTTTGATACAATTTTTGTACCAATAGACATCCGTTTGTATGTATATTTTTCCCCAATTAATCCGATCACAATTGAAAAACTGTGGATAGAGTCCACAAATATTGGTGGAATCTTTTCTTTGATAGTAACCGCTTCTTCTTCGTCTTCAGACAGAAGCTAAAACCTGTTGGCACTAGTGCTGGGACCATCTATAGTTTTTGGCGCCTTGAATTTAGGGCTATTGCCCCAATGCTTTCTTCTTTTTTGAGCAAACATTGCCAAACAAAAGAAAGTTAAAGCAAATTTAAGTAGTTTTTTACACTTTTCAATTTAAAAATTCAATTAATTTTTCAAGCAAAAATTAACACGATGTTTTTATCTTGAGGCTGAGATGCCATATGGATATTGGTTAATTAACAGACAATCTATGCAAAGAAGTTAATGGTTATACACAAAAATATAGATAGATAGATAGATAGATAGATAGAGAAGGTTGACGTGATACCACATGTACCACATCTCCACCCAGAGACCGATCTGGGTCCATTGTGAGTCCCTTCATTGAAAGCTATAGGATATAGAATACAAGAAACAGAATACAGAAAATAGAAAAATAGGAATACGAAGAGAAAAAGGTTGGGAATAAAACAGAATCAGGACAATCCTCCCTTAGACACTCGAACGTCACTTAGCCCATCGAAGAATTGACTGCCCAGCTACTTCATCCTACGATGCTGCAATCGTGGACAATGGCACATAATGTGCTCAATAGTCTCCACACATTCTACATAAATCGGAGTTGCTAGCGTCCCATCTAGACCTCATCTTCCCTATCAGACAGTGACCCGTTATGGCCCCTATCATGATTCTTAAGCTCCTCCTACTCAAGCCCAGAAGAGTGCCTGTGCCTGCCTTGTCGAGTGCCGGCCACATCACCCTCGGCTTGGGAGAGTAGAGAAGACTGTAATCTCTACTCTCCCAAGCCGAATTGGTTCTGACCAAAATCCAATCATTGATCTTCCCAAAGAAGAAACTTAGCGGGGGTTTCACAATGGTTTCCCCCTCCGAGACATCCTTTGCTGCGCCTGGCCTTGCCAGTTTATCAGCCAATTCATTGCCTGATATATTGCAGTGGCAAGGCACCTCACAACGTTCTGCCTGATTCATTCTGCGGCCTTCAAGATGCCGATAATCTCATCCTGAAAAACGCTGCACTCATCAGGGAGTCTAAAAGAGCCTTACAGATTCGTGCCCATAATATAGACTCCCGCACCAGTACCTAAGTCCATTTTCGATCCGTCCGTGAAAACTGCACAACCTTCATACAGTCTTTCATTGCCGGACCAAATATCCCTATCAGGTATCACCACGACAGGATTTGCCCTAAAGTTCAGATTAACTGCACCATAACTGATCTCGTATATGACCCTGGAGTGACATCCTCTCGATGAACCTAATAATCCTAATTGCTTAAGTCTCAGCAGACTCCTTGCTGCCATACCCTTCACAAACTCTTCAATGGGTAAGAGATGAAGTATGACATCCAGAGCTGCTTGTGGTGTACTTCTCATTGCACCTGTAATACCAATTGAAGCACACTTCTGTGCCTTCTACAAAAGATTCCTATTACTCTTACGTTCCAGTGCCTGCCACCAAACAGAACAACCATAAGCAAGAATTGCTCTCACCACTGAGGTGTAAATCCAATTTAAAACTTTTGGTTTGAGCCCCCATTTTCTTACCTATGGAGCCTCTACAACGGGGCATTAAGGCCCCATTTGAGTCTCTCCTGAATATTCCTCTTCTAGTTCAGCTTACTATCGAGGAATACACCTAATTATTTAGCTGAGTCGGAAAGTCTTAGTTCAGTTCCACATAGTACCGGTAATCTAAAATTCTCTACCCTATACCTTCTAGTAAACAGAACCAACTCTGTCTTTTCCGGATTAACTCCCAGCCCCCTATCAGCGGCGCAAGAGGACAGCTCACCCATCGCGGACTGCATGATCTCACTGATTGTGGGAAGAAATTTTCCCTTTACCAGTATGACCACATCATCAGCATATGCCACGATCTTCCGTCCCCTGCTGTCAAATTGACGCAGAATCACGTCGACAGCCAATAGCCACAGTAGGGGTGAGAGCACTCCCCCTTGCGGTGTCCCCCTAGTCACCAGTTTCCTTAAACATACTCCACCCAAGCTCGAGTTGACAATCCTGTTGCTCAGCATGAGGATTATCCATTCGATCAAGAAGTCATGTACTTTAAGATCCACCAGCGCCTGCTTAATAGCGTCAATCTTAATATTGTTGAACACTCCTTCAATATCCAAGAACGCGGCCATGGTAAATTCCCTGTACCGAAGTCCTTGTTCTATGTAACCCACCACATCATTCAGCGCACTCTCAACAGATTTACCCTTCAGGTAAGCATGCTGAGCACTACTTATGCTGTTGGTGCCAATAGATGATCTTAGATATAGGTCTATCAGTCTCTCTAATGTCTTCAAAAGAAAAGACGATAGACTGATAGGTCTATAACCCTTGGGTTTCGAGAGACAAGTCCTACCACCTTTAGGTATGAATATGACTCTTACCTCTCTCCACCCCCTCGGTATGTGTCTATGATGCAGACACCCTTTAAAAATATCAACTAGTAGTAGACGAACCATCAACGGTGCGTTCTGCAACATGGCCGGAAAAATACCATTCGGGCCTGGTGACTTGTAAGGCTCGAATGAATTTACCGCCCATGCAACTTTCTCAACCGTAATAAGGTCTCTCACTACCGTTTCACCTATCCCGGTGGCGGACTCTGTGAAGAAGTGCTCTTCCTCACCTGATCCTTCCATCAATGCATCCCTACAACCCGGAAAATGGCTTTCTAAAAGCACATCAAGTGACTCAGAACTAGACTCCGTCCATGAACCATCTGATCTCTGGATACTCCCCGGAACATTAGGATCCTTTGACAGTATCTTTTTGAATCTGGATAGTTCATTGACAGAATCAATGGTCTCGCTGAACTTAATCCACGAGGCTCTTTTAGTTCTTCTAATGACCTTTTTTGTACTTATTAAAACACACTCTATAGGTGCCCCAATCTTTGTCCCTACCAGTTCTATGGGCCCTGTTATACAACCTGCCAACTGTGGTCCCTTGAGCTACGCAAAAACATATTTTTGCGATTTTATTTCCAACAGTTAAATGATGTAGTTGAAATAAAAACTGCTAAGAAACTACTTCTTCTAAATAAAGTAATTTTTTTCGACCTTTTATGACTTTTCGACTATTTTTAGCTTTTTCCGACTTTTCCACTTTTTCCGACTTTTTTCGATTTTTCAAGATTCTTCACCTATTTTCACTATTCTTTATTATTTGCTTTTAAAAAAATGTAAAAAATGTGAAATATATACAACGCAATAAAATATATTGATTAATTAACAATGTATGCAATAAAAGTGCTGGTTACACACAAAAATATGTTTGTACGATACTATTTTTAACTGTTAGATGGTATTGTTGAAATAAAACCTGCTAAGAAACTATTCCTTTTAAGTAAAGTAAATTTTTTCGACTTTTTGATTTTTTTTTATCGACTTTTGACTTTTTTCGACTTTTTTACTTTTCCGACTTTCAACTATTTATGACTTTTTTCGACTTTTCGAAAATTCCAACTATTTTCGACTTTTTCCGACAATTTTCGACTATCTAATCAAAATCATTAATGTTATTTATATATGCATAGTCGGAAAGTCGAAAAGTTTACTATGCCAAAAATTTAAAAAAGTCGAAAAATCTATCATTTAAAAATTGAAAAAAGTCGATTTTTTGTTTCAACTATAAAACCTTGCTGCTTTGTCAAGTGTAGCTCTACGTCTATACGAGCACAGGAACAAAACGTTGGCAGGGCAATGCTCTTTATTTTTTTTCATTTTGTTTTGAGCGGGCAAAGTATTTGTCGAAGAAATAATAATTTTTGTTTACTGTCAGTGTCGCTTTGTTACTTTTACATGCGGTGCCCCTTCTTCCTCATAACCATACGCCTATATGATCTTTTTTCTTGTTCGCACAATGTCAAAACGTCAGCAGAGCAACGCTCACATTTTTCATTTTGTTTTGAGTAGGCAAATCATTTGTCGAACATTTCATAATATTTTGTTTGTCGTCAGTGTCGTCTCGATACTTTTACATGCAGCACCTCTTCTTCTGTATAAAAAATGACGTTTGAAGGCAGACATAGTTGGTCGAACTATTATGCGAACAATATTGTGAACAAAACATGAACAAGTTTGGTCTACACTATCTAAATGCATGTGCACACAAAATTTTGTTCAATGTGCGAACAAGAAAAAGGTTCGTGTAGGCAGCAAATAAAAACTGATATTTGATGGCAGCCGTAGTCGATCGAACAATTGTGCGGACAAGAACAGAACATGAATAAGTTTGATCCACACTATCCAAATGCATGTACGCACAAAATTGTGTTCAATGTGCGAACAAGAAAAAGACTCGTGTAGACCGATTGTAAAATTGATGGTATTTTTCCAGAAATGTTGGAATTTTCTTTTTTAATTTGTACTGGCAACGCTGTGTGTTTATGAGAAGTAGTTACTAAATACAACAAATGTCTGTTAGAACTTTACAGCGAAAAAATAAAGTAATAGTTATATTTAGAGAACTAAAATAAATATTTCAATCATAATTAATACAACTGAAGGTAAGAAATAAAGAAAATAAGAAAAAGTCAACACAAAGATTATGGTGAAATAGGAAAATATTTGTGACCATTTCAAATGAATATATATACATATATATATATATATATATATATATATATATATATATATATATATATATATATATATATATATATATATATATATATATATATTTATTTATTTATTTATATATTTATATATAAGAAATACAATACATGTATGCGTGTGTATTGTTTTTCTTTTAAGCTTTTGTTTAATATAAATCTACTTAAACCATAGCACCCCCAGCCAGAAAGTTGTTCATCTTGAAGTATTGTGTTATGTCGTCTTTAGTCTCTCCTTGTTTAATAATTAAATAAAAAGGTATCCTAAGTGAATGTGTACAATTAACTAAAACTTAAAGGAAATATAATGTTCATTAATGTAAAACTAATTGATCGAAAAAATGGGATCCATGACTAAATAATTCCCTACAATATTATAATGAAGACTTACAAAAGGCACAAAATGTAAATTGTGAGTATATTATGAAAATTTTAAGGTTTTATGAAATCGTACCAATTCTGAAGTGATTTAATTTGAAAAATGTTTTATTTTCTAATATAAGATGGATAAGGCTTGTGTGCAATAAATGTAGTTTATTAATTTAAAACATATTTCATCAAGTTTGTGTTTGTATATTTGTTTGTGACACAACACGTCTAAACCCCCGAACCGATTTAAATGAAATTTTTAACGTAGTTGTGATTTGACAAGGAAGAAAATATATGTATTTTATAAAAAAGGAAATAAAAACGCGAAAGCTGAAAAAAATTTAAGAATATCGCTTTTTTTTTTTGAGTACAAACCTACTTCATTCTTATTTAATGAACAATTAATGTAGGAGGTTCAGTTAATAAACCAATACTGGAGCTACTAGCTTCAAATATGATATCCCCAGAAATACTTCTACTTATATGTAAGACTTTTTAGGAAATTATTATTAAAACATACAAGATATATTTGCAACGTAGGGCGTACACAGCTAGTATCAAACAAAACAAGGAAAATAACAAAAATATTATGTATATATAGTTTATTGAAATTGAGAAAAAATGCTATAAATTATCATGTAAATAAATGTAAACGCTGGTTTTATATTTGATACTTTGATATTTAGTTGACTTTCAAAATGTTATAAGACAAAGCTACTGTTACGGTTTCACAATGCCGTATAGAATAATCACTATACTTTTTTTACTTAACAATAAAAAAAAATAGTTATGCTGAGCTAACAATAGTCACATTTAACATTTGCTGTTACTTCCCGATACAAATAAAAGTGTAATTTTTTAAAGACTAGCTTAATACGCAGTACTTCGACACCTCTATTGTAACGATAATGTAATTTAATTTGTATGGGGGCTACTACTCCTCCTGGACTAACACATCATTTAAGCTTCTTAATTTGATAAGGAAATTATTCTCACAAAATATCAAGACATTTATGTTTTAAAATTTTTTAAACTTATATTTACGTTTTATTTACTAGTTACAACTACCTAAGGAATAAAAAAAAAAAATATTGAAATTTACGTAAATTGACGTTTGGATATCGGAAGAGGTTTTTATGAAGAAAACCCATATTTTTCTGTCGACGATAAAATTGGTGTTTTCGCAAAAATTTTAGAATTACAAAATTATTTTCTATTTATGAAACTAGATATTAATGAAATGCAATAATAGCATGAAAGGACTTAATTATTTTTTGAAATTTCCTTGACCATCCCTAGCATAGCGGAGAAACACAACATAAAAGTCCTTGATATGATATACTGTTATTACTAAAAATTATACTTCTTTCTTGCTAAGTGAAAGAGAATGCTTGCAAAATTATTAATTTAGATCTGTTTAAGCATTTTATGTAGAATTTATATTATAGGATGTACTTGGTTATTTTAAAACTTAAATATTATATTCCAATGGCCACACTCCCAACAGACTTGATGAACTATTCAAACCATTATCCTTCCAAACCCTCTATACGAGTGGAATATTTTACTTAGTTTTGGGTCGTACGATTATTTGCAATAAATACTAGTACAAAAACTTGAGATTTTTCTTTTCATTAAAATGTTTCAGACATAAATATTCCGACAAAGGCACTCACATATTACGACTTATTACCATAACACCTTTAGTTCATATAATGTGAGGATTTCATCCTTTCTATCATCTAATCGTTTTCTATGTTATTTCCTCTTATTTAGAATATTTTGTATTCTCCAAAAAAGTCCCGGAGTTCCAAAAATTGTACTAGGATTTGTTGAAAAGGGCTATGCTGCAATATAGGTGCTCTAATATAACACTCTTGTGAAAGTTTTAGCTTTATAACGACCGAAAGCGTTCATGAAGAATGTTGGGTGAGTCGGTCTTAAGATACAATTGGAAAGTTTCTGAATAAACTAGTTATTACTATTCTGGCTAAAATGGTTAAACAAGTTTAAAACAATTATTTCAGAAGTGTTACAACCCTATTAGTAAGAAAAAAAAAATTAGATAAGTTAAGTAGAAATTTGTGACCTATTATGGCCAAAAGGCTAGGTTATAAATATTATTCAAAATAAATAAATAATTTCTAATAATAACGGTATTATATCATATATCATATTATATCATATAACACCTTTTGGTATAAAAGATAAGTGTACGTAGTGCTGTTGTCGAAGCCAATATGCAGAATGACAATTAAAAACGATTAGTTTGGTGGCAAAAATATTTAAGTCGTTACACGTTATAATATATGTCAAAATACTTTCAGCAAAGTGGCATAAAAAGAAGCAAGAATAGATTCTAATGTTTTTATATAGGGTATATTTAATTGAGATAGTTGTTAGCGAAATAAGAAGCTAACAAATCGAACTTAAAAAGTTGCCTAATTTACGTTCAGGGCTTACAGAACGCTGCCGTGAAAATTTATAGGAAGTCCGTCATGCAGTTTAAAGGTCAAGTTAATTGAAGTAAATATGAAAAATAAAAAAAAAAACATGATAGAAAAATATAGTCGGTCAAACCCAACTATATAACACCCCACACCATTGTGCATATCCACCAAAATTCGTAGAGGGGTCTAATATTAGATATGTGGACAATTATGGACCGATACTTTTACTAAGTGTAAAATAAAATATACGAATATAGAATATTACATTAATACTAACATTTATATGCATTTATGAACTTTAGGGCGATTCCCGAAAATGGGCTCCTACTTTCTACTTATATAAAACTTATTTGTGCCAAATATAAACTTGATACTAACATGTGTATGTGATTTATGCACGTTAAAGAGATTTTCGGAAGAGGGTTTTATATGGGAGTTGTGGTCAAATTATACAAAAATTCCTTACACTGAATTTCGTAAAATATTGCTATATTTAAGGCATTTATAAGCGTTAAACATTTGTATGGGAGCTAGGTGAAATAATGGACTGATCGTAACCGATTTCAATAGGCTTCGTTCTTGTGTCATGAGAGTGCTACGTGCCGAATTTCATTAAATTATCGTCAAAATTGCGACCTTTACTTTGTGCACAAGGTTTACATGGACAGCCAGCCAGGCGGACGGACGGACATCGTTAGATCGACTCAAAAAGTGATTCTGAGTCGATTGGTATACTTTAAGGTGGGTGTTGGGTAATTTTTTCTGTGCGTTACAAACATCATCACAAACCCATAATACCCCAACCATCTATGGTGGTGTGGGGTATGAAAATGAAAAAATTAACGTAAAAATTTGTTTTTGCATGTAATCCACATTCCACGGTAATTATTTTTATGGTGAATTTTGAAGTTTCTTTCATTATTTGCAAATACTAATATCTGTTAGTTCCCTTATATCAAAAGAGAGAAAACTGTAAAAATGTGTGTGTTTAAAGGTCAAACGATTTTAGTACGAAATTCTTTTACTCACTTTTTTTGTATAGATCAACTGAAAACTGTTTTTTTTTTTTTTTTTTTTTTTTGAGAAAGTAATCCTTAATTCCGCTTGAAATGAAAAATTAGCATAAAAGTTTTATTCGAGTATTCTATTCTAAAAAATATAGATAGAATCTTCAACATATAATACAATTTCGCATTTTTCTAATATGTTTGGCATGCCATTTATGTATATAATAAAAAGTAGAGCACCTAATATTGATCCTTGTGGCACCCCATAATCGTTATATATATACTCAGATCTTACATTATTAATTCTCACAATTTGGTTTCGATCTGTTATATATGATCTAAACCATTCCAATTCATTTCCGCGCATTCCATATTTATATAATATCTGTATTAATAAATCTCTATCTAGTCTCAAAAGCTCTTTGAAAAGCAATGAAAATTGCCATTATTTTTTCTTTTTGTTTATGTTTTTCCATCTATTTATAAAGTTTCGCATGAACATTTTTTTTCTAAGCCCGGAATGGTATTTCGATAGTATGTCATTATCTTCAAAATATTTTTCTAGTTGTACTTTAACAACTTTTTCTATTATTTTTTCATACATTTAATTAATATATTAATGGGTCGAAATTCCTCACATTTTTTTTGTTTTTTTAACTTTTTCAATTGGTGTAATCAGCGATAGCTTCCAGTTTCCAATGATTTATTGCTTATTTTTAACAAAAGTTTTCCTATACTGTTCCAGTTATCACTAATTATTTCTATAGATACTTTGTTAAAATCTGGTTTATTTTTAATAATTTTTCATATATTTTTAAGTTCATGTAAATTTATTGCATTAAATTTAAATAGAGTATTTATCACAGGTATTCTGTTTGTATATTGCACTCGTTCTATTGAATCTCTAATTGTCTTAACACTATCTACAAAATAATTATTAAATTTATTTGCTATTTGGCATGTATCTATGCATTCTATATTATTAAATATCACAGATTGTACCATGTTATGTTTCTTATTGATCACTAGGTTTTTTATTTCCTTCCACATTTGTTTTGATCTTTGGCATTGATTATCTTTTTGTTAACGAATTCGTTCTTTTCATTTTCAATTTTTGTTTTATATATATTTCTTATTACTTTATAATTTTTCCATGCTTCATTAGTTTTTTCATTTATCGCAATGTTATATTTAGCAATTTTTTCTCGTTTAAGTAATTTTAAGCTTTCATTGAACCATTTATTAACATTGTTTGCTTCTTTAATTGTTTTTTAATTATGTTTTCTATGATATTATCTATTTTTTCAGCATTCTTATCTACATCTTCATCTCTAAAGTCATTTATTAATTTACACAGTTCCTTGCTGAAAAACTTTTTATCGTATTTAAAAATTTCAATTTCTTTTTTGTTGTATATTTATAACTTTCACTATCAAACATTATATCTATTGCCTCATACATGATCGGCTATTTTATTTGCATTGTTATTTCTTACAACTATATTACCATTATTTGTTATTACAAGGTCTATTAATGTTTTTGTATTTTCTGTTATTCTTATGTATTCATTTACTATTTGTTTAAGTCCATTATCATTTAAAGTTACTTGTATTCTATTTTGATATGTTTCATTCTTTTTCCAATCTATGTTGAAATTTCCTGCGATAATTATATTGGTGATCTATACTCTGCCATTATAAGAAGTGAAATATTTTTATTTTTCGCTAAATATGCACACATCCAATATTTTTTATCCGCAACTTTTTCACATAATTTATTTACTGTCCATGTCTTTTTAAAGTAGATTATTACGCCACCAGTTCTTGAAGAATTAGATAGTGTAGTGTAGTGATCATAATTTTGCAGACAATATTCATGCTCATTTATCTCCTTTGTTAAATGTGTTTCCGATAAGATTATATATTCTGTGTCCGTTAATGATGCTATTATTTCTAATTGAATAAAATTGTTTAAGAGTCCTTGAACGTTTGTGTATATTCCGCATACATTATTTAATTGTTAGATATTAAAACCCATTCTTCTCATTTTTAAATCCAATTTATTTTTATATACTGGACTTTATTAAACGTATTATGATTAACATCAAGTCCTAACTTAAATTTTTCATTTGATCTCACACAGTTTATACATTTTGTTATAATTTCCTCTTTACACTCTTTAGCCTTATGATTACCATGATATTTATAACATATTCCCTGATTTCTATAATCCGCTGCTTTATGATTGAAGCCTTTACATTTATAACACATTAAAACATTATTTCATCAAACACTCTACATTTTTCCCAACCAATGTTTATTTTCTGTGCTTTTATTAATTCCGTTTATTGATAGATTTATTATATATAGTGCTTAAATATTTATATTTTATAATAGCACATTAATTATTGATTTTTATGTTTATTATATGCACTTATATGATTAACAATGCGAAAGATTCAGGATACCTTCGGGACCCGTCTGGAAACACGGACCAAGGAGTCTAATATATTTGCAAGTTATTGGGAATAAAAATCTAATAGCGAAATTGTCATAACTTATATAATGGGATTAGTTTTTAGCCTATTTATAGTCTATTAATTCAATCCCGGGGCGTTCTATATAGTTACGTATAATAATATTTATACCTCTAACTAGAGTGTACCTTGAGCATATATGCTGTGACCCGAAGGATGGTGAACTATATTTGATCAGGTTGAAGTCAGGGGAAACCCTGATGGAAGACCGAAACAGTTCTGACGTGCAAATCGATTGTCAGAATTGAGTGTAGGGGCGAAAGACCAATCGAACCATATAGTAGCTGGTTCCCTCCGAAGTTCCCCTCCGTATATGATATTCATTATCAATCGCAATATTAGTATTATGTATTAACTTATTATTTCTTTTAAATTCATAATATTTAATTGTTTTTATTTTACCGTTTTTAAAAATTTCATTCTGTTTTGTAATGTTTTTTATGACCTCATCTTCCGAGTGTTTAAACGACATATCTTTTATGCTTACCGTTGTCTCTAAATTTTTTGGTACTTTTATTTCGTATTCTTCACATACAACAGGACAAAAATCTTTTTAATTACAGTATGTGATATTATCACGCATTTTAAGAATGTTTATAGTTACATAACAGTATAATAACTTTCAATGATACCTAAAAATACAATATTGTTTGATTTGAACATTTAACTAAGAACATGAAATAATAATTGGCAATGCATTGCCGATAATTTGAATGGTGGGTGGGTAAAGAACATCCAAATCATGCAATATTTTCTTCGTCTAATTGAAAATATTTTATATTCGAATGACATCCTTAAAATGTACATTACACTTCCGAATTTGTACCCTAGTACCTTCAGGATGGTAAGTTTTGATGTAAAAACGAAGTGTGCAAAATATTACAGTGATCGGATATCGCTAACACTTTCTGACTCGATTAACTTCTTTTAACAATTATTAACTTATTTTAACAATTTTATGTAAAGGAATTGTAATCTAGACATATTTATATAGTAAACATGATAAAAACATTGAAAATCGGTTAGAAAATATTAATGTTATTACAAATTCCCCCGACCATTAAAGTCTCAATTACATAAACTCGTAGTCGGCGACAGTATCTGACCTTGTTTGTTGTTGGTGCCTTCCAATTATTTTAAATCTCACTTTTTCGCTCACAAAACTTTTCGTATCAGTTATTGCTTGTTTTAGATGAAAACACCTTAATGTTTCTGATTTTCAACGAAATTATATTCCTCAAAAGGGGATTCGACCCGAAAAGCATGTGGGCTATTCCGAGAAATGTGTTTTTTGAAATTTAATTTAAAATAGTAGATTCAGCGTTCTTTTGATAGAAAATTGGCTGAAATTTGCGAAAAACCCCGCCATGTACTCCAGAGAATCATAAAATTAAATTCATATATCAATAATTTAACTAGGTAATACTTAACAGTATATTCGAACCTTTGGATGAGCATCTCCGAAAATAACAAAATGGCTTCCGCCCTAACCGCTCTTGTATGGACCAGATAAACAGCCTACGCCTCAGAACAATGTAACGAGTATAATACAACACTATACTTAACGTTTATTGATTTCGAAAAGGCCTTTGATGCGATAAACAGGGGAAAAATATGGGCAGGTTTAGAAAGTAAGAGCATTCCATGGAAAGTAATTAACATAATCAAAGCTCAATACACCGATGCAAAAATGAGTACTACACCTCGGAAAAAGCAGCCAACCTTTCAATACATTACACGGTGTAAAACATGGATGTCTTCTATCTCCGCTCCTTTTTACCATAACCCACGATGTTATTCTTGTATATACCAATGATCAAAACATGGGTATCCAGTGGAGAATAAACCAGAAACTCGAAGATCTAGAATACGATGACGATATCGTCCTACTATCCACAATGAAAGACAACATGAAGAGAAAGATTGATAACCTGTCCCTAAGACCAGAACAATTTTGTTTACGAATAATAAAAAAAGCAAAAACAAAGTGCATCGCAGTAAAAAGTAATCAACCAACAACATTTACTCTAAACAATAACCCGACTCCCGACGGCAGCGCAATTGACGACGTAGATATGCGAATACATAAGGCAAGGGCAGCGTTTTACAATCTTAGAAACGTCTGATGCTCTGACTGGGCTACACTCTTCGTAAGTCATACGACGAAATATGTGATATCATGACACACTACAACGGAACCCACAGGCTGCACGTTTGCGAGGAAGACTGAAGACTACTTGGAGACGCACTATTTTCTTTGAGACGGTTAAATCTTTCAACGAACTTAGACACATTGCAAAAGACAGAAACGAATGGAGATTCTACGTAAACAGTTTATGTTTCTGATGGAAAACGCTAATAAATATATAAATATATATCGATAATGCTTTAGGTAGGTCTGTCTAGTATTTTTTTTTTTTTTTTTTGATATAAAAAATGTTTAAACTTGATGTATTATATAATTCCGAGAATTTTTGGCATTTTCACATGGAAAAGAAAAAATAATTTATTTTTGTTCTTTATTTCAACAAGGCAGATTCAGGTCGCATGTTTAAGCAAAAACAAAAACAAAACACATGACAAAGAGCGTAAGAAGAAAATATATATTGTTTTGTTGTATGCTAGATATAACAAAAAACATTCGCAACAAAGAGCGTAAACAAACCAAATACATTAACACATTAAATTTTTTACCTACTCTCCTTGTGCATATGCCATGTTAAAATTCAAAATATGTATTAAAATAAATTATTTTTATATTCAATTTATATTTTTAGGAATGAAATAGTTTTAAATCGGTTTGAACTATTTATGATACAATTTCAGTTCTTTTTATTTATTAAATCAAGTAGTATAAAGAAGTCTTGAAGTTATTTGAAATTAATTTAGAAAAAAATTATTTAAATATTATTCCATTTGTTAACAGGTTAGATAGAAAATATTTCAACAGAATTATTCGAATATAGTTTTAAATCAAATTCCAAAGTCTTCAACTAATTTGAAAATAAATTTTATTTCTTTAGTTTAAATACAATTATTCTTTATTTCATTTCCTACTTTAGAAATGAAATGAAATCTGATTTGAAATATTTACTTTTTTTTTAATTTGTTTGAATAATTTTAAATTTGTTTGGAAAAAGAAAAATGAGTAATATTCTTTTTAATACTGCAATTATGTAGTACATTTAAATAAGTTTATTTTGTTGACTATTGGTTGCGTTATTTACTCGACTCTAGTCATTTAATTCTTCTGTACAGATTTTTTTTTTAAACAGTCGGAGAAACCACATTATTTGCTGAAAAAACTTCTGAAACAATCGCTACGTTATTCTTTTTAATTTAAATAATTTAAAAAATTATATGATTTTTACTATTCAAACCTCTTGTGCCTGAATACTTTTATTTCTTTGATTTTTTTAATAAAAGTATCTTCCCCCATCGGGACATATTGTGCGTTACAGGCGATACATCTAACCAATAAGAAATCAATACGCCTGGCAGAAAAATATGAAATATTTGCTAGATAATTATCTAGGTAAAAAAAAGAAGTTATCGTCAGATAATCTATTGAAGGATGTAATAAATATATAGAAAAATTATCACTAAATAAATCTTGAAATAATATAATAAAAAAAACTTTTATATCTTGTAAAGCGTGTACATAAATCTTAACATCATAAAGCACGAAAATATTCACATAAAATATCCATTTTTTTTTGCTAAAAGACAAACAAATTTCTTCAATATTTTTTCATTTTTTGAACAACTGAAACAATTGTGACTGAAAAATAAAAGTATTGTATTAATTTCTTCGAAATGATATCAGTGGGATATCATCACTTTATTGCGGAGATGATAATCACCTTGCTGAAAAAGGGCAATGTTTTGAGGATAAAAATAATACAAAATTAAAATTGTATATATTTGTTCTTGTTTATTGCCTAATTTTCTTTAAACTAATAAAAATACAATATTAGAAAAATATTGTTTTGATGATTTTCGTTCAAATAATAAATATAATATATTGCGTGAATTTCTTCTAAGAAGATATCTTCCAAATGTTTGTAGGGTTATAAATAAATTCGTAAAACCATAGAAAAAACCCTAATTCAATAGTAGAAAACCTATTCATGCAACATTAGCGTTCCTCTCAGATAACGTTCCAGTTGTATTATATGCATTAAACTCTTGCAAGTACCATGTTTAGAGAAACATCAATCTTCAAAAATAGCAAAATGTTTACTATAGAATTTTAAAAGTACGAGAATATTTAATTTCTCGTTTTACCGGGAAATTTAAAAACATTTAAACATGCGGTAAACATTTTGGACTTATTTTTAACTAGCATTTTACAATACCAAATCTTCTATTAAAAACAAAAATAAAAAGTAACATTGTTTTCCTAAAAAAATTGTTATTCTTCATTAAAATCAATCTAATATTGTATTTTTGGTTAAAAAATACGTGAATTTGGACGTAATCACGTAATCACGCCTAAAACAGTTTTAAATTTTTAAACATTTAGTTTCAAACCAAAAAAAAAAAAAATCTGAATCAATATCTTCCAAAATAGAATTTTTGCGATTTTTTTTCTAAAAACATAAAAGAATCAGGCAACTTGAATAAAGAATAGGAGACAAAGAAAAAAGAGACTTCCAATAAACCATTGGAAATGCGTGGAACCTACAACCCGGCAATCAAAAATGATTACCCATAAGCCACTTTATCCCCATTACCAACCCTATCAGGTTACTAAGCTCATAGCCCGTAACCTCCTCCAATTCGTGCAGTGTGTGGCTCCCAAAACACCTCAGCCTTCTGCGCTGAAGTCCTAAACAATGGCAGAGTATAAGCTCTACTGTATCTAGCTCTTCCAAATCATTGCACATTCTGCAGAAGTCTGACCCTTATGGCCCTAAAATATGACCCCTAACAGATGGCGAACATGTCGCAGTGACCAGGAATCCAACAGAATCTTATCCTGTAGGCATCCATTAGCCTTTTCGATTCCTTCCTGCACTCAAGCACTAGTCTGGACCTAACAAATTGACTAGTCATTACCAATAGTACTGTCTGAATATCCACAAGGATAGTTACCTCAGAGTCCCTTTCAATGTTCTCCTACAATAATCCTAAGGCCTTGTAGACGCCTAGAATTTCTTCCCGAAAAACGCTGCAACTATCAGACAATCTATAAGATCGTCTGATATCTGTTCCTATAAAGTGGACCCACGTCTGTAAAGACAACACAACCTCCATGGAGCTTTTCCGTTCCAGCTCGGAGGTCTCTGCTAGGTATTTCAATAACGGGAGTAGCCCCGAATTCCCGTAGCATTCCTCGCTCTGAAGATCCCTATTAATCCTAACTCCTTCAGTCTAAATAAGCTTCTACATCCATTCCTCTCACGAACTTCTCAATTGGAAGAAGATGGAAAATAATGTCCAGTGCCACCTGAGGTGTGCTTGAGGTTCCTATAAGTTCCTTTCCCTAATATCCAGAAATTCCAAAATAAGAATTTAAGAAATTGTAAAAAGTGAATGTATTTTACAAATTATAACAGACCAAGTATTTAGGAACATATATTAAAAGATTTTATGTGGCAACGTTGACAGAGCCTGATAAGGCATTAAAGTTGGTAGTTTAATATTTTCAAAATTTGTATGTTAATGGAGCTTGTGTTATAAAAGCTCTATCTCATTAAAAGAAAAATATATAAAAATGTTGTATAATGTAAATTGCAGCATAGGAGACGTATTTTAAGATTTTTATTTTAAATTTTATATAAGTAGCATATTTGTCGTTATTTTTCAGTTTTTTGGTCATATGGGTTATATTTTAAAGTACGTTCGACCCTATTTCAAAGCTGCTTTAAGATTATTTTCGTTACATACATTTCTCAAGAAAAAAGATTGTTTTGTATTAATGCGTAAATTTTTGACAAAAACGTCATATTTTTTAATTTCCGGATGTTAAGAATTCTTCCGTAATTAAAAAAATACGTTAATTTTCCTCACATATGTTCAATTTAAACTATTTGTAATAAAATCATAAACATAAGTAGGAAAAAGTCTATTTTTCCTGCTTTAGTTTAAAATACCAACATTTGACTGCCCGCATGTCAACCAAATGTTCACCAAAAAATACATATGTGAGACTTTTTCGTTATTTGCTGTTTCCAAGTATTTCCATATAGTACATTAATGCGTCAACTTCCGCTTAAAAAATACACATTTTAACGGAAAAAATGATTAAAATAGTTAAATTTTAACCAAATTTCAATAAAAATAATGTAAACAAAACCAAATATGAATTATTATGCGATTTTATCGCAGAATATTCGTTGTTCGTACACTTATAATTATAATAAAAAAAATAATAATAATAAATAAATAAATAAAAAATAATAATAAAAGTATTTAATTTATACATAATTATATTTACATAAATTAAATAATGATTTATTTTAAAATTAAAAACTTATTTGTCATCAAAAACGTACTGGAACATCAAAAATAATAATGGAATAAAATAGTTAACGAATAATTTATTCTAATTATTCACAAACTGAGAATATAAATAAGAGAGAAACTGAGAAGTTTTGCCTACGTAAACAAAAAATAGTTTATTAGTTTATTTATACTGCAAATAGTTTTTTGAATACGATTTTCTTAATAAAGACTTGAAGGGATAAATTGTGAATTAGCTAGTTTGTGCTTTACATATAAATAAAAAATTTTTCTGAATACGGCTGTTAATATTTTTTAAAAAATTGTATGCAAGTGCTCATAAATTAACATCATTTCTTAATTATAGCCGTATTTAAGAAACTGTTTAAATTTTCCTATAATTTTATATGTAGCATATTTTCCATTATATATACATGCATCTAGAAACACTGAATAAATCTCCGAGCAAGTTTTGAAACTTGTTGTTCGAAAAGCTTTTGCCTATTTTAAGCATATAATAATAATAATAATAATAATAATAATAATAATAATAATAATAATAATAATCATAATAATAATAATAATAATAATAATAATAATAATAATAATAATAATAATAATCATAATAATAATAATAATAATAATCATAATAATAATAATCATAATAATAATAATAATAATAATAATAATCATAATAATAATAATAATAATAATCATAATAATAATCATAATAATAATAATAATAATCATAATAATAATAATAATAATCATAATAATAATAATAATCATAATAATAATAATAATAATAATCATAATAATAATAATAATAATAATCAGAATAATAATAATAATAATCATAATCATAATAATAATAATAATAATAATAATAATCATAATAATAATAATAATAATAATAATAATCATAATAATAATAATCATAATAATAATAATAATAATAATAATAATCATAATAATAATAATAATAATAATAATAATAATAATAATCATAATAATAATATAATAATAATCATAATAATAATAATAATAATAATCATAATAATAATAATCATAATAATAACAATAATCATAATATTAATAATAATAATCATAATAATAATAATAATAATCATAATAATAATAATAATCATAATAATAATAATAATAATCATAATAATAATAATAAAAATCATAATAATAATAATCATAATAATAATAATTATAATCATAATAATAATAATAATCATAATAATAATAATAATAATAATAATAATCATAATAATAATAATCATAATAATAATAATAATCATAATAATAATAATAATCATAATAATAATAATCATAATAATAATCATAATAATAATAATAATAATAATAATAATAATCATAATAATAATAATAATAATAATAATAATAATAATAATAATAATAATAATAATCATAATAATAATAATAATAATCATAAGAATAATAGTAATAATCATAATAATAATAATAATAATCATAATAATCATAATAATAATAATAATAATCATAATAATAATAATAATAATAATAATAATAATAATAATAATAATAATAATAATCATAATAATAATAATAATAATCATAATAATAATAATAATAATAATAATAATAATAATAATAAAAATAATAATAATAATAATCATA